>CM052721.1:32912741-32929794 GCA_028551405.1 Uromys caudimaculatus
ACAGGGCCTCCACCTGCACACTGTGACACTGTTAACAGCACAGGGCCTCCACCTGCACACTGTGACACTGTTAACAGTACAGGGCCTCCACCTGCACACTGTGACACTGTTAACAGTACAGGGCTTCCACCTGCACACTGTGACATTGTTAACAGTACAGGACCTCCACCTGCACACTGTGACATTGTTAACAGTACAGGGCCTCCACCTGCACACTGTGACATCTCTAACACAGTCCCTGCTCCACTTCCCTTGCTCATAATATCCCCCTTTAGATGCCCCACATAGCTGGGCCTGTGAGGTGTCTATGACCCTTTAGCCTTGACCACAGTACCAGGAACTACCAATGGTAGCTGTGCCCGAGCCTGGTACTATCACCCTTGCTCTCTGGTCCCAACCAGCCCCAACACCACCCTAGTAAAGCCTTGGTTCAGACAGAGCTGTTCTGGTTGCTTCCCAGATCTTCTCCATTTCCTCTACACAAACTGGTGTGTTCCCCACTGTTCTTCTTAGCTCCCCTCCCAGCAGCCCAGGCTAGGCTGGGATAATTAACAAGCCTGTGTCAGAGGATAAATAAAAGATGGCTGGGCCCAGCATGCAGCTGACCTTTCTTAGAGTCCACTATACTAGTATATTCTCATGTTGTCAGACTGAGCGTGTTAACGACCTCATGAATTATTTATCAACAAACTCTTAAACAGAGCCTGTTAGCACTCCTCCCTAAACCACGGTGTCACAGCAGTGCTGGCTTGTTCTCAATTAATTGAATTCTGGCTTTGCTCTGGTCTGGCAAGGTCAACCTCTGGAGGACCAAGGACCCTCACCCAGTGATACTCCAATTTTCCTCCCAGCAGTGAGCCGTGGCTTCTGAGACCGTGGGACCGTCTCCAGTTTTCAACCATGGCGAGCCATGGGTCCTCAACAGAAACCTTTTACAGTTTTCAACCATGGCAAGCCACGGGCTCTCAACAGAGACCTTTTACAGTTTTCAACCATGGCAAGCCATGGGCCCTCAACAGAAACCTTTTACAGTTTTCGACCATGGCAAGCCACGGGCCCTCAACAGAGACCTTTTAGCACAGGTTGCTGGGAGGTGTTCAGGGTGTGGGAAAGTGAGGCAAGAATTCAGGAAGCAGGCTGCCCTGAGAGGCTGGTTATGGTTCAGGACCTACAGTTAGGGGTAGGACTGAACACATGGAACTGGCTCCCTGTGATGTCAGGAACCACTGGTGCCCCGGGACAATGGAAGAGTGGGGGCACCAGGCCACAGCACTTCTGAGTCAGAACTGCTGGGGGTGGGGGGTGCTCCGTCTCCTTGTTGACCCCTGACCTATCTGTGGGGACCTAAGGCCATGGAGTGGGATGCAGTTATACTGGGTCAGCATTCAGTTGCCCATAGGGCCTAGTGACTCCAGCCTGAAAGGCAGGACCTCATAGGCTTCTGGGCTAGGGAGAGTGTGGGAGCCCCGCAGACCCTCCTTGCATTCAGCCATGGTGCACAGTGTTGTCTGAAGGTCTCATGCCTGATGTGTCAAAAGAGCAGAGCCCTGTATCTCCACTGTCCACTACTGGGGAAGCTGGGCAGAGAAGTGGAGCCTCTAACCCATGAGCTGTTTTACTTCTCACAGCAAAGCCCAGTGGCCCAGGCACGTAAGTTGGGGGTAGGGGGAAATCATCTCAGAGCTATAGACAAGAAAGGAACTGACCCCTGGGAAGGCAGCATAGGGCATAGGGAGAGCTAGGAAAGCCCCTGGGGAACATGGCACCCTTGTGGAATTAGGTCCATCCCAAGCCTGGAGTAGTGTGCCTGGTTCAACCTGGGCCTGCCTAGGCTGAGTTAGCTACAACTGGCTCCAGTCTCCAGCAGCCTGGAGATACCTGACTTCCCCCTGGGCAGACCCTAAGAAGGTGCCTTGGAAGACCCTGCCCAGGACCGGGTGCAGACACGGTCTAGATGGCTCCAGTCCAGCCCAGCCACCAGCTTATGTCCCCATTCTGTGGGTAGTCACTTGAGTGCTGAGCTACATAAATCATGAGTCAGAAAGAGTGACAGGACCTCTCACACCAGACGCCAGTGTGAGGAGAGGCTTGGGGTAGTCTCTGCAGAGTCATGTCCTGTCTCTAGGGGTAAACTGGGACAGGGAAGGACCACGCCCACTGTCCCCATCTAGACATGGCCCTCCAGGGGACCACTACCTCCCTCTGCAACGTTCACACCGGGGATTTGATGTGTGCCTGTTTCTGATGGGAACACTGTGGGAGAATAGAAGTCCTCGGAAATGCTCTGGTTCGTGTTGTGCCTACATCACCTTCACACAGAGCCACACGCCCCAGCATCACAGCCTATGGCTGGACCGTCACCTCCCAGATCCTACAGGACTTGCAAAGCGCTGGCGGATGATAACTCCAAGCTCATCAGGGGGACATCTCCAGCGGTGACCCAGCTGCAGTTGTGCCTGAGCTGCTGAAACTGTCCTCACCTGGCACCGCAGTCTCAGTCTTGGGAGTCTCATCTTCTTTACCACCTAGCCCAATGCGCACAGAGAAGGACTGCCTCATCGTCCCTCACCTCCACACTCCTTCTCTGGGCTCCTCATCTGGGAGCACCCACTTTCTTCCAGTTCCCTGAATACTCCAAAATACCACTGCGCACCTTCACCCAACTGCTTGCCATTCCTCCCCTGAGCCCACCCCTGCCACTGGGGTGGTCTCTCCACAGTAACCCGGTGCTATCCATCCCTGACCACTAAGGTGGCAATATATCTCTCCGGTATAACCTGGTGCCATTTTTCTTCCTTCCAAGTAGTTACTCTGAAGTCACTTACCTATCTTTTTTTTTTGGGGTGGGGGTGTGTGTGTTTGTTTCGAGACAGGGTTTCTCTGGCTGTCATGGATGGACAGCCTGTAGACCAGGCTGGCCTGGAACTTAGAGATTTGCCTGCCTCTGCTTCCACAGGGTTGGGATTAAAGGCGTGCGCCACCACTGCCGGCTTTGCTTCCCTGTCTTTTGTGTGCAGTATCCCTGCAGGAGCAGTTCTATTCTTGTAGGGCTTCCTCTGGACTGGAAGCCACATCTCTAGCCCCTCTGGGGAGGGATCACAGAGCACAACTAGCTGTGCCCAAGCTGTTGCCCTCAGACTCGGTCATCCCACGAGGCTGGTGGATGGGAGGCATGGAGACTCCGTGCTGACGTTAGGAGAAGAGGAGCAGGTGCCCCAACCCCACCCGGCTCCAGAGAGAGGCTGGCAGGTTTATTGCTTTTGTTCAAATTATGATCACTTGGAAGTGGCCCTAAGAACAGCACAATGGATGTCATAAACCTGCCTCGTGAATACAGAGCCTACACTATAGGGCTGCAAGGCTGGGGCAGACATGTGGCTCTGAACAGGATGGAGGTACTGGCACAGGAGAGGGGGGGGGGGGCTCGCTTTTGTCATTGGAAGGCACAAGGTAGAACAGGTATACCAGAATGGCTGTGTTCCCCTCGGGTCTTGAGGAAGGAGTGACAGCTCTGCCCATGTATATTGTTAGCCCCGGCTCTGTGGCATATGCCTACCTCAGGCCACCCCTATGCTGTTCCCTTTTTGATGCCTCAGCCACCTGAACAAATGCTACACCTGGCTTAAGCAGAGCTAAGCCCTGCTACTGGGGAAGTGGTTGTGTGACCCCGTGCCCACAGGGATTCAAGTCTATCCTCCTTCCAAAGCAGAATAGCCCTGACTGCTCAGATTCTACTGTCTGGCTCTGGAGTGCCTGAGCATAACCTAGGGACTCAGTGACACTCACAGGTAGTCCAGAGGCAGGCAAGTCCCTGCTTTTGGGGAGGCAGATACATCCTTAGGCCATTGCACACATGAGCAAGTCAGTCAGTCCCAGCTCAGCCAAATCAAAGCACAGCACCCACACCCATCAGGAAAATGGCAGGGCGGGGTGTGGAGCCCGGTAGCTCACAGCACATCAACCTCACCCCTGGCCCAGGACAAAGAAGGGTATCCATGTGATAAAGAATACCTTCCATGGTGTTCTTGGTCCTCAGACACCCTGAACAGGACACTGTTGCCCACTCAGGACTCTCAGGCTGGAATCTCATGTACTCTGAGGTTGGGCTAACATTGGTGGGCTATGAGAAGCCACACTGGCTCTTCTCTGCAGACACAGAGCAGGTTCACATGGTCTGGAAGGAGGGAAGCACAGCCTCCACTTCTTCTACCCCTAAGGACCCAGGATGAGATTAGTGCCACAGTGGTAATGGAGACTTTCCTCAGCAGAGAACAGATATGGGGGTGGTGACGGAAAGGATGATTATGGCAGGGAGTGCAGGTACAGCAGGGTGCCTGCCCAGAGCTCTGCATGGACTGTGCTCCAAACTAGGTGGCCCATGTGTGACAACTTCACTAGGTGAGGGTCCCCATGCCAGCCACACAGGATGGGTACAGAGGCAGGCAGTAACCCCAGCCTGTCTGGGGTCTGGAAGAGAACTGCTACCCTTCCCACAGACTGGAGCCCTTCCTTTGACTGTTCCTATAATCAGGCAGGGTTCCTACAGCCTTAAAGTCTGCAGAGACTGGCACCTTGGCTGAAGGTTGAGGTGACACCTCAAGTAGAGGCCAATGAGCAGGGAGCATGTGGTCTCAAACTCTTCAGAACAGACGCTCTTCCAGTAGTGAACAGTGTTCCTGTTTACACTCAGGAATCCCGGGCTCACAGGAACTTAGCTCCTGGGGTAAAACCTTTGTCTCCTGCATGCTATGAGCCCTGCACACTGCAGACAGTCGTTGTGGGTCCAGGCCTGGTGTGGCCTCTGTGAAAGAAGAGAGGTAGGTCTCTATAATCAAAATATCAGCCACCCAGATCATAAGAGGTGACCCTGAGGGTGTATTCACAGAAGCGCCAAGCACCAGCCTCAGTTTGAAAATACACAGATGAGGCTGGCTGGCCTGGCAGGTGCTTAGAGGGCGCTGACGCTGGGGAACGCTCTAGGTGTCCTTCAGTGTCCCGTGTGAGCTCCTGATACGTGGACTAAATTTCTCACAAGCTTCACAACATCACCATTGGGTTTATCTGTTGGCAGTCATGCTACCTATGTGCTGAGGGGCTTCTGATACAGGAGCGTCACCCTGTCTGTTAATATAGCAGAGGACTGCCCTGGCTTTTAAGCCAGCCACATTAGGCGCCACAGCCCCACCAGCATTGTCCTGCACATTTGCCGATTTGAAATGTATGGGGCAGTGACAGGTGCACCCCAGGTTCAGCAGCCCTCAGGGACTCTTTAGTGCACGGGTATTTAGTGGGATGTGTTGAGAAGGAAGGAGCTCACACAGGTATTAGTAGTTTATAATCTCACAATTTAAGTTCTTTTTTGAGGGTAGAGGGATGGCTCAGCAGTTAAGAGCAGCACTTTCTGCTCTTGCAGAGGATCTGGCTTTAGTTAACAGCACCTACACTGGGTGGCTCACAGTCACCTGAGACTCCAATTCTATGGGCTCTAAATCTAAAGCCCTCTTCTGGCCTCCAAAGGCACCTAGAAGCACATAGTACACATAAGTTTATATATGCATGCACACAAAAAAAATAGTAATTTAAAAGAAGAATAAAGAAGAATAAAAATAAAAACCTTCTGAAACTGCTCAAAGGCAATATAATTATAATAATCAGCTAATTATACCCCGTGCAAGGTGCCAAGGGGACTTTTCCGGCAGGTGCTGCTTGCTGGTGGGACCCTGACCCCTTCTGTACCTGGCCTTGAGGTTTGCCCTCACACAAAAGCACCCTCACCTACTCTAACCATCAACACTGGGAAGAAGACAGTGAAGCTTCCTCACGACAACCTATTGTCCTGCAAGCCTGCAAGCCTGCAAGACTCTCTTATGCTGCACCACAGTCAGGGCTTCCCTGGCCCCACTGCCCAGGAACCTCACCCTGCAGCTCCACCATCAAAGCCCTCACCTGCCCGTGGTTCCTCAAGCAGACTTAGGCTTCTACTGCAGGGCCTGCCTATGGCTTCCCGTAGGCACAGCTTACACAGGCCTACCCTGCCATGTGATGTAAGCAAGGCTACACCTACCTTGCCCTTCTGCTTCTCCTCTCACTCCCCACCCACGCCAGGCTCCCCACACTCGGTGCTGAGGATGCTCTGGAAGTATCCATGCCTCGAGGTGCGGAGGTGGCCTAAGACCAGGAACAGAATGCATCAGTCTGGTGGAGGCTGGAGACTTTTCTAGCCTGTGAGACGAGAGTTGCTAGGGCAGCCATGCATTTGTTGTCATCACTGTCAGTGGCTGACACACAGGAGATGCTCACTGAACACTTATTGAAGAAGGGTAAAGAAATGAGCAATTCCTTTCTCATATCCGTAATTAGGCCCCTACAATGGAAAAAACCAGAGGACAATAGGGAGACCACAGGGAAGGCTATCTGGGGGCTACCAGGGCTCCTGGTGGTGCTCCAGGTACCAAGGTGGAGGGTCTAGGCAGGACACTCAGACAACAGCTCCTTTCTAGCAGTGACAAGGTACTTAGAGAACTTTGGGCCAAACTGCCATGTGGAGGACCATGGGCTGTGCATGTTCGGGTAATGGAGGGAGATGTAGACCTTGGACGCAGCAAACTCTCCCTGAAGCCAGAGCCTGGCAGGCATGTTCTGTAGCCTCTTCAGTCCTTGAGACCTCATCTGAAGAGCAAGAGTAAGATCAAACATTTAACTCCACATTACAGGCTAGCTAGGACTCCAGTCTGCCCCAGATCAGTACTGGTCAGTTCAGCTCCACTTTGGCTTCCGCCACCTCCTCTGCTCCTGATCAGTGTCTACACTTGCTGAGCACGGGCACTTCTAGAACATTCTTAGTACTGAGTGTAGGGAGGCCGACTGGCAATTTTTACGTGTAGGAATTGTTCTCATTTCTTTTCATGAGGAAGCCCCTGAGCCTCACTTTTCAGGAGACACATCATCACAGCCTTGGCCGTGAGCAACCGAAGTGAGGAAAGCACCTCTGACTACTTTTAAGGTACTAGCAAACATCTGGTGGCGTATTGGGGAGCTGGCGCCTGCCTTTCAGAATGAAAGCTATTAAGGATGAGCAATAGCTTCGGGGTTTTCTGGGGATAAATCTCAGCAAAATTAACCTACTTTAAAACACAGTTTGCAGGTTGGGATGTAGTTTAGTGGAGGAATGCTTGCCTAGTGTGTACAGGACCTGAGTTCAAATCCTAATACTACAAAATTAATTCATTAATTTAAAAAAATGGAGTCTGAAGCTGGGCATGGTGGGGTGTGCCTTTAGTCCTGGCACTGGGGAGGCAGGTAAATTTCTATAAATTCAAGGCCAGTCTACATAAATGGATTGCTTGACCATGACAGCTGCACAGAGAGGGCCTTATCTCAACACAAGAGCCTACAAAGCTAGGTTAGAAATACATACAGGTGCCAGCATAGTGATGCCCTGGAGCAAGGAGAGGAAATGCTCAGGTGGGGGCTGGCGGGGAAGCACACACCCACATTCACACCAGGGCTGCAAAGCCAGAGTTGCACACAAATGTGGTGAGAAATCGGATTCCCTGAGAAGCCAGAGGGGCACATGAGTAATGTCTACAGATATGCAGGAATGCATAAACCACTGACAGTAAAATAGATACACGGCCAAGGAAAAACAACAGATGCTACATACAAAAGCCAGAGAGCCACATGACCTGGATAAGGCACATAACCCCATTCACATGCAACACACACTCAAACATAAACTCCTGCTGGTAAGACTGGGCATTGTCTCTTGCTGTCTGCCTAGAGCTCGGCTCCCATCTGAACCCATAGGACAAACGGACATGAGGTCCCAGGTGGAGATAGTTTGCAAGCATCAAGGGGCTAACCGTGGTACTCTGGAGCAGGAAATTCTACACAGAGAAGACCCTAGAGATCTGTCGATTCAAGCCAGGTCTAATACACCTGCGTATGCTAGGGCTGAGGCTGTGCAGGTTCCAAGGCCCTTCTGGGTCTGTTGCCCAGATGGGAACCCTACAGTCACACCGCGGACCAGTTGCTTACCTTCCTGACACCATCTGTCACTCTTATGCAGCTGCCACAGGGGGCTAAGCTACAAGCATCTGGCAAGCTAACTGTAGGCTTTTTAAGAAAATAGAAAAGCAAGATATTGAGGAGAAGTCTTGTATGATGATTGTGGACTTAGAAGCACAAAAATGGCCAGATAACTCAGAGCAGTGATACCCCAGATACTCCAGGGGACTCAGGTCACAGGTAGGCCAGAGATCACTTGTCATCAACCTGGATTAGCTGTAGAGCCTCTGTCCAAACATTAGTGTCACACAGGGCCACAGCATCAGGAGTATGTTCCAAGACGTAGCATTCTTCCTACCCACGGGATGCTTCAGACCCCTGGAAATTTAGATGACAGATATGGGCCTAGATTTAAACCTGTGCCCAGGTACTAGCCCAGACATGCAAGGCTTGACTCCAGTGTAGCCAGCTGCTTCAACTCTCATGGTTCCAAGTACTGCCAGCGGGTTCTGGTACTGGAGCCCTCTATAAAGATGGCTTACTTCCCAGTGTCCAACAGAGTCCTGGCCACAGAGCCATTCTCAGGAGCATCAGGACATTATACAGGGGAGGGTGATAAGGCTTGTCCATCAAACTAGGGCCATCACAACCACTCTCAAGGGCCGCTGTCCTCAGTGCTCAGGTGTGAACAAGGCTGCCCAAGTCCTGCCATGAAAGGTCCCTTTCAATGGCCACCTATATTTGGAGTCACCTCTCCAAATTGTCCATAGCTCCTGTGATCAAAGGCCCAAATACTGAATGTTTTCAGTTAAACCCATGCTGGAAGTGGAGCAAGGTCTGATGAGCCTTGGCTTTCTACACCTTGGGTGGACAATGGAAGGGGTGAGGTTAAGGGCTGTGGAAAGTACAGATGGAGAGAGAAGAGGCCAGCCCCCTCCTCCAGCTTAGGCAGGTAGCTCTGCCCCTGCTCTGGCCTGGGAAAGGTCTACTGAGCCTGAGCTGCTGGCCATCCCAATCCTTCCTGCTTTCTTTCCAGTGTCCAGGAATCCCAGGGCAGACACCAGGGTTGGGAGAGCTGCTCCAATAGGCCCACTGGGTAACTAATGGGTTAATTACATACCCTCAAAAAAAGCCACTGTGATTTAGAGAGTGAACTGGGCAGGCCATAACTGGCAGTAAATCAGGGCTGCAGGGATGAGGCAGGCGGAGTCCCAGCCCCAGCCCTCCAATGAGCCAAAACGCCTATAAATCTGCAGAAACGGCTTTTATGAAGCTCTGGGCTTTATGATGTCATTAATGTTTCTCTCCATTACTTAAGGGAAAAGGAAGCCATGAGGAGGTTCAGGGGCTGCTCTGGTTGGTGCCAGGTCCACCCCACAAACTCAGGTAGATGAGGAACTTGCCTGCACCTGAGGTCATACCCCTAGTGTATGAGCATGTAGACCTGGGCATGCCTGCCCACACAGGGATGATGGCAGCATGAGCTTGCTAAATGCCATCCTGCCCCATGGGGCTCTCCACGGGCCACAAGCCCACCATTCAGGCAAACATTCATCTCCCCACAGTCTCTGCACACAGTAGCTTTGGACCTCTCAGTTTCCAGCCTAAGCCCAAGCCCCTTCAGCAGGGGTTGAGAGCTGGAATAAGGCTGCTCACACACCACAAGCATCTTTGACACCAGAGACCCTTGGTCCCTAGTCAGACCTGCTCACCTTATTAGCAGCAGCCTGGAGCTCCCCACTTCCTAGCACCCTGCTCACCTGCACAGGGACCCACTTCAGGTTCCTGGCCAAAGTCCTAGAGACTCGGTCTTACGTGTGTGTCCCAAGCTCAGTGCCTGCCAGGAAGTTGCTGAGGTCAGAACCAACCAGGATTCTAAAGGGGAAGACTCCAAGGTGGTGGGACCCTCTAGGCACTGGAGCTGTGAGGCAGCTTTGGCTGTGGGATGGCCCTGAGGCAATGACAAAGACAACAAAGGAGGAGGGGCTGGAGACTTACTGAGTAGCCTCTCCCAGAAACCGCCTGTGCCGAGCTCTGTGGGAAAAGGAAAAAGACAGTCAGTGGCAGGCTAGGCCACAGCCAGCAGCCCCAGCAGACAGGCAGTAGACCGTAGGGCCAGTAAGGCCTCACTGAAGACAGGGAACAGGGATGAGCACAGTCTTCTCCTGCACCAGAGAGCTTCTAGAGCCGCCTTTCAAGTAGTAGTCTCCCTTCTGATTTAGGCAGGCCAGCGGTTACTGCAACAGCTCTGGGTGGATCCACAGCTCCTTTGGGACTACGATGCTAACTAAAACTGTCCCCCAAAGTGCAGCAGAAAGACCCTGGCTGATCTTTCACCATTTCTGCTGGATTATACAGGGAGGCCCTAATGGGGAGGGTGATAGCATGGGCCCTAAAGGCCAAGGGGCTTGAGGGTTAGCCAACAACCATAATGGAGGCTGGCATGAGGACCCAGGAGCAGTTCAAGCTGCCAGGGATTCCAGAGCGCTACAGAGCAGGTTCAATCATGTGTGTGTGCACGTGTAGCAGAAGCCGTGCTAGACAGGGTGCAAGGAGAGGCCGAGCTCCTGCAAAATGACTGAGGGGTTTGGGTGGCAGGGGGACTTCATGATGACTCCTGAGACAACAGGATGGGGAAACAGAGTCAGCAAGGGGAAATGGAGGCTAGTGGGCCAAGCTACGATCCTCTTCCTTCAAAGCAAGCAATCCCTAATACCCTTTACTACAGACTACGGACAGGGCGAGGCCTAGGGTCACTGCTTGGAGGGCCGAGATCACCCAAACCCACCCCAGTTGGGGTCCCACCTGCCAGCCACAGCTGATGGGGTGGGGGTGGGGATGGGGGTGGGGCATAACTGGTGAGCTCTCAGCTTCGCGTCGAGCTGTGTTCAGAATGCAGCTTCATTCATCCTGGGCCGCAATTAGAGTGCTAACTAGGGCAGCCCTGCGGCCCCAGACAATTACCAGCCTATTTTCCCATCTTGCAGCAACAAGATCAGGAGGCTGGCAATTATGCCTCCCTCTGCGGCAGCAGGCTGCACCCCCAATCCCCTATTTAAATGATAATGAGACACGACTCATTCAATTTAGTCCTTCAAAAAAAAAAAAAAAAAAAAAAGTACCACCCTGAGGCCACTTCAGGAGCTGGGCAGGGTTGGTGTCAGTAGCCATCTCCTGAGCCAGCAACCCCACGGGTGGCCCCTCTGTTTCTACCCCAGTTCTTGAGTCCCTGTGCCTCATTTCTAGTGAGGCTGGTTGCCCTGACTATGCCCACTAGGCCAGCCCTGTGTCAGGGTCCAGACCCCTTCCACCTGGCTTTGTGGCTGACTATCCCAAAGACCTAGTACTCAGGGTCCTCTCTCAGAGGCACTGATATATATATATATATATATATATATATATATATATATATATATATATATATATATATATATATCCCCAAATCAGATCAGTGCATATGCACCCCCTACCCAGCACCTCCAGCCCCAGGTACCTCAGGACCCATGCCAAGATGTGCAGCTGTCTACTCTGCTTTGGGCAAGGTAGCACCTGGTGTTTCAGACATGGCATGCCCTCGACGGATTCAGACACATTGGTGGAGTCATTTCTTACCCAGGTATCACTGCAGAGTGTTGGTGTAGCATCTGCCCTAGGGCACAAGGATGTTCACCTTAGGGTTACAGGGCTAGCTCTCAGGCTGCTACACTGTGCACTGAGACAATATTCCAGATGGGCTCCTGCCAGCTCCTAACTGCTGCCCTCCATTTAAACCTTCCTACTGGTGAGGTCCTAATTTGCTTTGGAGAAGGAAGACAAACTGCTAATTGCTCATGAGCAGCCTCCATGTAAACTGCCAGGCACGGGCAAAGCCATGGGACACCTGCAGGGGGACAGCAGGATGTCAGTCAGGGGTACTCACATCACTTAGCTGGTCCCTCGAGCTGCTACGCTGAGAACTGGAAGCTTCAAGGACACTGTCATCGTCACTGTTCCGGTCACCCCCTCTGGCCATTGTGACCTTCATCTGGGGACAGGGAGAAAAAGTCTCAGACAAACATGCACTGACCAATAAGACTTCCTGGTCAGGGTTACACCCTCCCCGCAAACTGGAGCTAGGTTGGTTCCAGGGCTGGAAGTGGCAAATGGGGCAGGAGGACATTTCCCCTTAACTTGAGGACGTGGGTCTGTTGGGAGAGTCATCAGGAAGAACAGAGACGCAGGGCCAGGAAACCCACCTGGCTGATTGCTTGCAAATTCAACACCAGACAGGACAGGAACAAAATGCCCCAAGGAGCCACACCATCATTGGCTCTGTCCTCAATTCTTCCAGTCTCTGACTTTGAAGCTACCTCAGGGGACTGGGAGACTACAAACCAGGCCTGCTCTCCCTGCCCACAGCCTGGCCTCTCTTCCTGCTGAGGCTCTGCCTGGCTGGGCTGCCCTTCGCTACCATATTCAGACATTACACCCATGCACCCACGGTGCCTCCTTCAGTAGTCACAGCAGCTCCTTAGGTATGTGATCTTGAGCTTCTTTGTGGCCTCAATTTGCCATTTGTAGGATGGAGGTGATACACAGCTGTAGGCACATGTGAACAGCCCAGGGGATAGCTGACACAGACAATACTTAATGTTTTACACATTCTGAGACTGTTAGTGGTTTGGAACAGTCCTTACAACAATCTATTTCACTCTCAGAGAAAGAAAACACGCCTAGAAAAGGCTGGAACCAGAACTAGAACAAAATGACAGATATCACTGGCCTTGGCATTAGATGCCAGCACCAGCAGGAAGACCCACCTACAGAGCTAGGTGCATAGCATTCTGGGACTACTTGCAGAGGCCACCTTCCAGCCCTAGACATGAACACAAATGTCCAGGCATGATGACCTCATACTTCTGCCCAGTGCGGGTCTCTGGCCTGTTTAATGAGAACATTTCCACATCTTGTAACGGATGAGCCTGGTCTCCTCATGAACAAACTGGGCACAGTGTTTGGCTAGAGTGGACAGTAGGGGCTGTGTGAATGCACATGAGCACTCGTCCTGCTTCCACCTCTGATACCTCTCCTGATCTTACATCCCAGAGCCACTGGTATGGATGTTGCCAGAGTCCTAGAATCCAGCCAGTCAGTTCACCATAAGCATGTGCCAACCCTAGAACCAGGTTAGGGCCCGGAACTGCCAACGTCTCCCCAGTCCCAGACTCGCAGGAATCCACACTCCTTTCCTATTGGAGCTAACAGAAAACCAAGGCCAAGACACTGACTGGATGTTACTGCATGTGCAGATGGCTAAGTGGGCCCTCACCCAGGCAAGCGTCTACGGCCCCAGTGAAGTAAATGCTGGTAGGCCGCAGAGGAACTAGCCCAACCCGAGGAGCTGAAGGTGATCACAGTCACTGAGCCAACTCTTTAGGGACTTTTCATTACTAGACCAATTGAGAATCTACTGGTATTTCTGTCATCAGGTTGACTGCCACAGAGGTGTTCTCTCTTCTGTCCCACAGTGGACAAAGACTCACTGGTAACTTGTGAGGGCTGAAATATACACCTATGCAGTTGAACTGTGATGACACAGGGCATGCTTTCTGCTTGACACACACATACAGAAGCCATCTTATCTCTAAGCCAGACACTGGAGTGAGTGCTGTACCCTATGACTCCATGACGGAACCCTGTAGGTGGTGTGGGCTGCTGTCTGTTATCCTTTCTTAAGCAGTTGTCTTTAGATTAAAAACCTCACTTCCTGCAGTTTTATAGAGCTGAGTCCTGTATTCTGGAAACCACTGCAATCACAGACACTGGGACAGTTGTCACCTTCTATAACCAGGTGGATCCAAAACAGTGCCACCTGCTGGCCCTTTGGTCTTTCTTACTTTTTACTCACTTTGAGGAAGTTTCCTGTCAGCTATGCCAGAGGCTATGCCATGCTTCCATCGCCAGCATTTATGGAAGGATGAGATCAGTATACCTGGACCTCTGTGTCTGCCTGGAGCCAGAAGGTGACCTGTTTGTTCCAGGGGGGCAGGTGAGAATAGCTATACTTATACCCACCTTTGGGCCTTGTAGACCAGCCACCAGTCCATCCACTCATCCACCCAAGTAACTAGCTATTTATCAGTTCATCACCCACCCATCCATCCATCCATTCAGCTAATCAGCCATTCAGCCAACCAAACAGTCAACCAACCAACGAGCCAACATTCCTCGAGTTCATGTACACTGGGCTCTTCTGAACAATAGACATACAGACACACACCTCTCCATGCATGGAGCCTTCAAAATCACGTCTCCCAGTTAATGTAAGAAGAAAAAAAAAAAAAAAAAAAAACCCAGCCTAAAAGACAGCAGCAGGTGCTAAGGGGGCAAACTGCAGAGAAAGGTGGGAAGACACCAGGAAGGGCTGCTCTGTGCCACAAGGCAGGCAGGCTTACTGCCTGTGTTGGGCAGTGTTTCATTTGTTCTGTGACGTAACCACTTGGATGGACAAAGGTGGGCTAGTTTTGACATTCCGGTTTAGGAGGCTCCAGACACGGAACAGAGGTCAAGGCTGATCCAATAATTTGAAGTTTGCTTCTGCAACATGTCTGGGTGACTATGGCCTATGGGCTCCTGTGCAACCTCAGCAGCCCAGGTTTACAGGGACTGGCTGGAAGCCAAGCCTCAGGGAGGAACCATAGATACTGTGCCTACACACCCAGCTTCCTTACAAAGCCATGGGCAGGTACTTCTGAGCAGTTCTCTTGGGCTTGGATATGGAGCAGGATGTCCACCAACATGGAGTCCATGCAGCTCTGCACATGCACCCGGGGGGTTGGGGGGAACAGCCACATTCAGTCTCTATCTCTCCCGTGGTAGCCTTTCTGGGTTTCTGAGGTCACCTCTGAGACCATGGCTCTTTACGAGTCTTGTTGATGGAGCCTCCTGTCTGGTCTCTCATCCACCCTCATGTAGGAGCTTAATTTGTACACTATGTTGTAAAATGTGTGTGCGTATGCATGCCACAGTGCATATGTGGAACTTAGAGGACAGCTTGTGGAATTGCTTCTTTCCTTCACCACGTGGGTCCCGGCAATTTGAACACAGGTCATTGGGTTTATCAGCAAGCACCTTTACCCACTGAGCCATCTCTCTGGCCTAGTGAGTTTGATGATTTCTAATTCTTTTTTTAATATTTGTTTATTTTTATTTTGTGTAGAGGTGTTTTGCCTGTATGTATGTGTGTATACCATATGCATGCATTGCCCATAGGGACCCAAAGAGGTCATCAGATCCTCTGGAACTGGAATTACAGATGTCTGTGAACAACCGTCCTAGGTGCTGGGAATGGGATCCAAGGCCTCTGGAAGAGCCTCCTCTCCCGCCCTTGTTCTTGCCAGACAGTGGCATAAGCCCAAGGCATCTTTGGACAGCACCTAGACTCACAAGCCTAGGGTCACTGGAGGCTCCAAGAAGTAGGATTAGAAACCAAACTGGCAGCCTTGGGGCTAAATCTTTCATGGGCCCTCAGTTTTGGTGGGATTCAGCCCTTGGCTCTGGGCTGTGCAGATCTATGAGAGAGTTACAAGGAGAAGGAAGACTCCCAGACAAGGGAACAAGACAGTTCCAGGAAGTGACATGGAGGGAGGTGGAGCAATGATTAAAGGTCCGGACAGAGTTCACAAGACCTCAGAGAAAGGCCAATATTGTCCTGCTGGGTTCCCAAGCTAGCTTACAATGCACTGATCTTGTAGCCCAGCATGTCCCAAGGTCCATAAATTCGGTTGGAGCAGTCCCTGCCAGCATGTACTAGTGAGACACTCCCTACCGCCTGGTGTGAGTCTGGGTAGGACATGGGACATAAAAACGACAATAAGCTGACAGAAACTTGCACCCAGACCTGTTCAATGTTATTCATGTGACATGTTACCAACTAGTCAGGCAGAGAAACTGAGGTACATATAGTCCAGTGCATGGAGTACACTCCTTGGCACCAGGGCCTACCAAATGCTGGAATACGCACAGGGCTTCGGCTGACACCCCTTGGGCAGACAGGAGGGCAGGGTGGAAAGAATCCTAACTCACTCCAATTAGCAGGACCAAAGCAAAGGCAGTGTTGTGTGGTAATCTGGCTTTATGGGAGGAGGAGGCTCCCAGAAATGCTTGCCAATTTCCCCAGAGTTCCCCTAACAGGGCAACCAGACCAGCAGGCTGGGAAAGGGCTTCAGTAGCTATGAATGGTGGTTCTAGCAATGAGGTGCCTCCTTCTCCCTACTCAACACCAGGCTGCACATGGAAGTGATTGCTTCCAGGGCTGGTGGCCAAATGAACTGCTGTCCCAGGCAGGAAATGTGTGATTTACTCTAGTATTCAGATACACTGAGGTTTTGGGTACAGAGCTAGCCTGTCGAAGGGCCCAGAAGTATCCCCTTTCACTTGCAGAAGTTAGAAAGTCTACCAGGCCCCAGAGCCAGAGAGCACACACGGACACACATGTGCTCATGTACATGCCTGAGGTTGTCCGTGAAATGAGTACTATCTCGTGTACACACCTCACGTGCTCCCCAGACACCTTCATGCTCCAGAGCACTTCAAGGGGCACAAAGACCCACCGGACCCCAGAATCCCAATATTCAAGCTGAGAACACTCACAAGACAGTAGGAACAGCAACCCTGAGTAAGTGCAGGGCATGACCTGGATGGTGTGCAGGAGTCTGATGAGTCACACGCAAGCTGGAGTATTCACAGGGAGACAGCCACATCACCTCAAACTGTTTCATACCCAGACAGATGCTTAACTTGTGGCTTCCTACAATCCACCTACCTTCCACGTTTGAAAGATGGGGACATGGGGGAGGGGGAGGGGATAGGTGGTTTCCAAAGAGGAGACCTAGAAAGGGGGAAACATTGGAAAGATGGGGGCAAGGGTAGGGCAGTTCACTTCCTGGACTGAGGATGAGGAGTAAGGCTGCCTGGCTGCTTTCTGGTATAAGCCCTGGGAAATCCCTGCAAGGGGTAGCAGCTCCCTCAGGCATCAGACCCAGAATAGGCCAGAGAGGTGGAAGCA
>CM052721.1:32935296-32949923 GCA_028551405.1 Uromys caudimaculatus
CCACTTGTCACTTCCGCTTCAAGCCCCTCTGCTTCTTGTACACTGGGAATCTGAGCCCATCTAGGAGGGTTGACAGGCAGGTAGAGATCCCAGGTCATGCCATGCTGCCTGCCATACCCAGGGGCAGGGGCAGGGGCAGGGGCAGGGGCAGGGGCAGGGGCAGGGGCAGGGGCAGGGGCAGGGGCAGGGGCAGGGGCAGGGGCAGACACCTCCTTTCACCAAGATAAGCCCCTCCAAGGCCCTGAGACATTAACCTTCTGTTTCTGGTCTGGCCTCACTTCCGTTGCCAAGGTTTGGTTGTTCCCTCTGCCATATGCCCTTCTTCTAAGATTGCTAGTTTGTGGCCTCAGAAGGCTTATCAGCTGGAATTTGCTGGGACTAGTTTCTGGATGACACTTGGTGAGTAGGTTGGGAAGACTGGGAACTTCATTTCACAGCTGTGTTTCTAAGATGAAGCGCAGGATGGACTAGCATCTGCCTAGCTAGACAAACCTCTGCAGCCTTGCAAGGCAGGGTGAGTCAAGTAAAATGCACATGCACGCATCGGAGGACTCATGAAAACGCCTTGGGGAGGTCATGTTCACGGTAGCTTGTGCTTGCATTCTCCCCTCCTAGGCCGCCCCAATTCACATTCTGACTCAGTCATGGTAAAACCCAAGGATCGATCATTCTATTTCCAGGCTCTACAAAGGGGCTACCTAGCCTCCCAGGGAACTTAAACGCACAGGGCTCATCCTCCTGTTACACTCAGTGGGGACTCCATCGGCTTCTTCAGGCTCCCCTCTCCCCCTTGGTTATGCTACCTCACTCACAGCTAAGGAGAGCTACACTGAACTTGGTGCAGAGGCCCTAGCAACAGTAAGGAGATGCTAGTGACCAGTCAGATGATGGCAATGCTTCCAAGACCCATTTCCAAAGGGTCTTCTAGACCCCACTCATGTCACCTCAATTAGGAAGAGCCTACTGCCCTCTACAGCTGTCAGGACCCAAGCTTCCTTCCAGGACAGCTCCAGACAACTTCACCTCAGGGCCCATACCCCCAGCTGCATCTCCTGGCAGGCCCACGTAGCTTTTAGTCAGACAGCTAAGTTAGCAACACTAGAATCTGACAAATCCAAAGAAACCTGGATCTCCAGCTGTTCAGAATTACATATACCACAGCAGCAGCTCCCCAAGACAGGTTCCAGAACATGGCCCACGTATGTGACCTAGCCACCATGATGTTGGTGATGCTGCCCTCCCCATGCTGGGTGTAGTCTTTAACTGTGTAAATGTATATATTTGAGTGCAAGCATACATATGTCAGTGTCTGCTATGAAGGTCTGAGAACAACAGTCCTCAGGAGTCTGTTCTCTCCTGCCACCTTGTGGCATCCAGGGATGAGGCCTGTGCACAAGCACCTCTCTACCTGCTATCCTATGGCCCACTAAGTTCAAGTAGTCTTCTTATCAAGTGTCCACAATGCCAAGTCCTAGTTTCCAGACCCAGAAACCCAGCTGGCTACGGCAACCTCAGCCTTCTATGCTAACCACTAGCTGGTCTTTCAGCCCTGAACTAGGCAAGGAAGGGAGTAGAGGATGCTAACAAGACTTTCTGGCCCCAGGCAGGACAAAAGGGTCTATGTGGGTGTAGTGCCTCACCAAGAACAGGGTTTCCCTAACTCTTGTAGGTTCAGGGCAATTTAACTCGGGCCCTAGGATCCTTGGACCACCTCATGCAACCAACCCTCCTCAAAACACTGGCATGGTGGGTAGGCCTGGTTCAGAGGGACATGAATCCTGCCCTCAAGAGCGCCACCTAATTCAACGTCCCCCTCAAACCTCTACTGCTTATGCCTGGGTCATAGCCAGAACAGTGCCTTCCCAGACCCATAAGACCCTCTATCTAGCACTTAGTAAATGGAAAGCCAAATCTAGATACATAAGACCACTCAATGGAATAAATCACGGGACACAGATTATTTAAATTAAAAAACACTAGTACTGTTATAAAAATGGCATGGCACTTTTTATTTTTATAATCAGAAAAATAAGTCCCAAATTCTCAGTTTCAGAGGCTGTGGTTGAACAACAGAAAGGGGGTAAACAATCAGGGTAAACAGGTACCAGGTAAGACTGGGGGCCCTGGCCCACTCAGCCCAAAGAACCCCAGGTAGCCAGCACACAAGTTCCAAGTCTAGTAGTGTCCTCTGCTCTGGTCACTTCCCCTTCAGGGGCTCAGCTTAGCCACTTGGACTCCAGTGTGGGGCTGCCCCGAGACGGGACGGGGCAGGGGTAAGCAACCCCTGATCACAGGTAGTATGGGCTGTGGGACAGGTGCAGGCCCAAAGATGTCTCTGTACCCTGATCACAGGTAGTATGGGCTGTGGGACAGGTGCAGGCCCAAAGATGTCTCTGTAGTATTAACAGGTGTCAAAATCAGGGCTGAACACTGTTTTAACGAGAATAGAGTCCAGATAGGGGCTTCCAGTTGCCCTACCATGCCTCTGGGGTGGAGGAAGAGCCCTGAGAGGTGGGGAAGCAGCCAGAGTCTCCACCCCTTCATATCTCTCATGTAGCTGGAGGATCTTCAAGTAGACACTAGCATCATCCCACAGTCAAGAAAACTGTATATCCTGAAACCTGGTCAACCAAATCCACAGTGTGGCCCTGAGTCACCTAAGCCATTGTGCTCAGGGCAGGAAAGAGGGAGTGAGGGGAAGACGGGAGAGTGAGGCCTAGGCCGGCACTTCATCACACATGTCCACCACACACAGGCATACATGTACATACCATTCACACCTGCACACATGCATGAGACTTGGAGATGCAAAGACAGTGTTGGCAACTAGAGGCACCAAAAGATGCTGAGGGGTCCCAACAGCTCCAAGTCCTTAGGGTGGCTGTGTAACTCTCCCAGTTGTCCATCACAAAGCACTACATGTGAGGAGCACAGTAACACCAAGAGGCCTGATACCCATGGAGGGGACAGTGGGATGACATGGAGTTCATCTCTCCTTCTGATGCGATGGGACCAATCAGCCAAAGTAGTCTGGAAACAGCCTTGGGTCAATCTGGGAAACCATCTTAGGCTTAAAGAGAGCAGTTTCTCACTAGTGCAATCCAACTGGAGCACAACAAATTCACCCAGGAAGTTATCTACAAGCCTCAGGCTCCAGGACTCACAGATGGGGCTTGGCGGGCCACCCCTGAGTGTCGAGTCCACTGTGACCTCAGAGGCCTGAAGGGATGGCCCAATATCGAAGGCCGGGGATGACGAGCTGGCACCAGTCCCAGCAGGGACTGCCGTCTCAGCTGACAAAGGGGCCTCAGAAGAGGCTGGGGGACCAGGCCTGGCTGCCCCAAAAGTGAAGGGCGATCAGGAAGAGGAAGTAACGGTTGGGGTTTTCGAGGCTGGTCTGGGCCCAGAAGTGACCGCAGGGGCTTCTTTGGGCCCATGAGGGGCTGTTTCGGTATGTGGGATTGCTCTGGGCTAAGACGTGGGCACTTCTGTTGTGACTGTCTAGGGCTCAGCAGGGCAGGCTTGGGAGGACTAGTTTGTTCTGGGCCTTCAACTAATTGCTGAGGCTGCTTGGGGCCCACTGATGACTGTTGCGAGCAGCTAGGCTGGCCCAGGAGGGATCTATGAGGCTGACGTGAGGCCAAGAGTGCCTGCTGGGGGCAGCAGCACTGGCCTGAAAGGCAGCTGGTGGGCCGACGGCGTGGTTGCAAGGTGAGAGTCCGAGGGGGCAGGCACTGCTGGCACTGGACTAGCAGAGACTGTGGGGGCTGGCAGTGCTGTCCTGTGGTAGCCCTACAGGGACACAGTGTGGTCCATGACCGCAAAGGTTGGCAACGGTGCCATACGGTCAGTAGAGACCGGCAGAGGTGACACGAGGTCAACAGGGACCGAAGTGGGCGGTAGCGATGCCATGGAGTCTGGATGGACCGCAGGCGCTGCCTGGAGCCTGGAAGCGCCAAGAGTGGCATGCGGGGCTGAGCCAGGCGTGAGCGCTGGGTCTGGCTGAGCTGATCTGGGGCCGGAAGCAGAAGCTGGGGACGATGGTGCTGACCAGGGCCCAGAAGTGGGCGCCGGGGCTGGCACGGCTGTCTCAAGCCTAGAAGTGATCGATGGGGCCAAGCACGCTGACCCAGGGGCGGCCGCTGGGGCTGGCAGGGCTGCCCTGGGGCTGGGAGGGGCCCCTGGGGCTGGCTGGACTGGCTGGGCTGTTGCTGCTGCTGGTGCTGTGCCGAGCCGTTCTGGTGCCAGGGGCTGGCTGGGAGCGGCTCCCCTTCTGGGGAGCACACCTGCATGGAAGAAAGAGTATGTGTCCACCTGGGCAGGTGCGCCAGTGGACCCCCCATCCTGCCCAGGCCCAAGACATGCTATTCCCTCTCCAGAGCCCAATTCCCAAAGGAGCTCAGAGCAGAGGCTTAACTGCTGAGAAAGCCCCTTTCTGTGAAGAGGACACAGAAGTAAGGGTCCCCAGGAAGAATGCAGCTGTAGCACTGAGCCATGACCCAGGACAGACCCATGCTCAGGCAGCGCAGCCCAGCCCAGCTTCCACCTGCTCTGACAGACCTCGGGGGCCGTCCTTTTCCTCGGTTTCTCCTCTCACTCCTGGACCACCAACCTGACGCCTTTGGCTGAACACTCCCCTCTCTTAGCAGGAGCATGGTCCCCACATCCATTTACAGAGACAGTCTAGATATCTCCAGACACCTAGTCGGCGGAACCTGACGGACGCAGTGGCAAACGGGGCCGGACTATCAGCTTGGCACTGTCACCCATCCTGGCCAGCACACGCCCCTGTACTCCTGGGGAGAAGCAATGGCACTGGCCAGGCAGGTCTTTCCAGCTGGGCAGACAGACAGGTCCCCGAACCTCTGTGACCAGCCTGGCTCCTGTCTACCCCATACCCCAATCCCAGCAATGATGGAGTGCATTGCCAGGCAGGCCAACGCCGAAGGGTGGGGTCCAGGTTCGTGTCTGGTCCTGGTGCAGATCCCACAACTGCAGAGGTCTTAAGTAAGGAAGGGCACAGAATGCTCACCTGTTTGGAGGGCTGCAACGGGACCTTCCTAGTCCCTTCATCACAAGTGGGCTCCGCATCCTGCCCTGGACTGCCCACCTCCAGGGGCTGCCTGTTCTCACTCAGTTCTGCAGATGGGCAGTTTTCTGACTCTCGGGGCTTCTTCACGAGGCGTTGATCCCATTTCTCCTTCCGCTCATGTGGCTTCAGAGCCATATCCTTCTGCAGAGGAAAAAAGGAATGCCCGTCAACCTGTGGAACATCCCAGGAAGATAGCACAGGCTCCAAGGCTATGGTGACTCCTGGAGCCTCTAACTTGGAAAGGCCATGTTTAAAGGAGAATGGACAGGTATGGGTGGATGAGGTATGAGGCCTTAAGTGCCCAGGGGCCAGTATACAGCACTGTGGGATCTTCACTTCTGGCATACCTGGGAACTCCTTGAGGTGACATGTTGGCCTGGGGCTCATCAGGTGGCACCCAGGAAGTGCCCCTTGGCAACATGCTACATAGAAAATAGGAAATGCCCCCAGGTGACATCAAATTCCCCACAGGAATGACTTTTAAGGTACTCAGTACTATGCTGGGCAGTATTGGGGCACACCTTTAATCCCAGCTCTTGGGAGGCAGAGGCAGGCGGATTTCTGAGTTCAAGGCCAGCCTGGTCTACAGAGTGAGTTCCAGGACAGCCAGGGCTACACAGAGAAACCCTGTCTTGAAAACAAACAAACAAACAAACAAACAAAAAGGTACTCAGTATTGGTTTTATATAAATCCAATGAGAAGAATCTCAGAATGCCTAAGGCAGGGCACTCCACTGGGCCATGAATATTACTGAATGTAATACATGAATGTTATGCAGATTACTTCTGCAATCAGTGTTTTGAGTCTTTCCTTTCCTTGGTGTCCTGGCACCTTTATGAGTGGCCAGTACTCTTCCTGGCCCCCTTGAAGACAGCCATTCTAGAGCCCTGCTTTCTCTTAGACCTGGTGATCCCAATGGCCTACAAGTCTTCCCACTGACATACTTTATTCCTAGGTGACTAGGAAGGCCCGTCTGTAGTCATCTGCACTCTCACATGCTAGGCCCCCACTTCTACAGCAATGACCAACACTGACCCCAAATAGTACCACAGAAGTGACGTAAACACTGACATGGACTCCCCCCAAAGCAGTGGCCAGTGAAGAGGTCTACAGAAAAACAAAACTTCCCAGAAAATAGAAAGTCTATATGTAAGGGAACACCATGAGGAAGCCAGGGGAGAGTTACCATGCCTCCTCCTTCCAGAGATAGAAGATTTGAGCCTCCTGGCTTGCCTCCCTGCCTTGGACAGGTCAGGGCTGAGTGTAAGTTCCTTCTGCAGTATACACAAGTTTTTGCAGGTCCTGACCTCATTGTCCCCTCACTGCAGACTATCTAGTCACCTTCCCACAAGGGTCCTGGGCTGTCAGACTGTCCTGCTGCTAAGGGCTAAGATGTACAAAAAAAGCAAAGATTTACAGAACTCTGATGTTATAACTGACATGGTGCTTTCAGGCTGTATTAGACCCAAAGTCTAAACAAACTGAAGTCAACTTAATGGATACTAAGCAACAACAGTCTGACTAGGACACCAGTCAGGGGCAAGCCCTGACTCCCCAACACCAGAAAGGCAGAAGGAAGAAGAAAGACGGGGCTGCTGAGAGCTGTGTGGCTGCAGAGCAGGCCCCTGCCTCAGGGTAAACTGACTACCCTCCGCCTGCATCTATTTGGCACTTTGCTTTCTAAAAAGACGGAAGACTCCACTGCTCCCCCCCCCCAATTCAGCTGGTAAACTCTAGCCTCATCTCACACGTGGGATCGTTTTATTGGCCATCTGTCCCCCTTAGCCTAGGGAAGTGCTGGTGAGTGACAGTAGCCAGCCCCTGCCCTAAGAGAAGAGACCTTCTAATTTTCCTTCATGAATGGACCTTGTATGTTCACTAGCCTGAGGGAACAAAGATAACTCGCGGGGGCACTAGCAGGGCTGTCACCAAACCTCAATTCTGAAACTCCTGGTTTAAACTCGCTTTCACCTAACATATTAGGAGAGCACAGAAAGTGTAAGAGGCTGGGGCCTGGCAACACACGCCTTTAATCCCAACACTAGGAGGCAGAGGCAGAGGCAGGTGGATTTTTGTTGAGTTCGAGGCCAAGGCCAGCCTGGTCTACAGAGTAAGTTCCAGGAAATCCCACCTCAGAAAAACAAAAACCAAACAAAAAGAGCACCATCTGGCCTCTCTTGGTAATAGTGGGTCATTCTGTCTGACCAAAACACAGCCCAGTAGAACCTGTCTCTAAAAGCCCTGACCTGGGGAAAGAGATCGTCACTGGCCTGACCTATACTCAGATCATCAAAGGGAAATAACACACAATACAAGGCTGCCTTTAGCTGTTCTACAGTCTAACTCTCCCTACTGGGTAAACACTGGAGCTCAGAAAGTTTGTGCAGTCACAAGCCAGAGCCTAGGCAGCCAGCAATGGAGCATGGGATTGCACACTGCAACGCCAGGTTCAGGTACCCCAGGTCTAAGGAAAGCAGGGCTCTAGAATGGCCAGGAAGAGTACTGGCCACTCACAGAGGTGCCAGGACACCAAGGAGAGGAAAGGCTCAAAACACTGACTGCAGAAGTAATCTGCATAACATTCAAGTATAACATTCAGGGTCCAGTGTAGTGCCCTGCCTTAGGCATTCTGTGAGATTCTTATCATTGGATCTGTAGAAACCCAGTACTGAGTACCTTAAAAGTCAATGTAGACACTAAAGGCTCAAAAAAGCCAACCAAAAAGACAGCCTGGTCTCTAGTGCCCCAGAGCCCTGTGCCAAGAAACCCTCCTCCAGTACTCTGAGGAACGCAGCTCCTGCTTAAGCTTCTGGCAGAAGCCCAAAACTGGGAGCCCACAGGGCCATCCTGCCAGGATGCTGTAAGAAGATAGAGCTCACAGCAGATTTGACTATCCTATGCATCGATGTTAGCCACCAACACTCACTCCCACACACAAGGCCTGCCCTCAAACCTATGCTTCCCTCCTCAGAAAGAATATCAACGCTGAGTGCCTATTAAAGGAAACTGCCCATTCAATTGTTTTTTCCTTTTCTGATTTTAAGGCAGGGTTTCTCTGAGTAGCTCTGGTTGTCCTGGAACTCACTATGTAGACCAAGCTGGCCTCAAACTCAAGAGATCTGCCTCCTTCTATCCCAAGTGCTGGGAATAAAAGCATGCTGCTGCAGCAGCAGCAGCAGCAGCAGCAGCACCACCCTGGTCAATTTTCCAAAGGTGACTTAATGGGACTGTTCCCACCAAGAGTTACTATGCAACACCAACAAAATCTCTAATTGCACTACAGTAAACCAACCACAATGAGACTTGCTTCTCTCTGGGGTCCAAGCTGCTTACCCCCATTGTGGCCCTCCTGAGGCTGGCTCAGCCCCACTCCTTTTAGCCAGGAAGGTACATGCTCACTCCTACTCCTGTGACCAACAAGCCCAAGGCTGTCCCTTTTGGCAAAGCAGAGAGGCATAGCCCAGGAGCAGTCTGTCTGAAACCTCGCTCCTTCCCAGCTTCCCAACCCAGGTGACAATACTGACATGGAAGGCTGATTCTGGAGCCCAGGAAGAACCATAACCTTACATAGGCAACCACTGCTTCAGCATTCAAGGACCCCTTCTGACCAAACCAACAATTTAAAAATCCCAGCACTCAGAGAGGCAGAGACAGGCAGATCTCTGAGGCCAGCCTGGTCTACAGAGTAAGTTCCAGGACAGCTAGGACTACATGGAGAAACCCTATCTTGGATAAAAGGAGGGAAAAAAGAGAAAAAAAGACTCAACCCACCCACCCCCACCCACACACAGGAGTTGAAGAGATAACTCAGTGGTTAAAAGCACTGGCTATTTTTCCAGAGAACCTGGGTTCAATTCCCAGCACCCACATAGCAGATTGCAGCTGTCTGTAACTCCAGCAAGGGGATCCTAGACCCTCATAAAGACAAAACACCAATGAACATGAAATAAAAATAAGTAACTTTAAGGAAAAAACAAATCCCAGCAGCCCTCACACTTCATCCTGCGCTGAACCTACCCGCTTACTTGGGCTGCAGGCAGGGCTCCCATGAACCACCAGGTCCCTGCAGTTCTGACTCCTGTAGGTAGCGCCAACTACCACAGCATCTAATTGTCTCTCCAGCTACAAACAGAGCTCTCCCACTCAGATCTTCCTCTCACACCTCCCCCTAATGGCTACTGAGTTTCATTCACAGAACCCGTGTCGCATGTTCCCAAAAGGAATATCCATCTCTACAGGCCCTTAAGAACTCTTAACTGCTCCAGAAGGCTCTAGACCATTGCACCCCATCTCTGAAATCTCCAAGTTCATGGATATCACCTTCATACCCACTACCCAGCTGCCAGCAGGCTTTAGTGGACAGGCCAAGTAAGCAGTGTGGTAAAGTTGAGGAGGCCGGAGCACCAAGGGATCCATGGGCCACAGCCCATCCCCCAACTGCTGAGCAAAGTATCTTGAACATTACACCCACCAAGGTTCTGGGAAAAAACCATCCCTTCAGAGCTCAGTCCAGAGGCTGCACCAGGCACAACACTGTCTGGGCAGAGGGTCCCTGGAGATAAAGCAGACCTTGCTC
Source organism: Uromys caudimaculatus (assembly GCA_028551405.1). Lineage (NCBI taxonomy): Eukaryota > Metazoa > Chordata > Mammalia > Rodentia > Muridae > Uromys > Uromys caudimaculatus. The sequence goes on from CM052721.1 coordinate 32,944,966, forward strand.
TAGCTAAACAAGGGGCAGAAGGTAAGAAGCACTGACATTAGCAGTACTATTCAGGGCGGAGCGGCAACTAGACATGGAAGAATGCGGGCCACTTGTAGTAAAAAAGCAATTTAAGCTCATCCCCGACTAGCTTACAAATGAGACTCAGACTTCGGTTATTTTACTTGGCTTTGTCAAAGCCAATTACTGCAGCGGAGTAGGGGGGGTAATAACCCCTACTCTGGGGGGGAGGGGCAATAACCCCTACTGGGGGGGGGGTTAATAACCCCTACTCTACTCTTCCAATTGCTGGCCTGGCTACCTCCCCAGCAGTATACCGCAGATACTTGCTGTTTCTCCTGGACAAGTGCTCATGCTCTCTCCTTGTGGTGGCTTCCTTCCTCCTCCAGTTCTTCTCCTCCAAACCTACCTACCTCTAATCCCTCCAGTAATTGGCTGTAGCTAATTTTATTTAACCAATAGTTTTTTTTCCTATTTTTAAATTTATTTACATTCCAGTCATTGTCCCCCTCCCAGTGCTCCCTCCCAGTGCCCCCTCCCATTCCTTCTCCCCCTTGCCTCCCAGAGAGTGCTCCACCCCCCCCCCCCCCCCACTTAACCAATAGTTTTAAATAAAGGATCAGGGTTTGCATAAGAAAAGCTTGCAAAGAGAAGTCACACCTGGGCCTAGACCTTCCGTTAGAATTTAGCATTACAATACATAGCAACTGACCAAACCTAGAGAGCCACGTGCTTGGGGTCCACATCAAGCTATTGCCTACAGTGTGACCCTTTAAGGACTACTAACAAGCTCACGTCCATGATGCTGGCCTGGGCAATAGTTCTGCAATCAGTCTCCACAATCAATACATCCACAGCCTGCCTAACATGTCCTTCCTTCCAGCTCCAATTTGATTTTTTTTTTTGCCGAGACAGGGTTTCTCTGTGTAGCCCTGGCTGTCCTGGAACTCACTCTGTAGACCAGGCTGGTCTCGAACTCAGAAATCCACCTGCCTCTGCCTCCCAAGAGCTGGGATTAAAGGCGCGCGCCACCACTGCCCGGCTCAGCTCTAATCTGTTGAACGGCCATGGTCCATTCAGACAGACTATAGCCTTGTTCTCGGATCCCATGTCTTTTGGGGGCATTTTTCCCCTCTGAGCTGCTAAGAGGATTGAGCCCTAGGGCAAGGTCAATGGAGGAGATGCCCTAACGGTAGCAAGCAGTTTGCTAGAAAGGAGAGAACATGTAGGAGGACCTATGGGATCTCAGGTCCAACTCCATGGCCTGCTTGAGGCCACTCTTTGTGAGGACGTAGGGTCTGGGTACTCTAGACACAGAATTTCCCACAGCCAGAAAAACAAGAAATTAGATCATGTAGATTTGAGCAAGGACTGTTGAAAGGAGTGAGAACCCAGATGAACAAAGTGGTCCCAGAGCAGAAACAAATTTCAACTGGTGTGGCAAAGGCAGGAAAGAAGGGGAGGAGGTTTGGGGCTTTAGGGCAGAAGGCCCCTGCACATGGCTGGATATCCTGGGAGTGGTGGCCTTCAAGTCCCTCCTGCCCCAGTCAGGATAGACTGGACTCTCAGTGCTCTCCCACGCATGTTCCTCACGAGCACTCCTGAGGGACAGTCTACCCTAAGCCATTTATTTGTCCTGGCCTATCCTCTTTAGCCAGAGACAAGGCAGGCCAACAACCCATCTTCCTCAGCAGCGTTTTCTCCTCTAAGTCCTGGGAAGACACACCTAATGTCTGATTTCTGCCACACTCCAGGCCTCTCCAAGCTTCAGCACAGCTGCTGCTCAGCTGTCATCCAGGGTGTCCCCCAAAGCCTCTTCGGTAGTACAGGGGCAGCTGAAGCCAGCCTGGATGACTCTGATGCCACAAGCCTGGGACATGAAAGGATCTGGGTGAATTAAAATGGGCGGGGGAGGGGAAAGGTCCTGCTCCTCTCTGCACTGGATGGAGTCCACAGCAAGTGGCCCAGCTGTGGTCCAGCAGTGTCTGTCTACCTGGGGTAGACTGAGTCTAAAAGGCAGGCTCAGAGGGACCCAAGCATGTTCATCCCAGGACTCTCATTACCCTTCCTGCAGATAAGGAACTAAGGCCGGGAGTAGGAAGTAGGTGTTCCCAAGCAGTTTAGACGGCTCTGCTACACCTGGCTGGCAAGGCTGAGGGCAAAGGGCCTCTTCCTAGGAGCTAGGAGACAGTGGCTGTACTGCTGGGGGATGTGTAGGCCCTGAGACGGGATCGTGATGCTCCTGAAACCCTAGAAGAAAATGTAGATCTTACTCCTGGGTGGCAAACAGAAAACCCCTGGAACTGGAGCCTTGAGAAGATTCCCAGTTCTGCTTGACCAATCCCTCTCTCAGACGGAGGGGAAGCTAGGGATAGTGAAAAATATCACCACCTCCCCTCATCAGAGGAAGCCTCGCGATCCTCCTGGGCAGTCACTGTGTTCCTTTCCCTGTCTGGGTCTGGGCCATTCGGTTCCAGTTCTCAGGGCATTGGCAACATGGCATGAGGGAAGGACAGGTCATACAAAGCAGAATCTGGTCAAGGACAACCAAAGCCCTGCAGTATGAGCAGTGCCCCAGAGCCAGGGTCTGAGGGGGGCAGTGGGCAGCGTGGCCAGGGCAGATGAGAAGGATCCCCGTGAGCTCTCTGGCTTTTAAAGGGAAAAGCCTGGGCCTTTTGAAGATGAGGAAATTGTCAGGATGGAGAAGAAACTGCAGGGGGGGGGGGTGAGGACCACAGCCAAAATACAAAGAGCTGGACATGGAAGCCAGGAGTCAGCTGGTCAGTCAGATGCTAAGGCAAGGGTTACTACCAACATGGGACAAAGCAGGAACCAAAGGAGCTGGCCACTCTCTAGGAATCTAGGCCTGGATCTCACCAGTGACTCATTAGCAGTCTATAGTCAGAAATGCCTTACTGTCTGTGCCTGTTTCTGCACGAGGATGAGAACATCGCTGCAGCCTCTTTAGAGGCTACCAGGAGGATAAGCACCACATGAAATCCTCCAGCCACCTGTACCTTGAAGACAGTGCTGCATGAACCTGGTTCTGCCAATAAGCAACAAGGCAGTGGTGGATTAAGGCTAGGGTTTGCTTTGAGGAACAGCTATACCACAGAAACCCTGCCACACTCCTCTACTCCTCCCAGCCAGAGGGACTGGCTGGTACAGCACATGCAGGTACCACTAAGCATCCTGAGAAGTCTAAGGGACAAGTGGGTGAGTACTTTGGGGACCCCTGCCTCAGCCCCCATACATTCCTTAGCTTGCGATCTAAACTGGACACTTGCTAACTGCTACGAAATGACCAACCTCCCCAAAAGCCACCAGCACCCATCTCCTCTCTCAGTTGTACTTTGGCCGGTTGAAGCTTCAAGGGGACCTAAAACCCACCATCCTGTGCTTCTTTCTCCACAGTCCCCAGACTCTAACAACACCCCTCAATTCCCTCCTGACACTCACTGGTGACAGACCTTACCGGCGACCTTTGGGACATAGGTAGGGGAATGGATAGGACAGAGGCTCACCCAATGGCCTAGTCAGCCTGGTCACCCCAATACCCAGGCCAGGCCTGCCTGCTCATGTGCTCTGAGACAGACCTATAGCCAGAGACCTGATGAATGAAGTCTGATGGGGATGCCAAAGCCTCATTGGTTATATTACTTAGGGACTTCCAGTCCTGCAAACTGAAACAAAAGGATCTTTTCTAACCTGTTGTTCAAAAGGCTGAGGAACAGGCTCCTGGCAAAGAGTGGGCCTAGGCGGGATCACTCTCCCTCAAGCCTTAACAATCTGAATCCGTTAAAGTGTCAGAATCCTCATGCTCTCCCTGCTGGGAAGCAGCTCTACTCCACATACCCTTAGGCTTAGTCTCTATAGTCAAGGGCTGCCTTCTGTTTTGCTTACAGAGAAAGCAGTCCCTGGCACAAGTGAGACTGCACACAGACCTCTGGAAGGCCACAAGGGTCCAGAGACAAAATTCCACATGAATGGCTACAAAGCAGAGCTCTGGGGCCTACAGGCTGGTATGAGAGCCGGCCAGGCACCTACTGTTTCACAGTAAGGTTCTGACTCGTTTCGTACTCTACCCTATACACAACCTCCATCACATCTCTCCTTACCATCAAACAAAGCTGGAAGCCAACCACAGCCAAGCACATGTGGGAGCAGAGGTTCTAACCTACCTAGGAGCAGTTGACCCAGTGGGTGGAAGAGCTGTAGGCTAATACTGGGCCTGGATCATCTCCGCAGGAGCAGGCAACCCATGGAGGGGAGAAAGGAAATTGTCCACTGACTGTGGAGTCTGATGGAGGGGTGCTGAGGTGAGCAGCTTGGCAGACTTCTGAACACTATAACCAGGGTGAGGTGCTGGGGCTTAGCAGATGGGCACTGCTATATACCATGTACATACCAGGTCTCAGCTTCTGCTCATAGGCATCCGGACTCGAAAGCCAGGCCTCGCCACCAACCACACTGACTGACTGGTCACCAGTTAACAAGGCTGGATTCAGGGACCTGAGGATTGTGTCTAGTAAAAGAAGTAGCTATTCTAGAGTACAGGAAAAAAGAGAAATTCTCAATCCAGTAGAGCTGGCAGAACAAGACAGTCTTAGACCAACCCCACCAGGAATACAGCAGCAAAGCTCATAGCAAAACCTGGAATGGACTCCACCCATATACACAACCCTCTCTGGGGTTCCAGAGACACCTGCAAGAGCTAACAACTGAAATGTGACTGGATCCCAAGAACAAAACCCAGGCTCAGTCAGCAAGGCCCAGGAAAGTGCTTCAAGGACAGTGTCCCCATGAGATGCTGCATATCAGAACCAAAATTAGAGGGACCTCACCCACAAGGGAAGGAAAGATGCCAGAGAAACACCATCAAACCATGGCTCTAGCAGTGCTAAGAAATGCAAGGTGAAATGACAAACTGACAGCAAAGTAAATTTACAGTTATAAAC
>CM052721.1:32950023-33020884 GCA_028551405.1 Uromys caudimaculatus
CCCCCCCCCCCCCCCCCACACAACCAAGGGGCTAGGAATGTAACTCAAGTGGCGGAATCAGGATGACCAAGGAACTACCCTCAGAGCCCGGCTCTGACAACCCCTGCTGGCTCAGTCTCCTCCAGGTGCCACACTAGGCCTGTTCCTAGGGCAACTGTTCATGCAGATCTCAATCTTGGGGGGGGGGGGGGGTGTCCAGTGGTGAAGAGGAACAGAACACGACAGATGCCTGCTGTCTCTCTCCTGAGGGGCAGGCAATCAGAAAGGGGCAGCTGGTTAGAGGACAAGGGCAGAAAGAGCCCCGCTGGGACAGGAGGTACTGTTCCCTGCTGTGGCCTTCCTAAGCCAGCAGGCAGTTGGGGAAAGAGCCTTCCAAGCAGAGAGTGGTTCCAAGCCAAGGGTCAGGTTTGAAGTGGGGACTCCAGGGAGGCTGATGTGGCCATACAGATCCAAATGCACAGAGAAGCCCAAGCCACGAAATTAACAGGCCCGATGAGCTAAAAAGAAAAGCTCTCTGAGACCACAGGTAAGGGCTTCCAAGAGATAAAGAAACAAGACCCTCCAAAACTGTACAGTGGGGGAAGGGGTGCCTGCATCACAGTACCAGGCAAGGCAGGCCAAGAAGCTGCCTGCTCCAGACAAGGCCTTGGCATTGGACAGGTTGCCAAGGTGCAGTGTGCATTCATGTGGGCCAAAGGGCCTGAGGTGGGCTTGTTTTCACATGCTGTGCCCACTCATCCCCTCAGAGGAACTGGTACCCCCACCACCCACAGCTGTAGGATCAACGCCACCTGTGAATGCCCACACAGTCTAAGAAGGTTCCAGGCTTCAGGCCTGCGACTTTTGGATGACGCATGTGCACACCCTGAACCTCACACCAGGAAGCAGCCTCAAGGAGGTACAACAGACTCCAAGTGGAAACCGTCGCCTGCCATCGCTCTCTTCTCTCCTCATCTAGGTATCTGTCTGGTCTCAGTTTCCCACAGCTATGTACAAACACAGACATGGCAGGGTATACAGATCCTGAACCATATGGGGCACTCCCTATCCAGGGTTACCAGCAGCTCAAAGAAGGACCACCCGCCCCCAGAACACAGCCAGGATGAACACAGCCTTCCCAAACTGTGTCCCAAGAACCTGTACCTGCAAACACGAGACTCATGATAAACCCACGGGTCTAGTTTGCTGCTCAGCCATTCTCAGAGGTCACAGTCAGCCTAGCTGACAGGTTTTTGTTTTTGGCTCCCCCCCCCCCCAACAAAGTCTACATAGCCCTGGCTGTCCTGGAACTCAGAGATCCACTGTCTCTGCCTTTGGAGTTCGGGGATTAAAGAGGTGTGCACCACGGTGCCAGTCGCTAACAGTTTCTTAAGCACAGCTTTGTACACAATGTGGTTTTATAGACATATTTTATGAATTAGAAGTCACATGTACTGACCAGAGAACGCAAAAAACACAACACTTAGAAAAAGTAACTCGGGGGCTGGAGAGATGGCTCAGCGGGTAAGAGCACTGACTGCTCTTCCGAAGGTCCTGAGTTCAAATCCCAGCAACCACATGGTGGCTCACAACCATCCATAATGAGATCTGATGCCCTCTGCTGGGGTGTCTGAAGACAGCTACAGTGTACTTACAGATATAATAAATAAATAAATCTTAAAAAAAAAAAAAAAAAAGTAACTCATGAACACCACAGCACACAGCATTTGGGGGAATTTTTCTTTTCATCTTTGTCCCCAGTTTCACAGTGCACAGGGATGAGAAGCAATGATTTTCTCTCCCTATGTAGACAGTAGAACTCTACCAAGGTCCGTTGTGGGGTACATCCCTCAACTCCACGGAAGTGATACTGGCTATCCAGCTGTGTCTCCTCTGGGAGTTCTCCTCCTCCCATCGAGGACAGCATCTCATCTATGCACCCAACTGCATCTCCATTGTGAGGAACCTCTCACCCACCATAAATGACACATATGTGCCCAGTTGTGTGCCTTCTTGAAAGAACAATCTCCTTCCCTGTGTAGACAGCACAGTTCTCTATGGCCACTATAATAAGGAATCCTCTATGTGCAAGTGACATAGCTGTTACTTGCTGGACTCCAATGTGAGCAAACAGCACCTCCCTTCATGTGTAGGGGTACATCTGTTCCTGGCTATTTCCCTAGACAGAAGCTCTAAAAATCAGCAGACACCCATGGAATGTGGCACTGGAACTGAAGCAACATGACACTCAATTTTTTTTTTTTTTTTAATCTTTTGTTTTTCAAGACAGGGTTTCTCTGTGTAGCCTTGGCTGTCCTGGAACCAGCTATGTGGACCAGGCTGGCTTTGAACACAGAAAGAGAGAACAATCCACCTGCCTCTGCCTCCAGAGTGCTGGGAGTGCACCACCACCCACCACTCCACCACCCCACCACCGGACTTGCAATCATCTCATAGAGCTTGGCTTTCTGATCACCCTCAATCAACTTGCACAAATCAACAAAATCACGTGACATGAAAGCACAAGTGGTTTCTGCTTGGGGATGGTAGTAAAAAACTAGTACTCTCGATGCTGGCCACCTTAAAGCTACATGGACCTGAGCCCTACTCCCCATAGTCCTAGCCCTAAGGGATAGAGAGTGTTTCTCTGCCTGGGGCTGAATGCAAGGCTCAGCCTGCCTCCTAGAAACACAGGTACCAGCACAACCTGTTCAGTGACCTAAGGCACATGTACTGAGTGGAGAGGATGCTTCTGTCCCTAAACCAGTTCCTCACCCATTCACTGCTGGGTGACAGGAGCAGTCTCCTTTCACCTTTGTCAGTACACCAAGAGAATTCTCACAAGGAAGAAAATCTACTTTTCCTAAATGCTGGAGGGAGGAACCATGGCTCTATGGATCCCTGTCCTTCACTCCCCAACCTAAGTAAGAGAAGACTATCGAGCAGGCCCTCAGTTCCAGCATGAGACTCTCCATCTAAATCTGTGGTTAAGTGCCACAATGCACCCTCTAGCCAACAATCACTACCATGACATTTGGGAAAGTAGCTATCCCTACAGACAAAAAAAGAGTCAAAGGTTTCATCCTCTACAAGGACAAGGGGAGATGAACAGATATCTGAGGCCGCCCTGGCACAGGGAGCCTGCACAGACATTCTCAAATAAGGTAATGGGACATTCTTCCATACATCTCAGAAGTCTTTCACATAGACTGAACTGCCTCTGGGGGGATTACACAGATGTTGCTGACATTCAAATAGTGCCATGGCATATGGGGATCCTAAAGTCACCGTTGAGAAGAGCTCTCCCTCTGGGCTGGAGTCCTGCTGATCCTGAGAATGTGGCAGGCCATCTCCAACAAGTGAGGCTACAGAGCAAGGGAACCAGCAGGACAGTCCAGACTGTAAACTCCAGTCTGCTTGTGTCTCAGGTCTCTCATCTATAGAACGGGAGTGTCCAAACCTGCTTATAAGGTCATTTGAAGGGATAAATAAATTCATATCTATAAAGACAACTAGCAGAGTGAACTAGTCTTCACTATGATAGGATGGGATTATAAATTACTTGATCTCAGGGAGAAAATCCACTACAGTTTACCAGTAAATGAGACCCAGCAAAACTAACTGTTCTAGACATGGATCTAGATCTGTCCAGAAACCAAGTACTTTCCAAGGCCAAACTTAGAAGGTCAGAAGTGAGGCTGCCCATGAGGATATCAAGTTTTTGCATAGGTATAAGGAGAGGCAAGATAATTGTTCAGAACCTGGGTAAGCTGGTGAGACTGTCCAAGTCAACCCTCTAGATGTGGCCTAGAAGAGGTGGGGAAAGGCCAGACAATATAACTGGAGCCAACACAAGCAGACCATTTAGATACAAATGGTCTGCTCTAGTGACAGTGTGATGTGGCCTGAAGGCAGTATTAACTCTGGACTTCCTGAAAGGTCATTCCTCTTCACAAGTATTCACTCCTCACTATGCTGAGTCTTGGTTGTTTCCTACTGGGTACTGGGAAGGCATAGGCACAATCCTCCCACTGACAAGTCTGAGGGGCAGAATCCCAGAGATACCAATCAGTCAAGTCTCCACAGTGTAAGAGGTGGAGAGACCAACATGGAGTTAAGAAATACCTTTGCGAGCCGGGCAGTGGTGGCGCACGCCTTTAATCCCAGCACTTGGGAGGCAGAGGCAGGCGGATTTCTGAGTTCAAGGCCAGTCTGGTCTACAGAGTGAGTTCCAGGACAGCCAGGGCTATACAGAGAAACCCTGTTTCGAAAAACCAAAAAAAAAAAAAAAAAAAAGAAATACCCTTGCTTCAGATGAGATCTTAAATTGGCAGCTGGGCTAAACTATAACAGCACCAAACAGTACGCAGGTAGACAGAGCACCTAAGGTGAGGCTATAAAGCCTGAGACCCAAGAGGCCCAAAGAAGACATTCGGAAAAGGATAAACGGATGTGCAGGCTTATTTGAATTCTTTACGGGCCTAGCAGGCACAGGTGTGGCAAGGCAGAAGATGAGATTACAGATCTGGAACCTGTGGTACCATGGCTGTAAATGTAGGGGCTTTAGCACAGTGTCTGGCTGTGTCATTATCATCACTAAGGCAGAAGCCCCAAGCCTTCATGTTTTACCACATCAGCACCAGACACAATACAACACACCCCACAAAATCATCGTAGTTTAAGATCTTTGGCTTGGGCCCAGAAGTCATCTCATGTTCCCCAGAAGACACAAAGGCTGAGCACAAGGTGGGACCCGGCCCTATAGCCCTATACACTCATTCACATGAGTATCGAACAAACCCATCTCAGGGCTACTCATAGTGGCCGTCACCACCTGACCCTCAGCTCTACAGACCCGGCAGACCCCAGGATTAGGATGTGAACTTGGAGGGAAACTACATTTAGACATCCAATGACCAATTCCCCTTTCTCAAGCTTGGCCTGAAACTGAGGAATCGCAGGTTATCAGTCAGGGCAAAAATGAAAAAGGGTTGCAGTGATCCCTGCCACCACAGCCCAGCAGATGAGGTGTGGGTTCCAAAGTGCTCTCCCAGACGGAGATCTCTGCATTCCTAGGGACCTTTGAAGGTTCTGCTGGTGTCCTGAAGGCCGGACCATCATTTCATTTCCAGCCAATTGAGTTCCAGAGACCCAGTGACGACTCACTCGCCCGCTCACTCACTCACTCACTCACTGACCATCTCTCTCACTTCTTTCTCTGCTAACCTGAGTTCAGGTAGGAAGGACACTTTGCTCAGCAAACACTGTGCATGACAACTCAGTCAAACATGTAGTATTTTTAGTAAACCTATTCCCATACCCATGCAATAAATAATCACCGAGAAGAGTTTGCCCGTTGACTCCCGGTCCCCTCTAAACAACCCTTAAGAGATCACCGAACAGAAAGAATCCCAAGTGTCCATCTTATCGTCGCTGCCTCCCCAGGCCCAACAATGTCCAATTCCCCAGCTGGTCCCAGACGCAGCGATAACTTGGCAACAAGTAACAACCGCTGCAATGCCCGCTTGGGTGGCATGGTTTAAGTCCTCCCACACACCCCTCACTCCAGGTCCTCTTTCTGGCAAGGTGCAGCGCGGGCCCAGGAGGCGTGCGTATGGGTTTCCTTGGTCCCGGGTCTGGCCTTCCAGCCCACCTACCTCCAGGGCCTCCAGAGTGCTGAAGCTGGCTATAGCGAAGCCGTCAATAACCTCCTCCTCCTGCGAGCTGGACTCGCGGCGACGGCGCCGCGGGGGGCGCGCAGCGCGCAGAGGCGTAGGGCGCTGAGGCGGCGCGCCGTGGACTCCCGCGTTCTCCTTGCCAGGACTGGGCTCTGGCTCCTCACCCGACGACGGGCTCTGCGCGCGGGCGTCCCGGGCGGCTTCCCGACGCCGGCCGCGGTCTCGCTGCGCGCGCGAACGCCGGCTCGGCCGGACCTTGGCCTCCATGGCGGCGCCGCGGCGGTGACCTTGGCGCCCCGCGCCGCCTGCTACGCCGTGCCGCCGGGCTGCGAGGGCACCGTGCGGGCTCGGGGCCGGGGCGGGCTCGGGGCCGGGGCGGGCATGCCGGGCGCGGGCTCTCAGCACCGGACGCCGCGCGGGCTAGGACCCCGGGTCCGGGCCCGGCGCATCGGAGTGCGGTCGGCTCTCAGCGGCCCTAGATCAGGCCCCCAGGGACACAGCCCATGGAGACCTGCGGGCAGCGGCAGCGGGAGGCCGAGGGCGGCGGGTGGCGGAGCTTCTGAGCACCGGGACCGTGAGGCAGACACTGTAGTGGCAGCGACCAGAGCGGATAACAACTGACGCACTTCCGCCGGGCCGGAGAGCCAGAGGAAGCGGGCGCAGCTGGGGAAGGCTGACCCGTCGACTCCGCCCCACCCTGGCCCCGCCCTGACCCCGCCCTTCCGTTTTAGATGGCTCTGCGCTGAGCTGCCCATCTTCCTTTCACATTAAGCCCCGCCCCCGAGAAGAGGGGGGGCTTTCCCTTTGCCCCGCCCCTGCAACAGGCCACACCCGTTTGCGCACTTCTCTTTAGAATTCCGCCCCCACCCCACCCCCACCCCGTCAGACCACGCCCCATTCTTCCCGGCTCCACCTCTCAGTCCAAGCTCTCTCAGTTCCTTAAGCCCCGCCCTTTCTTTCCGGTCCTGCTCACCTGTGCGGGGCGCTGAGCCTAATCCCGGTCAGATCCCTCCCACTTCAAGCTCCGCCTTATTGACCACGCCTGCTGAGCAATTAGCGATCTCACACAAGCACTGCCCAGCCACCAGCAGCGAGTTTGTGGTGGTCAGAGCCGCCCCTTCTGCCCTTCACCTAGGAGGTGAAGGGTCTATGCACCTACAGTGGCTTCCAGCAATCTGAGTGGAAGCACTTGAGAGAGTAGGCTGGTCGGTTCTGGGGTCACACTGTGGTGGAGTTCTGGAGGCAGCGTGTACGTCATCCTCCACCTGCGAGCCCTCAAACCCTGTCTCACCCTGGTCCCCAAGCTAAATTAGGTAGCTCTCTGAAAAACCAAACCCTCCCGCCTCAAAAGTGCTTTCCTTAGAGACCTGCCTCCCTGCTAGTCCAAGGACCAGGGGACTGCTGCTAGGAAGTTCAAAGCTAGACAAAACTGTGGGTTTCCTCAGCAATTCCCCAGTTGGATGTCCTGGTGCACATGGAGCCGACCACTAATTCACACAGCAATTACCCAAAAACCTCTGAGGTGCTTTCATGACTTTCAGAAGTGAGAACATTTGACATGAAGAAAGGGAAGGTGTCACAGCTTGGGCGTTGGGCACTGAGTGAAAAGTGACACTGAGCTATGCCTACATCTGAGCAGCAGAGGCCCTGAAAGGAAGCAGACACAGCTGGAGAAAGCCCCTGGGCAGGACCTCAAGTGCACATTGTCAGGCTCCTGAGAAAGCCGCAGGCTCGATGCCCACAGTGTCCCTTGGGGCATCTGGGAACATGGCCTACCATCCTAGTTCACTTAACAACACAGGGACCAGCACATCTGCCAGCCTACGGCGGAGGGGGGGTCTCCTCTTCCCATTCCAGATTTTATTATGAGAACACTCAGAGCTAGCATCTAACTAGCTAAGAGTCCTGTTGGAAAGAAGCAGAACGGAAGCAGCTAGCTCTATTCTCTTTAGACACTTCCTCCTGAGACCACCCCACCCCCAGCTTGGTCAACTCTTCACTCCAAGAACAACGGCTGAAACCTGCTTTTTCAGGTCTTCAACAGAAATAAAAGGTATCCTTGCTTACCAGGTCTCCTATGTTCTCAAATGCATCGCCTCAGTGAAAGGCAGGGGCTCAAGAGACCAGGCTAGGGACCTTTCTTTCTGGGTTTCTTCCCAATTGCCTTAGCTCTCCTGGAATTAAAAACTCTGTTGCCGGGCAGTGGTGGTGCACGCCTTTAATCCTAGCATTTGGGAGGCAGAGGCAGGTGGATTTCTGAGTTCAAGGCCAGCCTGGTCTACAGAGTGAGTTCCAGGACAGCCAGGGCTACACAGAGAAACCCTGTCTCGAAAAGAGAGAGAGAGAGAGAGAGAGAGAGAGAGAGAGAGAGAGAGAGAGAGAGAAAAGAAGGCAGGCTCAGCAGTGAGAGTAGACAAGCACTGGGTAGGGGTCTTCAGTTGGAGTGAGAATACCAGAATACCAGAGTATCAGGGTGAGTAGACTTAGAATTCTGACCACTATCTAAGGAGAGAGGGGGTGGGTGGGAAAAGAAAACAGTCTCTTTGAGGTAAGAATACAGAAAAGAGGACATGCTTAGCAATAAAGATCTGCAAACAGTTGGTCCAGGGAGGGACTTCCAGTGTCTATAAACTGACATCTCCAGATTATTTGGGGCTGGAGAGATGGCTCAGCGGTTAAGAGCACTGAATGTTCTTCCAGAGGTCCTGAGTTCAATTCCCAGCAACCACATGGTGGCTCACAACCATCTGTAATGGAATCTGATGTCCTCGTCTGGTGTGTGTCTGAAGACGTGTACTCCTATACGTACATAAATAAATCTTTTTAAAAAATTATTTATTTTTATTTTATGTGCATTGGTGTTTCGCCTGTATGTATGTCTGTATTCAGGTATCTGGTGCCTGAACTGGATTTACAGACAGTGGTGAGCTGCCATGTGGGTTGTGGGAATTGAACCCAGGTCCTCTGGAAGAGTAACCAAGTATTCTTAACCTTAGCCACTTCTCCATCCCCTGGATTAACTCTTAAAAGATTTGATTATTGAGGGCCTGGAGAGATGGCTCAGTGATTAAGAGCACTAGCTGCTTTTCCAGACGACCCAGATGGCAGCTCAGTTGTCTGTGACTCCAGTTCTAGGGCATCCAAGACCCTCATACAGATATTCATGCAAGCAAGACACAGATGCACATAAAAAATAAAAACAAATCATTTAAAAAAAAAAAAGATTTGATTTTTGAAACAGAAGCACCTTAAATCCTGGGTAGCCTCCACGATGGCCTAAGCCGACCTTGAATGTCCGATCCTCCTGTCTCCACCTCCCAGAATGAGGGGAATCACTGGTGTTCATTGTCACGTAATGGGCACTCAGGAGGCAGAGGCAGGAGGATCTCTGTGAGTTTGAGGCCAGCCTGGTCTACAGAGAGTTCCAGGGCAGCCAAGGCTATGTGGAACATAGAGAGATCCTGCCTCAAAAATGAAACAAACAAACAAAACAAAACAAAAATATAACTCTGTAGATTAAGCAGAATCAAAGAAAAAGGAAGTAAATCTATAAAATAGCCATATTTTAGCAGGAATAGACTTTCCCTCCTGGCTTCAACAAAGCCCCCCACTCTCACCTTCCTCCCTTTCATATGGTATTTTAAATATTTTTTAACAATACAGTTTCTCCATCAATTTATCCACTTTCCATCCTTTCACAGCCCCCCCTCCTCCCAGTCCCACCCTTAGAAGTCCCTCCCACATTACCTCCTCCACTTTTCTGAAGGGAACCCCCCCTTGGATACCACCCACTCTGAGACATCGTCACCACCCCTGCTCCAGTTGTTAGGGGACCCACATGAAGGCCAAGCTGCACATCTGGTACAAATTTGTAAGGTGGTGCAGTCTCAGTGAGCCCCCATGGGCCCAGGTTAGTTGGCTCTGTAGGTCTTCTTGTGGTGTCCTTGACCCCTCTGGCTTGCTCAATCCTCTCCCCCACTCTTCCACAAGACTCCCCGAGCTCCACCTGATCTTTGGCCATGGGTCTCTGCACCTGTTTCTGTCTCCTGCAGGATGAAGCCTCTCAGAGACAATTATGCCAGGCTCCTGTCTGCAAGCATAGCAGAGTATCATTCCATAGTTTCAGGAAGTGGCTCTCTGCCACGGGATGGGTCTCAGGTTGGGCCAGTCGCGGTTGGCTGTTCCCTCAGTCTCTGCTCCATCTTTTCCCTGTGCATCTTGTAGGCTGGACAAATTTTGGGTTGAAGGTTTTGCAGGAGGGTTGATGTTCCCCTCCCTCCACTGGAAGCCCCCCGCTGGGTATTTTAAGTCTTTTGTTGTTGTTGTTGTTGTTTTTGGTTTTTCGAGACAGGGTTTCTCTGTGTAGCCCTGGCTGTCCTGGAACTCACTCTGTAGACCAGGCTGGCCTCGAACTCAGAAATCCACCTGCCTCTGCCTCCCAAGTGCTGGGATTAAAGGCATGCCCCACCACTGCCCCGCTCTATTTTAAATCTTAAGGGGGACAATTGTGATGCTTTTTCTCTTTCCTTTCAAATACTAAGGAGGGTAATTGTAATATTTTACATTTCTATTTTACCTTTTATTGAAAATAGTTTTTTCTCTCTCACATGATATATGGTGATTAGTTTCTCCCCCCTCTGCCCCTCTCAGTTCTTCCCCACCTCCCCTACCATCTGGATCCATCCCTTTCTGTCTCTCAGAAAATAAGCAGGCTTCTAAGGGATAATGATAAAATATAACAAAACATAATATGATAAGAAAAAAAAAAACTATCACATCAGAGTTAGACCAGACAAAAAGAAGGAAAAGAGCCCAAGAAGAGGCATTTGTCTGAACATTCAAGAACCCCATAAAAGCACTAAACTGGAAGCCACAGTATGTAGTATGCAGAGGACTTGGTGCAGACCCGCACAGGCCCTGTGCATGCTGTCTTCCTGGGAGTTCCCTGAGTCCTAGGAAGGATTTGGTATAGACATGCCATTTAGGGCTGGGTGTTCCCAGGTGTCTAACTCTCTGCATATTGTTTAACTGTGGTTTCTGACTTTGTTCCCGTTGCTGAAGAAGGAAGCTTCTCTGATGATGGCTGAGCAAGGCCCTGAGTACAGCAGAGTGTCATTAGAAGTCATTTCATTGCTACTGGTTTTTTGTTTGTTTGTTTGTTTGTTTGTTTGTTTAAAAAAAAAAAGAACCATAGTATTTGGTTTTATCCTAGGTCCCTGGGCTACATAGTTTTTGGTTCTTGGTCAGGTTTGGGTTCCATCTTGTGGGGTGGACCTTAAGTCAAATCAGATATTGGTTGGCTGCTCCCACAAACCCTATGCCACCATTGCTATATTGGAGTTTACAGGCAGGACACCATTGTAGACAAAGGATTTGTGGCTGACTGGTGTTTACATTTCTCTTTTGGTAGCATGCAGAGTACTTTCCTATAACAAAGACACCAGAACACAGGAATGCAAGTTTTATGCAGGCTCTATCTCATTGAACATGGGTTCAATGAGATATGGGGTTATTTTCATCAATGAAGCCTTGCTGTCCATTTGTAGAGAGCAACCTGTTAGCTAGGCAACAGCCTGGGTTGTTTGGGAATTCCCATGGGACTCCTTTGGTCAACAACTCTATTAGATGCAACCTAGCACTGATACTGGATGTAGCTAGTCTTCGATACTTTGTGGGGTCTTCTTTTTCCCACCCTTTGTCCCTCTCTCCATTTTACCCCCATCACTAGATAGGAGAGAGAGAAGGAGAGAGGAGAGAGGAGAGAGAGAGAGAGAGAGAGAGAGATCTGAATCTAATTTCTTTCCTTTTGCTTCTTCTAACAAACCACATCCAACATCCCCCCCATGACCACCAACCACCAAGTCCGCTTCTCAGGGCCCTAGCATTTATCTACCCTCTGAAAAGTTTCCGGAATTACAAATGTCACGCCATCACAGAAACTATCTGCAACTGGCAAAACCACGCTTCTGCTAGAGCGAGAGGCAAATCATAGTCAGCTGCTATTCCAAAGAAGCAGTCCTGTATCCCCGCAGCTAGGATTAAAACGAAAACATATTCTTATAATATTTCTGTGGCTTTTGTTTTTGTTTTTTTTTTTTTAGAAATCAAAATTCCATTGGTGGTGACTCACGCCTTTAATCCCAGCCCTCAGGAGGCTGAGGCAGGCAGATCTCTGAGTTTGAGGCCAGCCTGGCCTACAAAGTGAGTTCCAGGACAGCCAGAGCTACACAGAGAAACCCTGTCTCGAAAGAAAAAAACAAACAAACAAAAAGAAAGAAAAAAAGAAAGAAAGAAAGAAAAAAAAGAAAGAAATCAAAATTCCAGAATTCTCACTACAGCTGAAAACTTCGGTTGGTGATAAGAGACCTCCAGTTGGGACTCTGCCTCTCCCATTATTTGGAGATTTCATTTAGGTCTCCTTCATATTCGTCTATATTTTAGGAAGCTTCAATTTATTGAGTTTCCATACTACCCCTCGAATGGCCCTTACTTTTAGCTGTGTCTCCCCATATTCCCTCCTGTACTGGCTGGTTTTGTGTCAACTTGACACAAGCTGGAGTTATCGCAGAGAAAGGAGCTTCAGGTGAGAAAATGCCTCCATGAGACCCAGCTATAAGGCATTTTCTCAATTAGTGATCAAGGGGGGAGGGCCCCTTGTGGGTGGGGCCATCTGTGGGCTGGTAGTCTTGGGCTCTATAAGAAAGCCAGATGAGCAAGCCAGGGGAAGCAAGCAAGGCAGTAAGTTACATCCCTCCATGGCCTCTGCATCAGCTCCTGCTTCCTGCCCTGCTTGAGTTCCAGTCCTGACTTCCTTTGGTGATGAACAGCAGCATGGAAGTGTAAGCCGAATAAACCCTTTCCTCCCCAACTTGCTTCTTGGTCATGATGGTTGTGCAGGAATAGAACCCCTGACTAAGACACCTCCCTTGCTTCCTCTTCCCCTTCCTCCCCACCTTATTCTTCCATTCCAGCCCTCCCCTCCCCCATCTATACATGGCCACCTGTTCTATTTCCTTTTCCTAATGAGGTCTGTCTGTATGCCTAGTCCCTAACTCTATACCTAACCTCTGTGGTTCTATGGACTATAGCTTGTTATCATTGACTTAACAGCTAATACTCCAGGTTCAGGCACTTGGGAGGCAGAGGCAGGTGGATATCTGAG
This sequence comes from Uromys caudimaculatus, assembly GCA_028551405.1. NCBI lineage: Eukaryota > Metazoa > Chordata > Mammalia > Rodentia > Muridae > Uromys > Uromys caudimaculatus. The sequence goes on from CM052721.1 coordinate 32,962,843, forward strand.
TTCGAGGCCACCCTGGTCTACAGAGTGAGTTCCAGGACAGCCAGGGCTACACAGAGAAACCCTGTCTCGAAACAAACACACACACACACACACACACACACACACACACACACACACACACACACACAACCAACAAAACTCCAGGTCCAGAAAGACAAATAGGGTATGTTTTTCGTTTTTCAAACTTATGAGGGACATGGTAGTTGAGGCCCAAATCTGATCCATCAAGAAAGGGTTCATCTTCAAAGGGCTTCCAAGTCAGGGGATGCCTGGCTAAGGAGCTATTCAACATCCCCTCAAGTCCTTGTCCTCATCCTCTCCCAGTCCTAGCCCTGACTCATTCCTTGTCAGCAATAACATGGAGACACAGCTTAGCACTACCATCAGTCAGCAAGTTGGGCTTCCCCATTAGGGACCTCCACTAAGGTAAAGCCAGATTCTCTGCTGCAGAAAGTAATTTTGAGACCATCTAATATGAAACAGAGTTGGAGTTTATTAAAAAGTACGTTTAGCAGGGCCAGGGAGATGGCTCAGCAACTCTAAGAACACTTGTTCTTGCAAAAGACCCAGGTTCTTTTCCTATCACCGATGTAATAGCGGACAGATGTCTGTAACTTCCAGGGGACCTAACACCTTCTGACCCCCAAGGGCACCACCAGGCACACATGTGGTGCACATACGTACATAGATGCAGGCAAAACACTCATGAGCATAAAATAAAATAATGATTTTAAGAAAAAATAAAGTTTAAGGAGTGGGGATGTGGCTCAGTTGGTAGACGGCTTGGCTAGGTTACATCGGGTCCCGGCTTCCATCTCTACCACTACATAAACTTGGCTTCTGAGCACACACCTATAAGCCCAGCATTGAGTTGGAGGCAGGAAGATTATAAATTCAAGTTTATTGAGGCCACTTTGAGCTACATTAACCTCCCACCCCTGTTTTATGATAAAATTTTACATCGATTTTTTTTTTTTAATTTTTAAATTGTATGTGTGTGTGCCTGGTGCCTGGGGAGGTTGGATCCCCTGGAATTGGAGTTATAGATGGATTTGAGCCACCGTGTAGGTGCTGGAAATCAATCCTAAGTCCTCTGCAAAAACAGTAAGCCCTCTTAACTCATGAACCATCTCGACAGCTCCAAGTTATATGTAGATTTAAACTTGGTAATTAATAGAAGCTTGGTGCTCAGGGAAAGACTAAGGCATACCCAACATTGACTTCTCAAAGGAGAGATTCGTGTGGCTTTTGAAATTACTTCATAAAGTATTGCCTAAGGGCTGGACGTAGTGGTACCCACCTTTAACCCCAACACTCTAGAGGTAGGGCAGATCTGTAAAGTCAAAGCCAGCCTGTTCTACATAGAGAGGACTGCTAAAGCATTTAAACGAGGCCAGAAGCCACTTCCTGATGTCAAGTAGTTGGGATCACAGCTGCTAAGGAAAAGTCCACATCCCAGCGTCAGAGGAAGTCAGATGCTTTTACTGTAAACAAAAGTTTAGTGTTGTTTGTGAGATTCCCATAAAATATCTGAAAAAAGAAGTAAGATGGTTCTTTAAGGTCATGTATACTCGAGCCTTAAACCTGATTATGTCACCAACCCTCACAGTCAAAGTCCCTAATTGTGCTAAAGTTCATCTATCATCTATCTATATTTTTCTTTCTTTCTTTCTTTCTTTTTCTTTTTTTCACTAGAATCTTTTGGGTTTGGTTTTCTAGACAGGGTTTCTCTTTGTAGAAACTAGCTGTCCTGGAACCAGCTCTGTAAACCAGGCTTGCCTCAAACTCAGAGATACGCCTGCCTCTGCCTCCCAAGTGCTGGGATTAAAGGCGTGCACCACCACTGCCCGGCATGTCCTAGAATTCTTGATGCTCAGCTGGCTAGAGGCTTCAGACTCTGGAGTTAAGGGTCTTATTTTTCTTACCAAGTCCCCATAAACCAGAACTCTCCTTGTCTTTCTACTCTGCTTCATCCACAATAGCTCAGGGCCTCACCTATTCCCTGTCAGACAAGGACTGTACTTGACCACTGCCGCAGTCTAGGCCAGTACCTGGCCACTGCTACCTATAGCAGAGTGCCCTCGCCCTGGATCTCTGAGAGGCAGTGTGGGTGTTGGTTGCTCCCAGCTGATCCATCAGCTGAGCTCATCAGTCCTCTGTGGAGTTTGCCTTTGAGCTCCACCCCTCTTGTGCTGGACTCTGTGCAAAGCCAATCAATCAATAGGACATCTGTGAGTTTAAGTTCGTTTGCTTCTCAGCTCCATGTGTTGGGGTGCTCAGTGCATCTGTGAACATTCAACAGTATGGTCAGCTCAGAAGTTCCATGCCCCCAACCAGGAAATGTGGTCAGTTATTCCTGATGCTACCTCATACTCAGCCTGGAAGCCTAGGGTTAAAACTCCAGCTGTTAGTTGTTACTTTGTTTGGGATAGGGGGGCCTAGAACTCACGATACTGTATAATCTAAGACAGACTCCCTAGTGCTGGGAAGAATGGGGATCAGTCATCACACCCAGATTTATTTAGCTGTTGGTTTTTTGTTTGTTGGTTTGTCTTTAAGACAGGGTTTTGAAACAGCTAGGCTAACCTAAAACTCTTGGCAATCCTCCTGCCTCAGCCTCTTAAGTGCTGGAATTACAGGCATGTTATTACCACACCCAGCTTTTGACTGTTGTTTCATTGCTCACAGGACTGTAGGCTGCCTAGAGGGGCAGAGAGAACCTATTTCACAGTTTTATGAGTGCATGCTTGCTTGAGTGTTTGTGTGTGTGTGTGTGTGTGTTTATCTGTGTGTGTGTTTGTGTCTGTGCATCTGTGTGTATGTCTGTCCATGTGTGTGTCTGTGTGTATATCTGTGTGTGTCTGAGTTTGTGTGTATGCCTGTGTATGTCTATATGTGTGTGTGCCTGTGTCTGTATGTGTATGTCTGTCTGTGTGTACCTATCTCTGTGTATGTGCCTGTATGTCTGTGTGTATATGTCTGTCCATGTGTGTGTGTCTGTGGGTGTATATCTGTGCATGTCTGTGTGTTTGTCTGTGTGTATACCTGTGTCTGTGTGTCTGTGTGTATGTCTTTGTGTGTGTGTGTGAGTGTGTTTGTTTGTGTGTGTGTTTATAGACTGCAGAGTGGAGGGGAGGTAGAAGGCTTAGCTTGCCTGACCCTGTACTTCCCACCTCACATGGGGCAGCACTCAGGTGGTGATGGTGATGGTGGCAGCTTGGCACTGCAAAGCTGCAATGTTGCAAAGAAGTACAGCACTGTGCATGATCCCAGTGTGTCCGTTCCAGAGGTCCAAACTGGCAGTCATTTGTCTTATCTTTGGAACTAACCTCCTGGAGAACTCTATTTAGTCATCCTTGGTGACTCCTCTTGCTGGCTGCTGTTAGCGGTTCTGCTCTTCCACCTGCTTCTTCTGGGCCCAGGCATGTCCCCCAAGCTCAGGTCTGTGGCTCGTTGGCATGAAGTCCTCCCTCTTCATCTAGTCCCACAAAAACATCACTGTTGCTCAGAGGCTGACTACTGTGGCCTGTCTAAACAGTAAAGACATTGAGGACCCTGATTCCTACATGTGACTTCTGGGCCAGGAGCATGTAGGCCTCCTTTTGTCATAGGTAGAGGTAAGAACAGTGGCTTGGGTATCTTGAGCCACTAACTGCTGCCTATGGATACCAATACAGGTAACAGCTTGTAGGAACAGCCAAGGACCTATCCATCCTGGTGCGCAAGTGGCCCCTGCCTCTGTCCTCTCATAGGCTAACAGGTCACTTCTCAGACCATCCATGAGGCCATCTCCCACCAGCACTGCGTCCCTTCCTCACCAGACCCAAGCTCACGAAGAGCAGAAGCCAGACCTTCATTAATATGTCTATCACACTTCTTGGTTCTGTGAAAAAACCCAGTTCTGGATGCTAGGGTGGAAGATGTCAGACTCTGCATGAAATTGACAAGCAAAACAAGACTATCTGCAGGTAGTCTCTTGAAGCTTCTTAGGCCTATGTACATAGCTTGTGGGAATGGGGACAGTCTAGGGAAAATGGTCTGAATTATGACAGAAATGACAGAAAACCAACGGTGATTGGCTTATGTCACTATGAGAGCTTGACATCTGCCTGAGTTTCAAACAGGGCTGGATTCGGTCACTGGATGCCTTTGGGGTTTCTTTCTGTTCGAGGTTTTCTTACCTCAAGTTTTCTGTTGGTTGTTTATGAGGTGTTGTTTTTGTTTTTGTTTGCTTGTGTGTGGTTTTTAAAGATTATTTATTTATATGGGTGTTTTATCTGCATATATATCTGTATACTAGAAGAAGGCATTGGAATTCATGGGTCTGCCTCTGCAAAATACCTGCATGCAAGTGCACACACGCATATCCACACACAAACACACATACTCACATAACTAAAAATAATAAAATAAGTCTTTTTTTTTTTTATTTATTTTGGTTTTCAAGACAGGGTTTCTCTGTGTAGCCCTGGCTGTCCTGGAACTCACTCTGTAGACCAGGCTGGCCTCGAACTCAGAAATCCGCCTGCCTCTGCCTCCCAAGTGCTGGGATTAAAGGCGTGCACCACCATGGCCCGGCTTCAGCACCAGATTTTTAAAGAATTAAATAAGAATAAAAAGAGAATTCTGTAAGGATAAGCCGGACATGGTGGCTCATACCTGAACTCCCAGAACTTAGGGCAATGAAGCAAGATTGAGAGTTTGAGACCAGCCTAGGCAAGACAGAAAAATTCTGTTTCTAATTCCTCTCCTTCCCCAGTGAAAAATAATCACTCATCCACTCCCAGACCCCTCGGGGCTACAGTGGGCTGGATGCCGAAATATCCAGCCACCAGTCCAAAGGACTGGACATCTCATAGCTACACCTCTGAGGCTTATGGACACTTCAGAGCCTCGTCAAGGGAAGGCCAGGAAATAGCAATGAGACAGTGACTAGAATGAATCTGAGGACTCCGAAGCTGGGAGCTTTAGGGAATCAATGTGGTGAGCACTGTCCCACTATTCCCAGGGAGGTAGCCTTGTAAGAGGGTCAGACATTACAACATAAAAGCAAAATGACCAGGAGCTGGAAGAAAGCATATTCTTCAACACACACACACACACACACACACACACACACACACACACACACACACACAATTTAATACTTTGCATGTTAGGAGCAGTAAGAAAATTGGGAGCTAGGGAGCTAGGTCAGTCAATAGAGTGCTTGGCTGGCATGCACAAAGGCCTAGACGTGATCCCTACCACTGTATATAGTTGGGCCTAGTGGACCAGGTATGGTGACACATTTTGTTTGTCTTGTTTTATTGAGACAGGGTTTCTCTACGTTGACCTGGCTGTCCTGAAACTTGCTACTACATAGACTGAGCCAGCCTCAATTCACAGAGATGTTCCCGCCTTTACCTCCCATGCTGGGATTACATGACTTTAATCACAGCACTTGTTGGCAGTCTGATCTCTGGGAATTCAAGCAGAAATGACAGGGGCAGAGGTGTTAGAGACATTAAAAAAACAAAAACAAAAAACTGTGTAGTATTGGAGATGAGAAACTATTTACAAGCTGCCAACCCTTAAAGGCTAAGAGTGCCTAGTCTCTAGACCCAAGAGTTGTATCATTAGCTAGTAAATTTAGTAACAAAGGTCCTGATTTCCAACCTTATTCAGGAGCTGAAATTCTATCAGACACTGCCTGTTGCTGATATTCATAATCACTACTTGCTGGAAGCTGAAGATTACAATAGCTACTACCAGCTGCTGGCGGGTAAAAACCCAGAGCAGTAAACCACCATTGAGATAGATCCTCGAGTCTCTTCTGGCTCTGAGCGCTTTAAACAATAAGATTCTAGCTCTTTCTCCAGGGCACAGCTATAATGGAAACTGTGGCTGAGGCTTCGTGACAAGCTGCACTGATCCCTCTGCTTCTGTTTCTCTGTTGTTGTGTGTGCTCTCAGCTGTGTGTGGGAGACCATTCACCAACACTGGCTGTCCCTCCCTGGGGCAGTAGATCTGGCTAAGAGCTATCTGTGGGCAGTGAGAAAAGAGTTGATGGGCCACCAACCAGGCCCCAGGCTGAGAACTCCTCAGCATGTTCTTGCGTCCCTCTGGCAAGAGACTGACAATGGCTTGGTTCCAGGGACAAAGACAATGTGGCTCAGAGCCCTGGTGATCATAGAAGACATGGAATGTGAGGAGTCACATTTGCTGCAAGTGGCTAGCTAGACAGAGGCTGCTTGTTACAGAAGATAGCAAAGCTTTCCTGACTAGTAGGGTTTGTCTGCATGGGCTGACCCCATACTCCTCAGGGATGGTCCTGGGTCAGAGCTTCTGCCTCCCTGTGCTGTCAGTTGCTGTAAATTAATAGGAAAGGAACTAGAGAATCCTTCCAGAGGATTGGAGTTCAATTCCCAGCACCCAAGTCACAGCTGCCTGTGACTCTAGTTCCAGGGGCTCTCCCTTGGACCCTGAAGACATTCATGTGGTATATACACTACATATACATAAATACAAGTAAGCCTTTTTTAAAGATTAAGGGACATGTCAGAGAAAGGCTCTTCTCTCTCAGGACTTTCTGCTACAATTTCCCTTGGACAAGGCTTCCTCATGTATAGAAGACCAGGAGAACTGTAAGCCTGTCCTTGCTGTCTCCACTCCACTTCCAATTCATCCAGGCACAGACTTGGGTGAGAATCTCTAAATGAGGCTCTGGCCTGAACTGCTCTCTCAGGGGCTGCACCCACCAGGCGTTGGCCCATTTTCTCATTTTGCCTCACACACAGAGTGGTTACGCCCATTCAGTCTCCCATTCCCTGATGTCCAACAGCTCCTCATCGGCCTACAGTCCTCCATCACAAAGAGCATTCATAGTTGATCTCTGATCACACGGTTCATACCTAATGACACCCGTGCTGCCCAGTATCTGCAGGTAGCAGCCAGCACTCCCACTAGAGCCCATAGGGACCCGCAGATGGACCTTAAGAGACATCCAAGCAGTTGGTTCACTGCTAAAGTTCACACAGCAGCCTCCTGTGTCTCCTGCTTAAGCCCTTTGGGACAGAGCCTTCCTCAGTTCCTGACAGGATAAATGGTCCTGCCTGCCCTTGTCAACTGGTCTGGATCCTCTCATCTCCTGAGATCATCTTCCACCCCAGGTCTTACGTCAGCCTCAGGATCATCCCCGAGCCCCTGGACCAGGGCCCTAGTTCTTGGGTCTCTCTGGCTCCTGCCTTGCGTAGGTTGCTTGCTCTACATAAAGCAGCAGGTGATGTGGCCTCCTCTCAGACAATACATCTCAAGAGGGCAAAAGGCAGGATGTCATTCAAGTCTACCAGGCCACCCCAACCCACCCCCTCTCCCCCACAAGTCCCCTTGATCTTTATTTTTGCTAGCTTCTCTGTTTTTCTTTTTCTTGGTGGTTTAGCTGTTTGTTTTAAGATAGTATATATCGCCATGCAACTTTGTCAGCCTGAAGCTTACTACATAGACCAGGCTGACTTTGAACTTGTGCTATACTCCTTCCTCGGACTCCCTAGTGCTAGCATATAAGCATGTGCCACCATACCTTTTGTATATGTTCTTTTGGGAAATGTTGACTCAAACACATTGCTTGGTGTTCAATTAGGGTATTTGTTTTCCTGCTATTGAGTTGCCTGAGTTCCTTTTTATTTTGGACATTAGTTCTCCCTCTGTGGTTTGAAAATATTTTCTCTCCTTTCATGTGTTGCCTCCATGGGTCGTTTCCTTTGCCGTGCAAATGATTTTTAGGTCTAGATTTGTTTTTGTTGTCTGTGTTTATGGGGACGTATAAAAAAGCAATGTTCAGCCCAGTGTCACGAAGCTTTTTCTCCATGTTTTCTTCTGACGATCTTATAGTTTCAGATCTTACGATTGGGTCTTCAATCCATACTAAGTTGATTTCCATGTGCAATGATAAAATAATGATCCAAGTCAATTCTTCTGCATGTAGACTTCTAGTTTTCCTACTGTCACTCATCGGAGACTCACCTTTCTCTTCTGTAGTTCTCAGCTTCTTTTTCTTAGTGGCGGTACAGAATAACAGAATAAGGTTGGGTTGAACCTTCTTGACCTCCTGAATTCTTATTCCAGCACGACCTCTTCTCCTTACTCCAATTGACTTAAAAATACGTGTTGTTCCCTGACCTGTTACATATTTTAAACTTTTTCTTATTTATTCTCTGCTTTCCCCAAATGGGCTCTAAGCAGTCAAGGGCAAGGGTTCCTATCTTAGTCATTGCTCTGTCTCTTGGCATTCATGTTATTACGATTACCACCATCACCATGGTCACCACTATCATCTTTTTAAAAATAATTAGTTTGTCTGGCAGTAGTGGCACATGGCGCACGCCTTTGATCTCAGGACTCGGGAGGCAGAGGCAGGTGAATTTCTGACTTCAAGGCTAGCCTGGTCTACAAAACAAGTTCCAGGACAGCCGAGGCTACACAGGGAAACCCTGTCTCAAGACAACAACAAAAAGATTTATTTTTGATCTATGTGTATGAGAGCTTTGTCTGCATGTATGTATGTGTGCTTCCTGTGTGCCTATGTCCACAGAGACCAGAAGAGGACGTCAGATCCTCTCTAGAGCTGGAGTTACAGACAGTTATAAGCTGTCATACGGGTCCTGGGAACTGAATCAGGGTCCTCTGCAAGAACAGATGTTCTTAACCACTGAACCATCTCTCCAGGGACCACTATCATCTTAATCATCATCACTACCACCACATCATCACCATCCTCTTCAGACACCACCACACCCTTAGCGTCTTCACCACCATCCTCACCACCATCCTGCCACTATCACAAAAATCGACATCGGAATGAGTGATCTTGATTGTCAAATTGGCAGGACTGAGAAACGAGAAACGCCTGGAGCGTTTCTGAAAACAGTTGACAAGAGGAAAAACAACTGATTCGGAAAAATCCACCCTGATTATGGGCAGTCCCATATATTGATTGGGCTGGGGGCTTGGGGAATAAAGGTAGAAAAAGAGAAAGCCTGGCAGCCAGGGTATGCAAGCCTCATTTTTCCTGAATGAGTGAATTTATTGCTGCTGCCGTAGCGTAGCCTAAGATCATCAAACTTCAATTTCATCTTTTTAGCCTAGTCACATACCCGTGGCTCTCCACAGAGCTTCTAGGCCTGCAGTTTTGGACCAAAGACCACACCCCACACCATTAGTCTCCCTTGTTTGGGGGCTCTTGGCTTCTTGGGCTGAGCAGTGACTGAGTCCTTCAAATCTCTAGTGTGCAGACAGTCATTGTTGAGCTACTCAGTCTCCAATCGTGTAAATCAACTTGGTGAGCCTCCTTGATAATAACATCACCCTATTGATCCTGTTGCTCTAGAGATCCAGCGTCTTTACCAGGTCTCTCGCCAGCCCAGCCATTACCCTGGTGATCTGTGGGGCTTCTGACCAGGAAGTGATCCCAGATGCTAGTGCTTGCTCTCCATTCCGACGAAAGCCGAATATCCTGAGGTGAGCACTATGTGGAGAGGGTCTCTTCCTAGAACCTTCTCTGGGCTCTACTCTAGGGTAGCAGGAGCAAGCTTTATCATCTACCCAGTGGCCCTGCCTGGTAGCAGGCAGAGCTTGTCAGCATGTTCTGGAAAGGCTGAGGTACAGTGGTGGAAGGTGTCTCAGTGAACACCTTACTGTCCCTCAAGAAGACTTACTTGTCCTTTAAAGGGATATACTGTCCTGGATAAAGGCTGTGGGTTACTTTCTGGCCAGAGTTCAAATGTTGTCTCATCTCTCCTGCTGCCATGGGTCCTTTCTCTGGACTCAGATGTTCCTCTCTGCTGCCCAGTTCTTGGTCAAGATAAGCTGTAGGAAGCCTAGGTCTGGCTCCCTTGCGAACCAGGGACCTATTCCTCAGGAGTGACTCTGAGCGGACAGTAGTCTCCTAGAGAGGAACCCAGAAAGCCCAGGGTGTGCACAGAGCCAGGTCATGGCCAGGGGAGGAGATGGGAACAACCAAAATGGCCTACTAGGGTCTCCAAGAGACTGGACATCCCCTCCAGTGTAGCTCCTTAGAGGCTATTAGGGCTGAGCCAGGGTTATAGCTTTGTATCTTGCTCTGCAGTCCCTTGCTTATGTCCATTGCTACCCTTGAGCAGGGAAGCAATAGCACTGGTGATATCCACAAGGGTTCACTTTGTTCCCTGTAATGGCTCTCCAGCTAAACCCACAACGTCTCTAGCTGCCCATAGGAAGAGGATCCACAGTGCTTCTCACAACTCTGGGCTTAAAGACAACGCTGACCCCTCTTCACGGAGATATTGCTTTCTATTCCGTAGCGCCTGGGTCCTATGGAGCTTCCTCCAACCTTAGTTCCCTCTTGGGCACTTTATTAACCAACAATGTGGACCTGCTCAATGTGGCCATGGGTCATGGCCAGCCTGGTGAGCTCTGCTGTCTTCCTGGAAGTAGCTCTGAGTACACAGTGGATGCCTGTGGCACACACATTTCACCATCCTGGATCCACTCCTGGGTCCCCATGATTCTGCTTGTTCTGGAGTTGCAGCAAAGGGCACTGTTTAATCTTCCTTCTCCCTGTCTCTGCTGCCTGTGTTAGAGTCACCTCTAGTACTACAGGCTAGCCAGATGCAATTTCAGAGTATAACAGTGTGCTCTCTGCCCACTGTAGCCCAGTGCCTGCCCAGAACCCTAGAAAAAACTCCTGTGTGAATGTCCTGGGTGCCTGACACTGCCTTGAAGAAGGCTGATTCAAACCACAGGGGCAAGTCTGTCATTGCCCTTAGGGCCAGAGGCCTGACTCAAGCTGTCCACAAGCACTCCTTCTTGTTGCCCCAACTTGGGATCTTCCTGCTAGGAACCCTGTCTCAGAACTTTCCACCTAGCCTGTGTCTTGTCCTCAGTTGAGTTTCCTGGTGTTTCCCGCCTTTCCTCTTCCTGTGAGGGTGCCTCCCCTGGTTCACATCTTAACTACATTTGAAAAGCGAGGGGCAGAAGCTAAAGACTCCAGCTGAAGTCATGCTATATAATAGATAATGACCTTGAACTTCTGATCCTCTGGCCTCTGCCTCTCAAATAATGGGATTACAGGTAGGTGCTACCACACCTAGTTTATCTGGTGCTGGAGATAAAAACCAGGCCTTTCAGGCTGGAGAGATGGCTCTGGAGAGATGGCTCAGCCGTTAAAGGCTAGGCTCACAACCAAAAATATGAGTTTGGTTCCCCCAGCACCCATGGCTGTCTCTCCAGACACACACACACACACACACACACACACACACACACACACACACACACACACACACACACACACACACACAAAACCAGGCCTTTCTACATGCTTGGCAGATACATAGTTTATTCCATATGAGTACCTTCAGGCTGCTTCCTTGGGACTGGGGTGCCAACCTGGGTCAGCTTAGCAGGGGATTGGGGCCAAATGGATAGGAACCAGCTATGTGGGGTGTGGCAGTGATAAACATACCAGGTCTGAGTGCTGGGTGGGCAGTTCAGGGAGCTGCTCCTACAAACAAGGGCAGGGAGGAGCCCATGATGTAAGTAAGGAGAAAGGCCAGACATATTTTCCCTCTGTCCCTAGGCTTCCACTGTGACTAATGACCCTGCAGGGAATTCTGGTGCTGGGCTAACAGATCACCTGCAGTCATTGTCACCAAGGATGGCATGGCCATAGGTGAGGATGAGACAGTGTGAGGGATGTCTGTTTCTGAGACTTCCCCATGTAGAGACAAGTCTGTGACTCCTTCCCATTGGGCTCTGTATCTGTTTCCTTGAGTGAAAAAGCTAACAGATCAACCAATACCAAGTGTACTTAAAGACTCAAATCTGTTACCTCTCAGGTTTGGTGGGTCAACATTGAAGTATGGCATAACCCAGTGGTCACAGTCACCCTGGTCACAGCTGGTTTGAAAGCTTGGCTGGTTCGAGAACCCAAAAAAAAAAAAAAAAGCTTGGCTGGGATCAGAGGTCACCGTTTATCAAGTTGGTCCAGGCTGAGGCCTTGATTCTGCCACGTGCTCCCTTTGGGACTGCAGAGCCCTCCCAAAAGAGTATTCCCTTCCCTGATGATACACAAGAGACTTGGCAGAGGTTTTAACAACCCTGGATCTGGCAAGAGGTCATGCAGCACCCCTCTGGCAATATCTGGGTACACAGATTCCGAGTCTGTCACAAGCCTTGCAGGAAGCAGATGGTCATCTCAGTGTTGATAATTTTAAGAGTCTAATGAAGGCCTGTTTGCACAGGGAGGGGATTGTGGGGAAAGCAATGGAGCCTGTCAGTGTGTCTTGGGGATCAGGCAGAGGCGCCATATGGGGAGGGAACCCTGCATTCTGGCTGTAAATGACAATGACGACTGAAGGTCATCTGCAAGGCTCTTTCCCCTGGGTGCCAGCCTCACCCCTGATGAGCTCAGCTTCAGTTTCTGGATCCCGGTCTTTTTCCCCGGGCACAGGCTTCCTGAGAGCAGGAATTTTCCCCTCCCAGTGCTGATTGCATATTTACATATTCATGGAATGAAGAAGTACTCGTTCCATTCAGCCAAACAGCCCAAGGTCAAGACTGCCAGATGACCTCTGTGGCTCCTGCTGTGCCCCTCCCCTGGTCCTAAGAACCTCACAGACTGCATGGGGCCTTATTTTCCAGTGCCTCGGGCTAGCAGGGCTTGAGCAGCAGGCAGCAGTGTCCTCCTCTCTGAGAAATGTATCTCTCCATCTTGGCCAAACCCTGCTCAGTGCCTGTTACTTGCACTCTCTCCCATAGGTGTTGAGAAGAGGGGTAGCTGAGCCACTAGGAACCCTAATACCACGTCCAGCTACACACAGTCTCCTGAGATGTCCTTGAGCTGTGAACACATACACAGAATGAGGCTTACACATGCACCCACATGCCAACACATTTGCACACCCTGCACACACACGTAACCGTACATACAGTTCACACATGTACACGGACTTCTTCCCACATGTACCCACAGACAGACAGACATGGATATTTGCTCTCACCCACACACATACACACACTCAGACACACAACTGTCCATACAGCACAATGCTTACCATGCCTACGCACAGGCATGCATACACAGAGCACCAGGTATATGAAACCAGCCCTGCAGCCACTGTACTCACAGAAGCCCTTCTGTCTTTCCAGAGCGTGGAGTCACTGCAGACTGCCCAGGGAATAACACCTGAGGGCCTGTGGGGGAGAAAAAGGCTCAGTGCCAGGCCAGGATGTTTCTTACCACCTCCAGCTTTACTGATTCATGACTCAGCATCCCTCTGGGGAGGGGGGGAGGGGGATGAGGCTGATCACCCGGAGTGTCCTGTAAGGTCTGATGGCACAAAAATGGGTGAGTGGAGGGGTCCTTGTGGGCACTGGGAATCACATATCTGGAGAGGGTGATCTGCTCAGTACCATAACATAACAGGCTTGGGTGGAACCAGGACACCAACACAAGGACACGAGGAGGACTCTCACGTGGAAGAGACAAACAGCCCGGTCAGATGTGCTTATGTGTGGAGATATCAGATATGACCCGCTCAGGGGCTGAAAAGGTTTGAGCCTGTTGTCTCATTGCCAGCTTCCTGAGGCTTTTCCCACCCCCCGGGGGACTGACTATAGGTTTTGCTTGGAGGGGGTTGGGAGGTTTCTCTGGTGGCTAAGGCACGATTAGTGTAAGAAGAAGGCAAAGAGGTTCACCCAGGGAGTACAGTATCCTCCAAAGGACTCTGTGGCCCTGGGCGGCCATAGTCTAAATCCAGTATTGCCTGTACCCTCTGCCAGTAGGCTCCTTGCTGTTCTCATCTGAGGGTGCTTGTAGCAGGTGCCCTGTCACAAGGATATGTGTGCCAGGCAAGGTTCACACACTCTGGTGTTTCCATGGCAATAACTGGGTCATTTCCAGCAACTGGCAAACATTTAGTGGACCCGCCAAGAAGACTGGAGGCGGTGATGCTGTGTATCCTGATGAGAGTTTAGTAGGATTCAGGCCAGATTGCCCACATGAGAGTCAGAACCCCTGTGCCCAGAAGGCTGGAGGAGGCTCTACAGGATCCCTGAGGCAGCTGCCCAGGGTTGGAACCAGCTTTCACTCCTTTCTCAGCTGTGCCAGACATCCACCTGAGGAGCAGCCCATTCTCTCTCTCTCTCTCTCTCTCTCTCTCTCTCTCTCTCTCTCTCTCTCTCTCTCTCTCTCTCTCACACACACACACACACACACACACACACACACCCAGTGCATAGGAACTGGGCTGGAAAGACATGCCTGGTATGCTTCAGTCCAGTAGCCATCATGCTGAGAAAGTGGTGACTATTTGGATATGGTGGGACTTTAGGAGATACTGTTCAGCTGGAGGAAGGAGGCCCAGGGAGCACAGCTTTAAAGGTTTCACCTGAGCCGGGCAGTGGTGGCGCACGCCTTTAATCCCAGCACTCGGGAGGCAGAGGCAGGTGGATTTCTGAGTTCGAGGCCAGCCTGGTCTACAGAGTGAGTTCCAGGACAGCCAGGGCTACACAGAGAAACCCTGTCTCGAAAAACCAAAAATAAAAGGTTTCACCTGGCCCCTGGTTGCATCCTCAGTCTGTTTCTAGCCTGCTATGAAGTGAGCAGGCTTCTCCGTTGTGTGCTGTTCGGCACCGTGACTGTTCTGCCAAAGCACATTCATTCTAGTAACCATGTGGTCTCTGAAACGGTGAGTCTTTCATGTAAGGTTTCCTTTCTTCTTGTTGTTGATGCTGCTGCTGCTGCTGCTGTTTTGAGACAGTGTTTCTCTGTGTAACCCAGGCTGTCCCAGAACTCACTCTGTAGACCAAGCTGGCCCCAAACTCAAAGATCCACCTGCCTGTGTCCTCCAAGTGCTGGTATCAAAGGTGTGTGCCACCACTCCCAGGCTGTCTTGTAAGGTTTGATTTTTTTGGTCAGGTCTTTGTTGCAGTGATCTGAAAAGCAGCTCATGGCTTGCTTACCACGGTCATCATCATTGTTATTGACGCCACCACCTTCATCATCATCAGAGCACTGTGACCTCTGGGTGAAGGGACTACAGAGGCAGCCCATGAGGGTGGGGGATGGGGGTTGCTAACACTTTTAGATAAAAAAGTTAAAATGGGAGTGGTGTGCAGGCCTTTAGGGAAGTGGCAATCTTATGTGGCTCTGAAGGGCACTTGTCCACAGCCAGTGCTAACACTTGTTTTGTAATTTGTTTTGCAGACCTGGTTGGCCTTAAACTCCAAAAATCCACCTACTTCCTGCCTTCCGAGTCCGAGACTAAAGGCATGCATTACAATGCCTGACTTGTTTTTGTTATTTGAATAGAATTTCAAGTCTCTCAGGCTGACCTTAAGCTTCTCCTAACTGAAGATGGCCTTGAACCCCTGAGCTTCCTTACTCTAACACTAGAATCATGATAGTAGCACCGTTTAGGCTTTGATCACTAAGTGTAAGCAAAGACTCACAGGTACGGGTCCCCAAAATATGGGAGACAAATAGGTCCTTTTGTTACAGCTGAGCAGAGGAGAACCCTCCTCAGCCTTTATGCTGGGGATGGAATCAGGCATTGTGGCCTGTGGCTGGGTGGATTGAAGTTGAGAAACATCTTGTGGGGTTAGCAGGGGTAGAACTGACTATTGCTACAGACTGGTTGTTGCATTTTATAAAAATATAAGGGAACATATTTGGTGCAGTCGGGTGTGGGGGAAGGGGATGCCTCTTTGGGCGCATGCTGAGGCATCCCTTTCCCCTGAGAGACCAGCCACGTGACAGTAAAGAGTAATTTATTCAGGACATGGGGAGGGGAGTTGAGAGAAGGGCAGAGAGAGAGAGAGAGACACCAGCCATGAGCGTGTGGAGGGGGGGAGGGGAATGGGAAGAAGGGGGAGCAGGGGCAAAGGGACAGAGCAAGAACAAGAAGGCAAGAGGAGGGGCAAGCAGCCCCTTTTATAGTGAGTTGGCACACCTGGCTGTTGCCAGGTAACTGTAGGGCGGAGCCTAGACAAAAATGCCAAGCCTCGCACGCCTTTAATCCCAGCACTTGGGAGGCAGAGACAGGCGGATTTCTGAGTTCGAGGCCAGCCTGGTCTACAGAGTGAGTTCCAGGACAGCCAGGGCTACACAGAGAAACCCTTGTCTCAGGGGAAAAAAAAGAAAAACAAAAACAAAAACAAAATGCCAACCCTGGTGCCTTTCAACTGCTAGTCAATACTTTAGCTAGTGGAAGTAGGGGAATGGTTTTACAATTTAATGATTCATCCCTTCACCCCCTTAACATTTTATCTTAAAAGGACTTCAATGCCTGCTGTGTCCCTAGGCCATCCTCCCTTCTCTGGCTTCCCAGAGGCTCCTGGGCTTGTGGCCCAGTCACCCTTATCTCTTCTGTTCCTCAAGGTCTTCTTGGTAGGCCTTCTCCCACCTCCTCTGATAAAAGCACTGGACCTTGGTTCCCAGCCTGTCCTAACCCTGGCTGACCTATGGATACTTTCTTGTTGTTGGTGTTGGTTGGTTGGTTGGTTGTTTTGAGACAGGGTCTCTCTATGTAGTCCTGGCTGTCTTACTGCGTATACCCATTGCCTCTGTCTCTGGAATGCTCTCCCCTGGCACGCTGTTAATCCTCGCCCTGGGGAGGGAGAGGCAGGTGGATCTCTGCGTCTGCAGAGTGATTTCCAGGACAGCCAAGGCTATACAGAGAAATCCTGTCTTGAAGAACCAACGGAGATCTCGCATAATGGTACCAATGAGGCCATATTTGAGGGTTTCAATAGATAAGATTTAAAGGCTCCCTTGACCTGGCTCTTTGAGACACATTTCAGAGAAAATGCTGCTGAATCTGGTGTGGTGATACATCCCTGTAATCCTAACAATGAAAAAAAGAAAGAAGGGAGAGTCCACGTGAGAAGAGGAAGAGAGGAACCAGGTACAGCAGCTAGGAGGCCCTAAGAGGAGTAGCCAAAATGGCTGGAGTATATAGGGAAGAGCAGCTGGGGGAGGGCAGCCCAGATGGATCCTGGGCAGGAGAAAGTTTAGAATAGGGGGCAGGGTATACAAGCTTGAGGGTCCAGTAATTGTTTGAGGCTGGTAGAACCTGGTAGCCAGGTGCACTTTGATATGTTAAATAGGTACCTCAGCCATTCATCCCAGGGTTTGAGACTTAACTCTAACCCTGTGCTGAGATATTGCTGAGAGTTGGTAGCTAGCCAGGTCTATACAGTGACTTCTTTTTTTGTTGTGTCTTTCTTACGACAATCTTTCTTTAAAAAAAAAAAAAAAAAAAAAAGCAAACAGCTAGGCTTAGCCAGCATGGACTACATAGAGTTTTCCAGGCCAGCCTTCCCAGTTCCCTTTCAACCTGCCCATTTCAGACTCTACCTCAGAGGATCTGGAAGGGCAGATTCTTGTTCTCAGGAGGCAGGGACAGATATAGCTAGACCTTGTCCTCTTGCTCAGAAGCCCAGGGGACTCTAAGGATCTTTGGGTCAGTGGGTCAGCCCCACAGCTGTCTTATAACCCCATTAAGCATTAACAAGTGGTTGTTGCTTTGGTAACTACTGCTAGGCTTGGCTCTGCTTCTGCTCCACCCACTGGCAAGAGTTACTCTGCTCAGCTTTTGGGGAACAATCAGCAGGTGATCCGTTTCCATGGCTCCCTTCCCACGCTCCTTGGCCACTGTTTTATTGGTACAGTGCAGTAGGGGTCATCCTGGAAAGAAAGACCAGGGCTGGACGGACACTCACTTCACCCTAAGTGCCAACTGCAAGCTTGGGGATAGGAAAGGCACAGCTGGTCCTGTGCCAGCCCCAGCATCTCACAGCTGTGGCCAGAGAGGTTAATTGGAGCAAAGCCCTGGGCAGCCAGCTGTCAGGCCACCTGCCGAGTGCCCTAGCTTCAATAAATTCTCCATTTGATAGTAACAAGGCCCCAAAGGTGCCTGTCTGCTCAGCTCAGCCCCACAAACTGCAAGAATAAATTTCCTGGCTCCTCTTGGGGATGCTGGAATTCAATTACAGCCACGGGGCCCTGAATCAGGACTCTAACTCTGGGGCCTGTTGGGATCCTCCCTTCCTTGGTTTAACATTTTTGGAACCTGGGTGGCCACACGGAACAAAACTTTGATGGGGTTAAGCCCTGACCCATGGGGCTTAGTCTGTTTAGGATACATAAATAAGGAACTTGACCGGGCAGTGGTGGTGCACGCCTTTAATCCCAGCACTTAGGAGGCAGAGGCAGGCAGATTTCTGAGTTCAAGGCCAGCCTGGTCTACAGAGTGAATTCCAGGACAGCCAGGGTTACTCAGAGAAACCCTGTCTCGAAAAACCAAAAAAAAAAAAAAAAAAAGAAGGTGCCCCCAAGGGTGATATTAAAAGGGGTAAAAAGGAGTGAGTGTGCAAATGTGGGGGGAAGCATGAGGCACAGGGAACATTAGGGAAAAGACCTGAGATTCTGCAGGGGGTTACTGTTACGTGCAGAATCGTGGAGCAAGGGAATGGGAGACAAGAGGCAAGGGCAAGAGAGGGCCAGGGGTCAGAGGAGACAGAGGAGGCAGGAGCCAGATGGACAGGGGTCAGAAGGGCCAGGCACCAGATGGGGACAGATAGCAAGGTGGGACAGGGGGAGGAGAGGAGCTTCAGGATACAGATGCCTTCCCATTCTGGGCTTGCTTTCTTTTTTTTTTTTTTTTTTTTTTTGGTGTTTTTGAGACAGGGTTTCTCTGTGTAGCCCTGGCTGTCCTGGAACTCACTCTGTAGACCAGGCTGGCCTCGAACTCAGAAATGCACCTGCCTCTGCCTCCCAAGCGCTGGGATTAAAGGCGTGCGCCACCACTGCCCGGCCATGCTGTGCTTTCTTGATCTACCTCTTTATTTTTCTGAGACAGGGTCTCATGCCGTCCCTGTCTGGGCTTCCACTCACAGTTTAGCTGAGGATGACCTTGAACCCCCTGAGACTCATGCTTCCAATTCCTGAGATTCCACAAAGGCCAGATTTTCCAAGATGGTATTTTGAGGACTTTGACTTTTATCTGTCGGTGCTGAGCCAGAGACAATGTTGATGCTCAGAAGGCCTGCCACTACCCCCGTACCCTCATTCCCATTTCCCCTTCCCACCCTCTCCCTCCTCAGCAGCCCAGTGTTTTCAGGTATCCCACATAAGACCTGGTTCCTAGCCGGGCAGTGGTGGCACACGCCTTTAATCCCAGCGCTTGGGAGGCAGAGGCAGGTGCCTTTCTGAGTTCGAGACCAGCCTGGTCTACAGAGTGAGTTCCAGGACAGCCAGGGCTACACAGAGAAACCCTGTCTCGAAAACAAAACAAAACAAAAACAACAAAAGACCTGGTTCCTTTTTTCTATTGGCTTCTAGGTTTTCTCAGGCTGCCTTACAGAAACCCAATCATTTGAAGGGTTTTACTTAGGCATTTTTGCAGGATGCCTTCTGTTTTTTTTTTGTTTTGTTTTGTTTTTGGATTTTTCCAGTATGTTCTTCTGACTATACTGTGGTTAGGACTGAGAGCAAATGTTTCATACCACAAACTGTCCACGCCTAGCCCTGAACCCTGACTTGATGAGTGAATGGGGGGTGAGTGGATGAGAGAGGAGAAGAGAGAGGGAGGGAAGGAGAGAGAACAGGGCACTAGCCAGTGGGAAAGCTGGAGAGAGCCGGTGGAGAAGTGGCCCAGCTGCTAGCTGCTGATACACAGACCATCTCAGGTGGGGGGCATCAAGCCTAATCACCGGTCCTGTTTTAAGCTGTGTGGATCTGGTTTTATACTAGGCTGGGCTCTGTGGCACTGATGGAAGCCACTTGGGATCCTCACTAGTGGGTGGACTTCTTGGGAGGGTCAGGATGGGCACCATGTCCTGCGCAGCCTGGCCTGCTAGGCCTTAAAGGGAGGATAGAGCCCCATCAGCAACAGGAAGGGACTGAGGAGGGCTGGGTGCCAGAGTCTAAGACCAAGGGCTGTAGCTCCTGTGGGGCACTGAGTCACCTACCTCTGTGCCTCCTATATCCTGCCTCCTCCTCCTTCTCCTCCTCTTCCTTGTTATCCCCTGTTGGGGACTGGGTGACTTGTGTCCTACAAGGCCACTCACAGGCGGTGGGAACTCCATGCAGCCTTCTCTGAGAATCTGGAACATCCCTAGGCTGGAATAAACACCCTTTGTTAGAATGAACATCTATTATCCTCTTGATAATAGACTTGACCTACTGCAAGCAGCTCCTTGCATCTCTTCCACTGTTCCCAGGTCCCCTCTGCTGATAGAGATTAGCCCGTGAGTGAAGGACACACTCGTAAGGAACAGCTGATTTCTCCCCGAGGAAGGCCACCAACCCTCTCTTGTCTTGTCGTTCCCAAGCTTCCCACGCAGCCTGGCTGCTGTCTGAGGCCATCTTGCCTTGCATCAGTTTGGGTGAGTTTGGTCAGGGCCATCTCCTGGCCTTGGCAGCCTCAGGTGGACATTGGAAGACCCGTTCCTCAGGAACAGGGAGCAGTGCTGCCTGGGGGCAGATTTTCCTGCCCTGACACCCTCTCCAGCCCTACTCCACTATCGTTCTCTCCTGCCCTGCTTGGGCTTCCCAATTTCCATTCTACATTGTACTTAACCATCACAGGAAGGCCATGTGGCCCCCCCATGGTGGTTGCTTTTTTTTTTTTTTTTTTTTTTGGTTTTTCGAGACAGGGTTTCTCTGTGTAGCCCTGGCTGTCCTGGAACTCACTCTGTAGACCAGGCTAGCCTCAAACTCAGAATCCACCTGTCTCTGCCTCCCAAGTGCTGGGATTAAAGGCATGTGCCACCACTGCCCGGCTTGGTGGTTGCTTTGAAAAGGAATATTTGACCCAATTCTGGCTCAGAAACTAGGAAGAAAGAGTGGTCTCTGTGGTCTGCAGAATTCCAGGAACATCTTCCATCCCCTTCGGAGTTTTATAAAGACTTCAGTCTTTGGGAGCATGAGGCATGTGACTTGTGGGAGCATATGACCCCTAAGACAGCAAAGCAAACTCCTGGAACCCCAAATTTCATAAAAGAGTAGTTCCCAGGCTTGAGAAGCTCTGAGCTGAACTGCCAGGACCACAGTGGTCTCACGACCCCACACTTTGCCATGGTCAGATGGAACCTGTGCAAAAGTCTGCTCCGCCTGTCTGGAGCGTCACTCCTCCGGTTGAGATCCTACTCATCTCTTCCAAATCTACGTGAAATAAGTCAGATGTAAAAGGGCAAACCTGGCATATCTGTTTTACCAGACATGTCCAGAATCTGTAAGTCTGTGGAGATTGCAGGGTGCCCAGGCCGTAGGGAGGAAGGGTTCTGTACGAGATACTGGAAACACTTCGAGATAGATGTATGTGGTGGGTTCCCTGGGACATAACACTCTTCCAGAACCGTCAATGGGCCTGCTCACTGCACAGTAACTAGGCTTGCCGGTGGGCCTGGCTCTCCTTTATCATTTCTCCACAGTCCTTTGCAGACTGGGTTGTGGATGCTTACCCAAAGGGGATTTGTTTGTTTGTGTGTTTGTTTTCTTTAAGTCTCATATAGCCTGGCTTAGTCTCAATCAGCTGATTGCCACTTGTTCTTGCTTTTTACCTACCAGAGTTGGTTTTGCTCATACACACACACACACACACACACACACACACACACACACACACACACGTGAATAATAATAATAATTCAAAAAAGGGACCCTGTTACAGATTTCTACAATTCTGAGACTGTTTTGTCATTTGTTATTTATGGCCCCAGATTTTTTTGCTTTAATCTTTAAAAAAAAGATTTATTATTTGTGTGTGTATGTGTCTGCCTCCCCAATACCAGCCCTGTTTCCACTGGGATAGCTGCAGTGGGTTATGAGGTTGATAAACATTCACAGAAGGGGAGGTAGTCCATTTTGGGCATGTGTCCATGGTCCCTGAGCCCTGGGCTTCCACTGTCAATCCCCACAATGGCTCTCATCTCAGGGGATTTCCTTTCTGAGTTAAGGTCCCAGACAATGCCACCCTTCTCTATGCTGTCCTGGCTGTCCTGAAACTCAGGCTGAAACAGAGATCTGCCTGTCTCACTTAAAGAAAAAAATGAGCAAGAAAATCTTAAGAAGGACTTTCGCGCGTGGTAGTGGTGGTGCACGCCTTTAATCCCAGCGCTTGGGAGGCAGAGGCAGGCGGATTTCTGAGTTCGAGGCCAGCCTGGTCTACAGAGTGAGTTCCAGGACAGTCAGGGCTACACAGAGAAACCCTGTCTCAAAAAAAAAAAAAAAAAAAAAAAATTCTAGGAAAACCCTTCAGGCAGGAAGGTATGGCAGGTCTTGGGAACTCTGAATCCTGCTGAGAAAGATCCCAGCCACTGATCAGCCAAGGTCAGCTTCAGAGCTGCTGGGCATTGTTAGGATGATGGATGGACTGGTTGCTGCTCTTGACAGGTAGCTGGACCAGGACCAGGCCTTCTACACAAAGGATGATGGCCCCTCCACTTAGCCGACCCCCTAGCTTCAGCTGGATTTCCTGAACTCTGGGTCCTCAGTGGATCTCCAGAGCCCTTGCTTTCTATCAGGTTCTGTTGACTGTGTATTTGTTTGTTTACATTGAGTTTTATTTACTTTGGTTCTATGTGTATGGGCACTTTGCCTACACGTAGGTCCGTGTGCCATATGTATAAAGTGCTCAGGTCAGAAGGGAGCCATCGGAAATGGGGTCATAGACAGTTGTGAGTCATTGGGTGAACTCTGGGAATCAAACCCAGGCCCTCTCGAAGAAGAGTCAATACTATTAATCTCTCCCCCCAGTTCTTTTCATTTGCTTCTTTAATGGGCCTCAGATGTGATTGACTTTCAGCCAAATAGTCATGGTGAGCCTTGGGTCATTGTGGGTCAGTGGTCCGAGTTGGGGAAAGGGATCAAACTGTAAGGCTTCCTTTTTGGATGGTACATCGAAGGGGTCAGAGGGACAAGTGACTCCTGTGACTCCTTCTCTGGTATAGGCTTCCTGTGCTGCTGTAGAATCACCTGATCTCCATCTGTTTTCCTTGTTGGACCCCCGACCAATAAATTTCCCTGCGTGGGTTTTGATGGAAGATGACTCAACCCCCCAATGCAAGGGAGGCCCACTCTGTGGGCCCAGGAACAAGGAAGGGGGAAATCACTGGATATTTGCAATTATTTGTTAATTCAAGTAAAGGGGAGCTGGCCTTTCAATCTCAGCTTTTAGGGGGATGAGGAGGAGGATTATAAGTTTGAGGCCATCTTGGGCTACATTGTGGGGCCTTGTCTCAAAGATTGCTTCATTAGAATGGCAAGGATACCCAGTCTGGAATCCTCAGATTCTTAGGTTGAACCCATAGGATCCCCAGGCTGTAAGAGGAAAGGCCTGTTTGGGAGTTCTTCTCATAGGTAAGGCCCATCCTCATTGGAAGGGTTTTCCTCTTCCTCTCTTTTCTCTCCTCTGACCTTGCCACCCACTCTTGTGTGGTGTGGTCAGGATTCAGGGGGTGCTCAGAGTGAAAAGCAGGAAGTCGCAGTGGTAGGAGCTGCAGAATCAAGCCCCTTTAAGAAGTTCTAAGCTTGGCCACACCCTGTAGTATTTGCCAAGATCTTCTCCAGGGAGAATGATCCTAGAGGTGGGAGATTTGGGTAAGGGAGCAGTGTCACGATTATGGTCAGTGGTCAGATTCATCTTGCATTGTCAGGCATGGCTGTAGACCACTAGTTGTACCCTTGAGTGGGATGCTGAGGTGGCCAGCAGCACCAGGACAAGCACAAGTGGTCTGTCTGAGACACTGTTGATGGGTCTTTGTGAGTAATGGAGTCTGCGAGGAACCAGGAATATCCTGATAACAGCCTGGAGCCAGAGTTCTGCTCAGATGAGGGCTGCCATGCTTGCTTTGCAGAGAATAGATACCCCAGCTGAAGAGGAGGAGGAAGAGGAGGAGGAAGAGGAGGAGCAGGAGCAGGTAGGCCAGACCCTGATGCTGGTGAGCACTAGGTTTAGACCAGTCCTTCCCTGCACCTAGGAGCCTACATGTGTGTGGACACAGGTATGTGGCATGTATCCATGTAGCAAGCTGTGTGGACATGTGTACAGATACATCTTCTGGAACTTACTATGTTCTGGAGGGAGGAAGGGGGTGAGAGGCTAGTAACACAGTTATCATATTGGCAGGAAGGAGTAAAGGCTTAGTGGATTTCCTCTAGAGTCCTAGGGTAGCCCAGCCCTGCAGTTCCACTTGGCCACAGCTCCAGAAATGAGCTGCTGGCTATTCTGAGTGCTCCACTCCTTCTTTAGGCATTCCAGGAAGCCATTGAGGCTACCAGCAATGGAGAGGATAGTCACATGTCTTGCATACAGACAGACTTTTGTTCCAACTTCTTCCCTACCTCTGCTAGAGGTTTGGCACAACAGGTGTGGTTATAGACTGGTTGAGGAACTCAGCCTGCTGTTCCCCGCTGGGGTTCCTGTTTTTTGTTTGTTTGTTTGTTTGTTTGTTTGTGTTTTGTATTTTTGAAATAGGGGTTCTCTCGGTGTACCTCTGGCTGTCCTGGAACTTGCTCTATGGACCAGGCTGGCCTTGAACTCACAGATATCTGCCTGCCTCTGCCTCCTGAGTGCTGGGATTGAAGGTGTGTGCCACCACTGCCGGGCCTGGGGATCCTGTTTTATAGATTCCACCAAGATAATAGACCATTTCTGCCCCAGAGAAAATGTTCTAGAATAGAGAGTTAAGGATAGAATCCTACTAGGAGCTGGTGGACCTTCTGGAAGAGGATTTTTTGTTTTTCTTACTACTGCCTTAAGTTCCAGATTATTATTACTATTTGTGTGTGTGCAAGTACACAGTGCATGTGGTATGTATATGTGAGTGTGGGCATGCGTATGTTATGGTGCACATCTGGAGGTCAGAAGGAAACTTTATGGAGTTCTCTTCTCCCACCTTCTCATGGGATCAGACTCAGGTCTCCATCCTTGCACAATGGGCATGTTGCTAGGCCCCAAATTGGGATTTTTTTTTTTCTATTTCTTCTAGAATCCAGAGACACCAGATTCCTCCAGAGACAGTATAGACCACAGCAAATGCTTATACACACATGACATAGTGCCATGGCAGGAATGTGTCCAGTTTCAGTTCTGGACCTCAGAAGTCCAAGACATTGGCAGGGCTGGTTCTCTTGCAAGGCTCTGAGGAAGACTATTCCTGCCCCTTCCACTCCAAATCTTCTGCACTCTGTTGACATGAAGGTTTTCCTCTGGTTCTCTTATTCTCTCCTCTCCTTCCCCCTCCTTCATCTCTATCTCCTCCTCCTCCTCCTCCTCTCCTCCTCCTCCTCCTTCTCCTTCTTCTTTCTCTTCCTCTTCCTCCTCTTCCTCCTTTTCCTCCTCCCCCTCCTCCTGTTCTTCTTCCTCTTCCTCCTCCTCCTTCTACTAACTACTACTACTTCTTACAGAATTTTGCAATGGTTGCCCTGGTAGCCTGTGACTGACAATCTTCTAGCTTCAGCCTTGAGTGAGATCACAGGTATGCTCCATGCCTAAAGCTTGGCTTTGTATGCCTCTTCTTGTAAGGGCAGTAATCCCTGGATCCCACACAGTTACCTCACCTTATTATATCTCTGGAGCTATTGCATTCATTACTTTTCTCGTTGCTGTTACCAAATACCTTAACAGGGAGCAACATTAGCTAGGTGTGGTGGGTGTGGTGGCACACACCTTTAATCTCAGCACACTGAGGCAGAGATGTGTGGATCTCTGTGAGTTCAAGACCAGCCTAGTGTACATGATAGAGATAGAGACCCTGTCCAAAGAAAAAGCAACTTAAGGGAGAAGGAGTTTGCTCACAGGCTGATGATCCCATCGCAGGCTGGTGGGAGGACTTGAGAGCAGGCAGCCCTATGTAGTGGGATCACGCTGAGGGTCTTCACACCCACACATCTGAGAAATGGGAAGCACAGGGGGCATGCCTGCACTTAGCTAGCTTTCTTCTGTTTCCTTTTTATTAATTTTGGGACGCTAGCTCATCTCACATTCACAATAGTTTTTTTCTCCTCCAGATAATTTCCTCTGGAAATGCTCTAGACATCTAGAATGGTGTCTCCCAGGGGATTCTGAATTCAGTTAGTACTCAGGCATGGTTAGCTTGTTCCTGCATTTAGGAGGTAAGAGAAAGAGAACCAGAAGCTCTAGGTCATCTTCGTTTACATAGAGAGTTTGAGGCTAGTTTGGACTAATGGAAGACTCTATCTCAAAACAAAAACAGAATAGGGCTGAAGAGACGATTCAGCTGGGGGGCTGGAGAGAAGGCTCAGCGGTTAAGAGCACTGACTGCTCTTCCAGAGGTCCTGAGTTCAATTCCCAGCAGCCACATGGTGGCTCACAACCATCTGTAGAGATGACTTAGCTGTTAGGAGTTCTTCCTGCCCTTCCAGAGGACTCAAGTTTACCTCCCACTCACGATTCCCTCTTCAGCTCTAGGGGCTCCAACACCTTCTTCTGGACTGTTAACTCGGCGGGCACTGAACATATGTATATACACACACTTTTAAAGAATGCTTCGGGCTGGAGAGATGGCTCAGTGCTTAAGAGCACTGATTGCCCTTCCAGAGGTCCTGAGTTCAATTCCCAGCAACCACATGGTGGCTCACAACCACCTGTAATGGGATCTGATGTCCTCTTCTGGTGTGTCTGAAGGGAGCAACAGTGTACTCATATACATAAAATAAATAAATCTTTTTTAAAAAAAATAAAGAATTCTTCAAGGGCCAGAGAGATAGATGGCTTAGTGGTTAAGAGCACTGTCCTCTCATCCAGAGGTCCTGAGTTCAATCCCCAGCAACCACCTGGTGGCTCATAACCATCTATAGTGTGATCTGATGCCCTCTTCTGGCATGAGGTATACATGCAGATAAAACACTCATACATAAAATAAATAACTCCCAAAAAAAATCCCCCCCAATTTTTTTTCTAAACAAACAAACAAACGACCTCCTTCAAATATAATATAGGCCAGATGTGGTGGCACTTGTCTTTAATTCCAGTACATGGGAAGCAAAAGCAGATTGATCTCTGAGTTCAAGGCAGGCTTGGCTTGGTCTACAGATAAGAGTCCCAGGACAGCTAGGGCTCTTACACAGAGAAACCCTGTCTCAAAAAAGTTTGTTTCTAAAAGCACTTCAATTCAAAATTGTGATTTTTTTTTTTTTAATCTAGACCTAACAGGAACAAAACATAGAGTCCTAGTCTTAAGAAAGCTACTAAATTATTGTGAACTGCTAAGGATAATTAAAAAAATAATGAGTTTGTACCTTTCCTGTATCCACTTGATATTGATTTTAGTAACATTAAATTGTTTACACTGGTTCGAGGCCAGCCTGGTCTACAGAGTAAGTTGCAGGACAGCCAGGGCTACACAGAGAAACCCTGTCTCGAAAAAAACAAAAACAAAAAAATCCAAAAAAATTGTTACACTGTTAGAACTTGAGTTTTGACTTGGGAGGCAGAGGCAGGAGGATTTCTGAGTTCGAGGCCAGCCTGGTCTACAGAGTGAGTTCCAGGACAGCCAGGGCTACACAGAGAAACCCTGTCTCGGAAAACCAAAAAAAAAAAAAAGAACTTGAGTTTTGCCTTCTGAAAATTATAGTTATGCTCCGTGTCTTCACTCTTTAAAAGGTAGTTTATTTTACCGTTACAAAAATACAGTGGAGAGATTTCAAACTTTAAACGTTTTAAAACCACATCCCATGACTGAACAGGTCCGTGGAAACAAGATGTGTTTGCCCCCTAAAGCAGTCTTTTCAGAGATCAGTTGAAATGCTCTCCAGACTGGCGGGGCTCCGGAAGAACCGTGGCTGATCCTGAGTGACCCCTTGGTCTTCCCACCCGGGAGCTGTCCAAGTAGTGGCCAGCCCAGCGCAAGCGTCCTCGGCGGTAGCGCTTGAAGTGGACCCAGAGCTGGAAGATGCTGCTAACGAACTGGCAGGGAAGCCGTGAAGGTGCGAGCACTCCACTCGCGACTGAGGATCTTGAAGGCGATGGCGTCGTAGGGTGACTGGCGTGGAAGCGCAGGAGGATGAAGTCGGGCTGTGGACGCTGGGCCCCAGGAAGTACTCTGGCATGGCGCACTTGCGGATGAGGTCTGGGTAGAAACGGTTGGACTTGGAGCCCTGCACGATCTCAGGCGGCGGGTTGTCAAAGTCCTAGTCGTCTGGTTGTACTTGTTCCACTTGGAGCCGGTGTGCACACGGTTGAAGAAGCATGGTTTGCGTGGCCGCCCAGCGCCATTTCTACGCTGAACTGCGCCTTGTCCTGTCCCGTGTCCTCGGTGTTCCTGCTCGCATCGCCTGTGGCCTGTGGCTGCTGGCACAACAGATGCAGGAGCTGAAGGTCCTCGTGGACCTGCAGTTGCGTGTCCAGAGGCAGCTCCTGTGCGGTGAGCACTGAAGGAGCAGGTCCTCCTCCATCAGCACCGCATCATGGTGTGCTTTGGCCTCTGCCTCTGCCTCCCCGGGTGCTGGACCCCCCTCGGGTCTCACCAAAGGCTCGGGACTGGGGACCAGTCCCTCAGGTTCAAAGCTGTGTGTGTCCGCGGGCTGGAACCTGAGGATTGGGAACGGCACGCCCTGCTTCTGTTTCAGTTTGAACAGCTGCCAAAGAACAATCTAGTGGCGCTCACGGAGCCTGGCCCTGGCCATGCGTACAGGCAACTGCTGCAAACAGGCTCTCCTAGTAGCCCATGTCGAGGCTGGGACCGCCAGCACGGATCTTGCTTTTGATCTTCTGGCAGATGACTTGCAGCTTGTTGTATGTCTCCCCTTGAACACCGACTGCACATCAGAGCTGACCGAGGCCTTGACCTTCTCATGGTGCTCGGCTGGGCCTTCGCCCAAGGCCTCCAGCTTGAGGAGGTTGGCAATCTCGTCCTCCGTGGTGGTTGTCATGTCGCGCCCGAAGTCCCCGTTCTTGCCCTGCTCCAGCTCTGCGCACACCTGCGTGTCCTAGCAAGTCTTCCATGCTCGCCACCGCGGGTTGCTGGAGGAAGGTGTAGGGTTCGCGCATCTCCACTGCCAGTCTTCAGTTTCTGCACTGATGTACTTGGCCAGCAGGTCGACGGCTTGGCCCGCCCGTCTCGAATTCGTATCTTGGAGTGAAGCTTGGTCTGCTGAAGGTGGAAACTGCCCTGCTCTGCATGGCTGCAGATGGCCCAGGGCTCCAGAGCAGCTTAGGGATTCCAAACTAGATGCAGATGACCCTGGGGAGCATGTAAGGCACTGCTGGTCCCAAGAGCCCAGCTCCTTACCCGAGTCAGAGTGTGAGGACTGGTCATCAGTTCACAGTGAGGTCCGATAGATGCAGAAGCTGACCTTACTGGACCCTGAAGCAGATGTTGTGATCTGAAATCTACAGCTGTGTTTTTTCCAAAAGTGGAATCTTTTTTTTTTTTTTTTTTTTTTTTTTTGTTTTTCGAAACAGGGTTTCTCTGTGTAGCCCTGGCTGTCCTGAAAGTCACTCTGTAGACCAGGCTCGCATCGAACTCAGAAATCCGCCTGCCTCTGCCTCCCAAGTGCTCGGATTAAAGGCGTGCGCCACCACTGCCTGGCAAGAGTGGAATCTTCACCGGATCTGCACTTTGGGCTTTTCTTATAACCAAGGAGACCTGGTGAGGCAGCCATGGATGGCTCCTCACTGGAGCAGCGGGACTGGGAGTGAATGAGCATCTACTTTGCTCTGGCTTTTTTTCTGCCTCACACTAGAGATGTCTGGGTTCCTGCTGATAGGCCTGCTGGAGAGAATGTCAAGGCTGCAGATCAGATGGTGCTGTGTAGCTGTCCTTGGTTGTCCACCCTAAGTGCATGGTGGGAATGGGGAAGTGGCTTTATGTGTGTGATCTTGTTTTCTCCTCCTGACTCTGTGACAGGAGTCTTACTGTCACCCCCATGTTACAGATACAGAAATCAGGTGCCGGGTTAGGCCACTTGCTCAGGGTTAAACCGTGGCAATGCGGGAGGCCCATGTAAGTGTGGACAGAGTCATCTGAATGGCAGCCTCAGGGTCCTGAGCCCTGCTGTGTCTTACCCTAGAACAATTCTAAGGAGGAAGGACTACATGCACCTTACCCAGTCCTTGGCCTGTTAGCTCAAGAAGCCTTGGTGGAATGGCTGGAGGTGAGATGTCCCCATGTCACCATTTGTTTGCAGGTTGCTCATGGGAGATCCCTGAGTCCCCATCCTAGTGATTCAGCAGGGTGTCTTCACCTTTATGGAGTCCTTTGGGGTGTTGCTATTCAGGACTGCTAGAAGGAACATTGGACAGAGCTGTGTAGAACCTCTGGCTATGACAGGGCACACTGGTCTCAGTTTGATCTGTTCCAGCCACCTGAATCCACCCTCCATCTAGGGAACATTGCTGAGTATCCACATTCTCCTTGGGACTCTCTGAGTCCATCTCATTCTGGCCAGGACATGCTTTTTGCCCTTCCATGATACAGTCTGGCCTTGTCTTAGTTAGGGTTTTACTGCTATGAACAGACACCATGACCAACGCAACTCTTTTTTTTTTTTTCTCCAGACAGGGTTTCTCTGTGTAGCCCTGGCTGTCCTGGAACTCA
The DNA here is from genome assembly GCA_028551405.1 of Uromys caudimaculatus. Lineage (NCBI taxonomy): Eukaryota > Metazoa > Chordata > Mammalia > Rodentia > Muridae > Uromys > Uromys caudimaculatus. Next base: position 32,993,428 of record CM052721.1, read on the forward strand.
CTCTGTAGACTAGGCTGACCTTGAACTCAGAAATCCACCTGCCTCTGCCTCCCAAGTGCTAGGATTAAAGGCGTGCACCACCACTGCCCAGCCCAAGGCAGCTCTTATAAAAACAACATTTAACTGGGGCTGGCTTACAGGTTCAGAGGTTCAGTCCATTATCATCAAGGCAGGAACATGGCAGCATTCAGGCAGGCATGGTGCAGGAGGAGCTGAGAGTTCTACATCTTCATCTGAAAGCTGCTATCAGAATATTCACTTCCAGGCAGCTAGGAGTAGGGTATTAAAGCCCACACTCACAGTGACACACCTACTCCAACAAGGTCACACCTCCTAATAGTGCCACTCCCTGGACCAAGCATTTACAAACAATCACAGACCTGAAAGTTCCCATCCCAAATTGATACCTCCTAGCTTATCCAGAGCCATGGCTGAGAGGGCTCTCTTCCAAGACAGACCTGCCACCACCCTGCTCATTATCAGACCTCTTGCCTGCACACCTTTCCACCTGAATACCTCTTCCTTTCCTTCCTCCCCAGGAGAACTGCAAGGCCTTGACAGGTGCCCTGCTATACTAGTCCAAGAAGGTAACTGGGAAAATATAAACTGGGACCTTGTAGATCTGTAAAAGGTATCTCGTCCTGAGGTTGGGGGAACCCAGACCAGTGCAAGAAGTGAGCTTGCTGCATTACTATGTGGGGTTGTCCCAGGCTCCCTCTTTCCTAAGTAGGGCATCTTTTGGGGGAGATGGGATTCTGCCAAATCTGCCTTAAATTCCAGGGGAGCCTGGAAGCTAAAGCCAGGTATGACTCAGTTCCTCACAGAATTAGCCTCTCTTCTTGTTCCTGAGCAGATTAGCTCAGGTAGCGCTTTTGAAGGGGAAGGTCGCAGAGGAAGCTGAAACTGACAGAGATGAATTTCTGTCATCTGTCTGCGTGTTTCCCACATAAATTCATCTTTGCATTCATGGGCTGTGACACAGCTGCTAAATCCCCTCTCCATCCTGGATGGCTCAGGATAAATGTGTACGTGGATGAATAAACAGGCTGGTAATCCAATCTCTGCCTGAGCTGGAGCCCTTTGTACAGTTGCCCTGGGCAACAGCTGGAGTGGGGCTATTGTCTCTCTCCTTAAAGTCCCATTAGGAGCCCTCTGCCATGCTTCTTCCCTAAAGCAATTAGTGGGAGGTTTGATTGGTTAGGGCTGGACTGGAGCTCAGGCACTGGCAGCCCGCCCCAAGTAGAGATTTATGTATTTACTGACAGGAGAGCTGCTTTTGGTTAGGGTTGGGTATTGAGCTAGATGTGGGTCTCTCTGTTGAGGTCTGTCAACCTCTGCCAAGCAGAACAGGTTTTAGGGTGCTTTCCCCAGCTAACTCTTTTATATGGGAGTAGCCCTTTTCCAGGGCAGGGCTGGGCTGTTTCTATTTCCTGTTATGACAACCCCATCTTTGTGCCAAAGGCTGGACATTCCTCACATTGTCTGTCAGTCCTGTTGTTTGCAGCATCAAAAAAAAAATAAAATAAAATAAAAACACAGTCTGGCTGCTTCCCTCAGCTGCTGCTCTCTCAGGTCTGGACCTTTGCTGCAGAGCTGGTGTCTAGTTCCTACGTTCACTGTCTTTGGTGTGCAGCTTCAAGTGGCCCACGACTTAACCTGCTGGTAATTGTACCTTACTGTGGTCCTTGGGGAGGCAGGAGGTAGACCCCTGTTACAATTGACAAACAGAAACACAATGAAGGAGATAGCTATGGGAAGATATGGCTCTGTACACTCATCTGGGGTCAGAGCCAGTGGCCCAGCTGAGAGCCGTGAGAGGAAAAGGTACCTGTCCTCCTTCAGTTGCCATCAGAAGATATCCCAGGCCCAACCGACACCAAGGCCTTGATCTCAAGGAACTGGCTGGACATAGTCTAGTTCCGAACCACAAAATGTGTGAGCCTCTTCTTATGTGTTTTATGCGGCTAATTCAGGAGCTATGTGCTTGACCATAGTAACTGACCATTGCACCCCTTGCTCTGTCTCCAACGGCTAGAGGAGATTCCTAGTCACCTCACATTTGTTTGCTGTTCATAGCTCTACAGTGTCCTCCCTTCAACTTTGTCTTTGTGACCACCTCCTGCCTCCGGTGTCCCTATCCTATTATCTTCCTCTCCTCCAGCTGCCTTGAGCTATTCCCTGAACACCCAGGTTACTTCTGTCTCAGAGTCTTTGTCCTGTACCATCCTCACTGGAGATGCTGATCTTCTCCAAACCCCTCAGATAACTCAGTTCTCACATTCTTCAAATGTCAGCTTCCCTCTGGGTCCTTCCTAGCCCTACCTTGCTAACCCCTCCCACTGTCCTAGAACCAGACTCTCTCTTCTTGCGTCCCCTCTTGCAACCAGGAAATAGGCAATCAGGAGAGCAGGTTGTTTTCCCTGAGGTTTTTATTCTGATGTACTGCAACTCCCACCTCTAGTTTCTCCCTTTCCCAGAACTGGTGAGTTTATGAGCAAGTGATTTTCACAGAGAGGTGGAGGCCACAGCAGGGGATCCCTTCAGGTTCTGCAACATTTATGTCCCACCAGAGGTCTTCACGGAGGGCCTGAGCTCATACAGTGAAGGAAGAGTTCAACCTGGGTTGGTTTAGCATCTGTCTCAGTCAGCTCAGGCTATGTGCTTACTATAACACCACAGAGCAATCGGTTGAAATATCAGGCATTGCTGACTCGTGGCTCTGGGGCTTGGGAGGGTAGATGGGGAGAGAACAGAGATAAAGAGACAGAGTCAGAGATAAAGAGTCAGAGACAGAGAAAGAAACAGGGAGAGACAGAGAAGAGAGATAGAGATGGAGTCGGGAATAGAGATAGGAAAAGACACAGGACTTGTCTGCGCAAGTGGTCCTTCTCTCTTCCTGCCTGAGTGCCACCCATACAGGCCCACCTCCAAATGCCTCATGGGGTCAGGGCTACCTACCAGCTATAAGCATGAAGTCCAAGTCTTGAGTTTGTGACAGGTTCCCACTGACTTCTGTTGACTCTCTCCCTGGAATTTAAGGGTCATCTCTTTGGACAGAGGCAGTAGACCTGGTCCAGATGCTGACCCTAGGAGTTTTAAGAGCAGTTTGCAGACGCTTTGGTCGTCTTTGAGAGATGGACAGAGAACCATACTTTATTGTTCTCTAGACATTAGGCTTGGCTGTGGCTCTGCTCTGGTGGCCATGGGAGTGTGTGTTACCCTCGGTCTCTGGTCTTCAGTAGTCACGGAACACAGGTGACATGCTGACCTTCGTTACACGTGGCATGTAAGCACGCCTTTATGTGCTCAGTGTAGTGTGGCGGTTGTTTTGTTACACAGCTCAGTTTTGTCCAGCTTGACCGATAATTATCACGAATGGGAGTCTGTCTGTCCTACTTCATGGCACAAAGGTCCAAAACTATTTTACGGGCATGTCTCAAACTTATTTTCTAGGTCCCTGAGAAACTGTGAAAAGAAACAACACAGGGTCTGTCTGTGGAGAAGTTGCAAGGCTGGTGCACTCTCCTGGGGTGAAAAGGTTAGGAATAGGGTTTCTTGGACTCCATCCCCAACAGAAATCACAGATTTCGTGAGGTCTCCTGAGAAACAACCTGGGCTCAGCGGACAAAGTGGAGCCATCCCTCCACATTCCAAAAAGGGAAGATGAGGCTTCCCAAAGTCCCAAGATATCTGACAGCATACACACACATGGGACAGTTACCAGGAGCCTTCAGCTTAGCACATATTTCTACATGCTTTGAACAAGCACGCGGTATTTGCTGTATGCAGTATTTGCTGTATACTATTCTTCATTGTGGTAGTGATTCGTGTGTATGTCTCCACAGAGGCAGCCTGCTCCCTGGATGGTTCTTTGGTCTATTCACACACAATTTCCATCTCTAAAGATTACCATTTTAACAGCTTTTGGTAGATACCAAGAGGCAGGTACATTTTACAGTGCATAAATCTAATTTTCTCTGAACTCAATTTTCTCGGGTTTCAGAATCAATTTGGATCTGTCAGGATTTTATTCGGAAGTCCATTAATGCCCACCCCTCTCCTTCCACCTCTCTCCAAACTTCCCCTCTCATCCTGCTGAAAAAGATGCCTTGCTGATACAAAGTAACAGCTTTTTATCTCTTTACAACAAAATCTAATTAGGCCTGAAGGAGACTCACTAGGAGGCCTTCTGACTTGACTTATGTCACAACTCTACTTCCTGATAAGGGCTGTGGTGTCCTTACTTTCTTGACTGGCAGGAAAGGAAACTGCTGTGCCTTGTAGGAAGATGTATGCCCTCTGGGCCTTTCTGATGTCTGGAGCTGATTGGCTCTTGTGTATTTCCACATGGAACTGACCACCTGCTTGTGGTAAGTTTCCATTGTAGACTCCAAACTGAATACCACACACACTTCAACCCAATAAACAGTACCTATGTTAGACCAGTTTGCAGAAGGAAAGACAGACACTAAATGTATCAATTGTCCCAGGGAGTGGCAAAGCCATCACCCATCACCCACAGGCAGTTTCCACATTTGCTGGTGAACCTGAGCCAGGCATGGTATGTGTGCCTTTAATTCCAGCACTCAGGAGGCAGAGGTAGATGGATCTCTGTGAGTTCGAGGCTAGCCTGGTCTACGTAGTGAGTTCCATGACAGCAAGGGCTGTGTAGAGACCCTGTTGCAAACAAAACAAAACACTACAAACAAGTGAAATGATAAACCGATCCTTTCTTGAGTTGTTTTACATCAGGGAACTTTATTGTAACAGAATAAGACAGACACCTCAATAACTGAGAGACTTTTCAAGGTCTCTTAAGAATGATAGTCAACTCAGAGTGGGAGACGTGTTTGTGTGTATGTGTGTGTATAGATGTGGGGTGAGTGATAGGATAGTCACCTCGGCCTTCTGTCTAAGAGTTGTCTTGTCTTGGTTTGCACTGAGCTGTCTAAGAGTTGTCTTGTCTTGATATGCACTGAGCTGGCCAGCATACTCCTATCTTCTGCCAACCTGGCGCCTGGACAGTGGTATATTAGCCAGCTGTCTAGAAGTGTTTAGGTGTCTGTCTGTGTCTAATCCATGTGGGTCATTAGGCAGTGTGCCACAGAGGATCCCCTCCTTAGAGGCTGAAAGCCCATCATCACAGCTCAGCAGATCTGGAGTCAGGTGGGGCCTCTGACACATAATTAATTCCTCACTGTGAGCTCAAGGGGTGGAGGGTACAGGGCCCTGAAGACACTGCAAAAACCCTTTGGCTCTTCCTCCAGACCACACAAGTCCCAAGGCCCCTTGGTGCCATCCCTATGGTAACCGTAGGAGAGCCACACTCAGGGCAGGTATTGCCAAAGTAAAACGTGGGTGATAAGGTTTCCATAGATCAAGCTATAATCTGGCCCTTGGGACAAGGTCTGGTGACGACATGGTGCTGGCCACGCTCATCTAGGGAAGGACTGAAGAAGGAAGTATGACCATAAGGGGAATGAAGCTTTGTGTGTCAACCACACATGTGACTATGGGACTGGGGATAAGCTCTAGAACCTTCAGAGTGTTTGGTGTTATTCATAAAAAATGTCCCCTTTTAGGTTTCGTATGCATTGTTAATAGACCCTGGAGCATCTTGGGAAATCTAGACAATTGCCCAAGCAGTCAGCCATATCCTGAAGGCAGATACCATCCTATGATGTCACCTCTTTCTCCTCTCTGTGTCTCTGTGTCTGTCTTTTTTTTTTTTTTTTCCCTTTGGTTTTTCGAGACAGGGTTTCTCTGTGTAGCCCTGGCTGTCCTGGAACTCACTCTGTAGACCAGGCTGGCCTCGAACTCAGAAATCTGCCTGCCTCTGCCTCCCAAGTGCTGGGATTAAAGGCGTGCGCCACCACTGCCCGGCAAAATGTTTTTTGTTTTTTTTTTTTAAATAAAGATTTATTTATTTTATTTATATGACTACACTGTCGCTGTCTTCAGACACACCAGAAGAAGGCATCAGATCTCATTATAGCTGGTTGTGAGCCACCATGTGGTTGCTGGGAGTTGAACTCAGGACCTCTGGAAGAACAGTCGGTGCTCTTAACCGCTGAGCCATCTTTCCAGCCTCCTTTAAAAATGTTTTAAGATTTATTTTATGTGTATGTATTTTCCCTGTATGTACGTATGTGTATGTACACCATGTTCATACCTGGTGCTCATGGACACTAGAAGAGGAGATTGGATCCCCTGGAACTGGATTTACAGATAGTTGTGTGTCATGCAGGTGCTGGGAACTGAACCTGGACCCTCTGCAAGGGCAGCAGGGGTCTTCACCTCTGAGCTCCCTCTAGTGCTCCCTGTGTTTTTGAGACAGGGTCTTATCATTGTAGCCTTGGCTGACCGGAAGCCCCCTATATAGACAATGCTGGACTTGAATTCAGAGAGATCTGCCTGCCTCTGCCTCTCAAGTGCCACCTCCCTCTTTTGAGACAGGGTCTCAAAAAAACTGTCAGTTGCTCAGTCTGTTCTCAAACTGGAGACCCTCATCCTCTTGCTTCTACAGTGCTGGGATTACAGATGTGCTCCCTCTGGCCCACTGTCTCTCCTGGGATTACAGATGTGTCCCCTCTGGCCCACTGTCTCTCCTGGGATTACAGATGTGTCCCCTCTGGCCCACTCTCCTCTGGTCTCACTGCTGTTCTACGATTGCACTCCCCTGGCCAGCAGGTTCCTGTACATCCTTCAGAACCCTGCTTCCCCACACTCCCCCAGGTCTGCCCTTGGGGTTCTCTCTACCAAAGCATGAGGCAGAGCCCTCCTCTATTCCTTCTCTTTTTTGAAAGACAAGGTTCTATGCTGTAGCTCAGGTTGTCTTGTCCTTCCTTCTCTAGTGACAGAGGAATTAGAGGTGTGTGCTACTGTGCTCAGCTTTCCTTCCTCCATTGATTGATTGATTGGTTGATTGATTGATTGGTTTTCTGAGACAAGGTTTCTCTGTGTAGCTCTAGCTGTCCTGGAACTTGCTCTGTAGTCCAGGCTGGACTTGAACTCAGAGATCTGCCTACTGCTGCCTACTTCTGCCTCCTGAGTACTGGGATTAAAGGTGTGTGCCACCACTGCCCCAGTCTCCTTCCCTCTTTTATATCACCCATCCAGTGTGTCAGGAAACTCTCTGGGTCTACTGGGGGGGGGGGTACTCTGCTCTGGACTCTGGCTTTCCTCCTTGCCAGTTCATGCTGTGCTGCAGCTGTGCCAACAGGGTTAACATATGCACCCCATTATAGCTCTCAGAAGCCCATGTGATACTGATTTTTTTTTTTTTTTTTTTTTGGTTTTTGGTTTTTTTCAAGACAGGGTTTCTCTGTGTAGCCCTGGCTGTCCTGGAACTCACTCTGTAGACCAGGCTGGCCTCGAACTCAGAAATCCGCCTGCCTCTGCCTCCCAAGTGCTGGGATCAAAGGCATGCACCACCATTGCCCGGCCTGTGATACTGATTTTGAAGAAGCCAATTCCCAGTAAGTGTCAGGCCTCCATTTCTCCAGCTCCTACTCTGTGGCATGCTTTGTCTTAGTAAATAACTCATCACCGGAATGACCTGAATCCCACCTGCAGGCATCCCATACACAGGCCTGAGTAACTCCACTCCAGTTTCTCCCCCAGGGTGTGGTCTGAGCTTTCCCTAAGTGGCATTGGACCAGAAGGAGAACAGAAGTCTCAGTGGATATCTGGGGTATTAGGGTGCTGCGCTTCCATGGTCTCTTCCTGCCAAGGCCCTTATTAAGCACCTACTGTCTGCAGAGCCCATTTTATGTTGCTGAGAAAAGTAGTGGGCAAGATCCTACAGCCTTGTATTCTAGGGACCGGCAAGAACTCTAAAGGAAGGAAGAGGGGGGATGGGGAGAGTCAGCAGCACCTGAGCTAACAGCTAGCATTTCCCCCCCCCCCCCCCCAATCCTGCACCACCAGGTGTGGCAGGGCAGTGGGAAGGAGGCTGGTGCCATCTTCTGGCCTCTTGCAGTTCTCAAGGTTCCCAGAGGCTCTTCCTTTCCATGGTCTGCAACCGGATGAAGCTCACACAGCCTCACCAGGAGAGAGAGGAAAGGGAAGCTACTTAAGAGAGCAGTGCAGAGAGAGAGAGAGAGAAAAGAGGGAGGCAGTTTTACCAGGAGGGTTTTACAGAGACAGGCTGAAGAGAGAACAACCTAGATACAGGTAAAGACAGAACAAGTCAGAGAATAAGAAGGAGCCAGAAGAGTAGGACATATTGCCAAAGTTAGTATGGGGTCAAGCAGAGCAATTCAGAGGCTGAGGGAAGCCAGATTGAATCAGTCAGCTGGGAGAGAAGTTTGGTCCAGAACAGCTGAGTTGAACCAGCCAGTCAGAGATCAGAAAGAACTGGGAAGGGTAAGCTTATTCAGCAATAAGTCTCAGAGGCAGAAAACACTCTAGTCCTAGATTAGATTGTACAGAGTCTATAAGTTCCCAGGACTAGGCCTAGGTAAGCAGACAGAGGCAGTAAGCCTCCAAGATGACAATTACATCAGGAGAATAAAAGCTACTTTTACAGGTGCCCAGTTATATGGTTGTGTCCTAGGCTGAGGCACCCACAATGTCTGCAAATGTTGCTAACGGGATAATTTGCCCAGGTGGGTAGCTTTGCTTGTGTGCTATGTGCTATGTGTGTGTGGCGTGATGTAGTGTGTGGTGTGTGTGTGTTGTAGGTACAAAGGCAGTCTAACCTGCCTTAGGACTGTCCTCTCTCCTGAGAAACATGCATAGGGCCTATGTAGTGTCCTACCAAAGCCAGTCTTCACCAGGACTGGAGACCTGCCTTTCCAGACACTGCAGGGTCTTCAGACCTGATGATACCTAATGGAGGTGACATTTAGGTAGAATTCTAGGTCTCCTTTGAGCCTTGGTCTGCAGCTCAGGGTAGCACACTGTTACTTTGCTGAACTGTTACTGCCCGTGATTGTACAACCAGAAAACAGATTGGAGTCTGCCACTCAATTCTACCTCTGAAGGACATATTAGAGACTAGGACAGTGGCTTTCCAGAGGAAGGCCTGACCAGCCCAACTCTCATCCCCTGGAGTAGGTCTCTAGTCAGACACAAGGAGATAAAGGTCTCTGTGTGTTTGCTTCAAACTGAAAACCAGAATTCCCCAAACTGTAGGGTCATGTATGTAAAAGTAACTTTTAATCTCCTGATGTAACTGTCATCTTGGAGGCTTACTGTCTGTCTGCTAACCTAGGCCTAGTCCTGGAAGCTTCTAGCCTCTGTACAGTCTAATCTGGGCCTAGAATGTTTTCAGCCTTCAAGACTTACTTTTGAATAACCTACCCCTTTCTAGCTCTTTCTAAATTCTGGTTGACTGGTTCAACTCAGATGTTCTGGCCCAAAAGCCTCTCCAAGATGACTGGTTCAAACTGGCTTCTCTCAGCTTCTGACTGAGTACCTCTGCTTGGCCTCAAACTAACTCTAGCCTCTGCCTCCCAAGTGCTGGGATTAAAGGCGTGCGCCACCACTACCTGGCCTCCTGGCTCCTTTTTAATTCTTTGCCTCATTCTGTCTTCACGTGCAACCTGTCTCTGTAAAACCATCCCAGTAACACTGCCTCTTCCTCTTCCTCTTCCTCCTCCCTCTCTCCCCCCTCTGTCTGTGCGACTCTTTTAACTCACTGACTCAACTAGCTAGAACTCAGAGATCTGCATGCCTCTGTCTCCTGAGTGCTGGGACTAAAGGTGTGGCCCTGGACCTAAGCTTTTCTTTACCTGAAACTTTCTGTATAACAGACTGGCCTTGAACTCACAGATTTGCTTGCCTCCATTTCCTAGGATTAAAGCTATGTCTGCATTCCAACTGGATCACACAGACCTATGTAGAGGGAACATCTTGTGTATTGTATGGATGTATCACCTGTCAATTAAAAAAACCTACGGCCTATAGAAAAGGGTAGAATAGAAGGTGGGACATCCGGGAGGCAGAGAGAATTCTGGGATAGAGCCAGGTCCTGGATTCACCCAATGTGATGAGACAAACTCATGGAACCTGAGCATAGGTAACCAGTCACATGACAGAATGTAGATGTGAGTAAATGGGTTATAGTAAGTTATGATCTAGTCAGAGAAGAGCCTAGCTCTATGGCCAAGGTATTTGTAAATACATTTTGAGTCTGAGTCTTATTTCTGGGAGCATGGGGCTGAGAGGAAGAACCAGGTTCAAACTTCTACAGACCTAGAGGTCTTTGGATGTGATCCTTTGCCAGAGAAGCCTTGTTGCTGGATTACAGTTCCTCTATACATGTAGAAAACACCTGAGCAATTTTCTTCAAAACTATTAAGATGGACAGAGCCCTGGGCCAGGTCCTAAACAGTTGGAGAAGCTGGCAAGAAATCAGGGATCTCAACAACCCCTGCAGCCTGCAAGAAGCAGGGCCAATGGTGGTGGTTTTGGGGGGGTATATAGTAAGCACTAGAGAACTTCAGGATATTGTTAGCGAGGGAACAAAACGTGCCTGTGGGCTCCAGGCATGTAGAACCAGATATGGCCACGAGGTGACAGCAGTACCCTTCATACCAGCCAGGAGGTAGGCCAGAGGGTTGTCTGCCTTTCCAAGCTGGCAGCAGGCCTGCTGTGACCTGCAGAGGTCTGACTTAGGGATCAGCTAAAGGGCAGGTAGAGGTCCTCACAACAAGAATACCTACCTCTTCAAGCTTAGGCCTGTGATGTGGCTCCTGCTCTATTTTAAGTTCCTCTCTCTCGTCTTCTTTCGTATTCTTTCTCTGTTTGTCTCCTCATCTCTATCTTTGTCTATTTCTCTTTGTCTGATGATGTCTTTCTGTTTGCCTGTCTTTCTTTGTCTGCCTTCCCTTTTGATCCTGAAATGTCTAGCCTCAGATCCTACGGCTCCCTTTTGAGCTGGGTTGTCTCCAGATGGTACCTTAACTTTCTACTCTTCAGTGTCCTTATTTCTGACATGGGAAAACAGCATCTGAGGTAAGTGGGGCTGCTATAGGGCTCAGATGAACAGCAGCGTGGCTTGGAGGATCATGGTCTTCCACATACATGTGTTACATTACCGTGAAGAAACCTCTGTTTTGTGTGGTCTGAGGCCCTGTGAATGACACTGGGCATGTGTTCCAGACACATTCTTTGGCCTTCTCAGTCAGCTCTTTCTTGTTCCTTGTACGAGTGATTGGAGTTGAGAGAGAGTAAGTGGACATTGGTCCAGGCTCTACAAAGCTCTCATGGTCCCATTATCCCTGTGGCTTGACAGGAAGATGTGCTTAGGACCTGCATAGACTTCATAGTTCCAGAGCCAGCCTAGGGCTGTGGTCTCCAGTTCCTCCAAAGCCTAGGCCTGGCTAATGTGTATGAAGTCAGAGGTGAAGGTCTGAAATGTACCGAAAACACAGTCTACACAGTTGGGGAAGACAGTCTACACCTTAGCACCTACCCCAGAGAAGACCCCACCTGATACCCACTCTGGCATCCCAGACCCTGCCCAACAGCCCTGCACAGCCTGGGTTCCTAGGCAGGAGGTTACTTGGCAGAATTGGGAGCCTCAGCTTCTAATAGCACCCAGATGTCACCAGCATCATGGGGCCTGTGGCCACATCTCTTCTCTAAGCTACTGCCGATGGCCCAGGGGCATCACTTTAATTGTTTGTAATTAAAAGAAGGTGTCCTTTAAAAACTGCTCACTGTTTCAGCATCTAGGCAGCAAATTATCTCAAAGTGGGTTTTCTTTGTTCTGAGAAGCTGACTGATGAGCTATGTGTATGCATAAGCACGTGCGTGTACGTGTATGTACATAGAGTGTGCTGGGGGGTTTCAGTCCTAGTCACATGATGTAGACATTCAAGGGCTTTACAAAGACACAAAGCTCCATGCCTGCCCCAGAAATAGTGGTTCAGCTGGTCAGAGGGGCCTCAGCTCCCAGGAAGCTGTAATGGATATCTTGGTAAATAAGGGCCAGGCCCTGATGCAGAGGTCTGTGCCCAGCCTTGAGGCTTGAGATATGGGGAGGTCCTGTTCCCAGTAGGCTCATTGTCAGGGTATCCTTGCTTTCAACCCTGACCCAGGGAATGAGAATCATATTGAGTTTTCTCACTTAGAATCAGTGAGAAATTCCAACTCAGTCATTGTAGGGGTGCCACTTCTGTTAGGGGCTTAGAGGACATGAAGTCCCTCCCTCTACTTCATAATGTAGCAGATGGACACAGGTTCATTGCAGATGGAATTTAGGGTGAAGTATCGTGTTCTGAGCCAGTGGCTATGGAAATTTGCACCAACGCAGGCACAAAGAAGCCATTTAAGCAGGAGGCACATTTGGGGGAACGCTTTTACAAGTCAAGGAAATCTAAAGATTTCCAGCCTCCCTCAGCAGCTCAGGACCCAGCCTGTGAGCTCAATCCTGTTGTATAAACCATCCACAGAAGTGGGTACTGTCTGGAGGAGAGGAAAGGGTACACCCATTAGAAAGGTGTTAAGTAGGAGTGTTGGCCACAGTGGGTAGCAGTAGGCATGTCAGTAGCAAGGCTTGGCTTCCTCTGTGTACCCTGGCAGAATGCTAACTTCCTTATGAAGGTGAACCAGCCCTCCAAACCCTGTCTGCTTTCTCAAAGCTAGGTTGTCTTGTGCTCTCTATGGAAGGAGGTTCTCTTTCCTCCTGCTCCTGGCATTATGGTGAACTACGAGGAAGGGGGTGTGGAAGGATGCTCTCTTCTGTGAAGGACAGGTTTGTTAACTCCAGCATTAGTGTCCCTGCACTCTGCCTGTTTATGTCCACTGTGTCACACAGATCGTCCTCAGTGGTGGTTCAGCTCAGCCCAGGCCTCATATGGCCACCATGGCCCCAGGAATAGAAGTAAAGCCAGGACATTGTATGGTTGAGGGTGTCTCTGCAGTCAGAGAACGCAGTCCCTTGCCTTGGCATTCCTCCCACCCTGGAGTCATGGACAGGTCCCGCAGGATGTCCTCAGTCATAGCTTTCATCTGGGGCAGGCAAGCTTCATGGGGATGTCTCTACCTGGGGTAGGTGCACTTTGACGTTGAGCTACTCAACTTTCAAATCTGCATTGCTGGTCTTAGCCAGAACCTTCCAGGGCCTCTGACCCATCATCCCAGCTGGCCTATGCCCACCAGGGTCTGGAGAATGAAGTTACAGGCACCCCACCGCCAACTTGGCTCCCTGCCTATGGGGGTTTAGGGGCACAAGATCCGTATGGTTTGGACCCTCCAAATCCAAGAGACACACTAGTCCTGTACCTAAGATTCATCATGTAGGGAATGGCAAGTGTGGTCCTATGGTGGGTGCTGCCTTCTGTCCTTTTTCTGGGTTCTTTTTACCTCCAGGTGGGTGTTATGTGTGTCCATGTGTTCTAGGATGCTGATCACCCATCCCAGAGCAAGAAGCTATAGGGCTAGGGGGAGAGGGTGCTGTGGCTGGACTTCTCAGAAGCATCAGACATCGTTAGCCCTTGGATGGGGTCTGGGTGAGGACATCAGAGACCTCGATGGCTTCAGTTACACAGGATGGGCCCAACTTTCCTATCACAGGATCAGATAGTTAGTGGCTTTCAGGGGCAGGGGACATGGAACAGTTCAGGTCAGGGCACATCCTGAAGTTGTTAGAGTAGGCTGTAGATACAGAGCTATGAGTCAACAGCTCACTCCTACGGTCTATCCCACTGAGCCCTGGCTTATCTGGTCCACTGAGGTGGAATGAAGACCTCTTCTTAGCAAGCCTGGAGAATGACATCTACTGGAATTAATGGCTGAATCGGGGCTTAGACAAAGCCTGGGGCCTTGGCAACTAAGATCTGGATATGAATGACTTTCATTGTTCATGGCCTTCTCTTAACACTGGAAGAAGCTCTCTCCAGAAGCTACCAGGCAGCACAAGCCTACAGAGAACAGGGAGGCTCCAGTGGTCTAGGTTTCAGCTGCAGTAGCTTTGAGAACCATTGGCACTACCTTGAGGGCCTCCCTGAAGCTCTGTAATTCCAGTCTGGGAACTGTAGTTCTCCTTGTCTTTCATATCATGTCCCCCAAATAAAGCAGTGTCTCTGCTGCTCCGCCCTTGCGCTGCTTTCTTGGATGGACATCTGCCAGGCCTCCCATGACTCTCAGCTTGTGGCATCCAGCCTGTGATATGTCCTAGTTTGCTGACAGGCACTTGCACTGTCTCCAAAGTTGTATGGCAGATTCTTCTACTGATATTCTGGAGGCATCTGTACCTGTGAGATTAAGCTCTCTGCACACATCTGACAGTAGCGAGTTCAGCACCCGCCTTTGCTGTCATCTCCCTCCCGTCACCAGAGCTGTGTTGCCTACACGACCAGCAGTTGGCATCAGTTACCTTTCAACCATTTAGCTTTTCTGAGGTGGCCTGGCCTGGTCTGCATTTCCCCTTCTTGTACGTCTAGGATAGTCTTCCCCCCCACCCCCCATCTCTACTAACACGGGGGCATTAATATCCAGCACTTTCCCCAGGAATCCAGCCAGGTTGCCTGCCTTGCATCTGGTGGCTTCTGCTCCCTTCTGAGCCCCGCCCAGCTAGAACCAGATCCATCCATCACAGCTTGGCCTTTCTGCTCCAATGCACTTCACCCCAGCAATGTGTCTTCATAAAGTCATGGTTCCTTCGCCGTGATTCTTTCCTCTCCTCCTTAACACTAGTCCGTGGAGGTAGAGCCTTCATCATCGCTTTGACATTAGTGGCTCTGCAGAGGAAGGGGGAGCTGGAATGTCCCTGACATTCGAGGACAAATGTGATTTCTACCACAGGGAGTGACTTTATTTCCCACAGGCCTGGAACACTGGAATGTGCAGGCTGTGATTGGGTCAGAGAATGAGCAGTAGCCTGGTGCTTGCCAACCCTTGCTGTGCTGGCCCTGACCCACAGATCTGCTTAGATTCTCCACCCCTAGCTTCCTTGAGTCCTGCTTCCATATAGCCCTGGCTACTATCCCTCCAGAGCCCATGCTGGAGTAGCCCTGACATCTTCTTGAGCTCAGACTGAGCAGGCTGGGACAGACTTCCCTTAGCAGATCCTGTCTTGGTCCTCTTCCAGGTTCCATGTCCCATACTCTCTTGGGCTCTGTGTCCACCACAGCTTGTCTTCCACTACCCTGGGGTTCTGCCAACTATTTCTTTGTTTTTCCCCCTGGTTGTCAATTCTTGAGGGCTAGGAGTATGTGAGGTCCCTCTTCAGGGAGCAGTCCTCATTTGGTATTAGGTACAGATCACATGCTTTGAAGCCTCAAAACTATCAACATTTCTCATCCACAGTCAGAGAGGGCATAACTGAGTCCTTTGCTAGGGACTTTATAAGCAGGGATTAACGTCATGGCTGGGCTCTTGTCAGAGGCTTGAGGTCCGTTTCTAAGATCATGGGGTGGACAGAGTTTAGGGCCTTGCAGCTGCAGCACCAAGCTGTTTTCTCAGTCTGTCACCCAGGTTCTTTCCAATCCCCAGTGTGTCACCTCTGTAAGGCCAGCAGGAGAGTCTCCATGGAGTATTAGGGAATGTGATATCGAGAATGGCTGTTCCACCATCTTGGTCATCATGAGTGAGCCTTATCAAAGGTACAATGGCCCTACCATGTCAACAGTCTCTACCCCTGGCCTGTCATCTCAACCCCCACCCCATCCCAGGGAAGTCAGTGCCATCGGTAAGAGGGATGCTAGCTCTCCTTGGGGAGTTGGTTTAATGTTCTGTGGAATCAGAAGCTCAGATGGGATATGGCTGGCCTACAGGGAAAGGGAGAGGGGAGCAGAACTTTCTGCACCAATGGGATTGTCCGCTTCATGCTCAAGGTTTAGAAAGCCCCCAAACTAGAATATTTCCTATGCTACCTCATGCTTAAGCTATGCTTGATGTGGCAAGTTTTGTCTTGTTCTATTTAGCCCGAAGATAGGACTGTGGCTTAGAGAGGGCCAGTTTGGATAGTATACCTCGGGCCCTAAGGCTGGCCGCAGCTGCTTCATACTTCTACCCCAAACTCAGATTCCTTCTGACAGCACCCAATCACTTGGTCTTAGGAGGCTTCATGGTGCAGGGGCACCACCCCATGGTTGTTAGTCTGAGCATTCACCTCCTTCTGGTATGGGAGGTGAATCTCGCAGGAGACCAGGACACTGTTCATGACCTCATGATTGGACCACAGAGGTGGTTGTGAATTTTGCTGGGCCTTTGGGTCCTCAGGGCTGTGCTGCCACTACTGACGCCTGATCTTAGTGGTCCACTCTCCTGGGAATGACAGATGCTTTGGTCAGTCTTTTTTTTTTTTTATTACTGTACTTGGCTGGGCCTCAGTAAATCTCAATGGATGTCTGTGTGGGTAGCCAGTGGCACAGTCTCTATCTATGTAAGTAAGGGTCTGAAGCCTGGGGCATGAGCCCCACCCTGGTTGGCATCAAGTGCACCCCACAATACTGGTTTAAATGTTACCAAATACCCACCGATTTTAAATCCCATTTTTCTCTGTTGTATTTTCAAGCCAAGAAGTTCAGTTTTCCTTCATTTTTAAAAGATATTATTTATTTTTCTTTATATGAGTACACTATAGCTATCTTCAGACACATACCAGAAAAGGGCATTGGATCCTGTTACAGATGGTTGTGAGCCACCACGTGAACTCAGGGCCTCTGGAAGAGCAATCAGTGCTCTTAACCTCTGAGCCATCTCTCCAGCCTGTTTTTCTTCATTTTTAAGGCCCCATATCTGGGAAGATCAGTGGCTCTATGGACTGTAATAGTCTGTGGCTCTTAGCCCTAGGATGCCAACATGTGACTTTCTAGCCACAGCTTCCTGAGGCTCATGAACCCAGCTGGTGACTTCCTTAGGAACTCTCCTGCAGGACTCCTGTCTTCTGTCGGTCGGCTCTTCTTCAGAAGCCCCCTCACTGCCACACCACTCCCACATGGCTTGTCGCAAGCATTTGAACCCATCTGTGAGCCTGCCTGACGTTGAATAAATCATAGATTTCAATACCCATCCACACACCGCAGTGTCATTCTGCAGTTTCCCTGACCCACATCCTACCAGTGCTGTGGCTTCACAGATATCTGTGACCTCTGTCCCCACCCCGGCTGGAGACCTGCTACCCCAGTTGCAGAAAGGACAAGGCTCTGGCCTTGTTCTTGTGTAGGCAAAAGCAGGGCCTGCCGTGCACACATCCTGTTTCCAGCAGAGTCAGAGCAAGCATCTCCTGCCTTCGCCAAGTGCATCCCAGTGTGCAGTACAGAGCTGTGAATCTTGTTTTAAAATTAATTACATTTTATCAACTGCTGGGCAAGAGATCAAACACAAACAAATCTCCCGTAATCCCCCTCAAATGCAGAGCAGGCCCCAGCATGCTCAGCATGGGGGTCTCTGCAGCCAGTCACTGTTCTACCTGGCGGGGGGTGGTGTGGTTGTAGGACTCAGACCACACAGCACAGATGGTGAGAAGGCACAGATAAGAAGATCTCTCTGTTCCAGGACAGCCAAGGCTACACAGAGAAACCTTGTCTCAAAAAACAAAAAACAAAAAGCAAACAAACAAAAAAAAAGAAGATCTTTCTGTGATTTCAGATCCCATCTCAGCATCCGGGAGAGGAACTTTTTCTAGACTTTCTGTCTTTCCAGTGTGCCCTCTCACGATGAGCAGAGTGCTCATTTATATTGTTTCTCTTTTGCTACTTACTTGCAAAAGCAAGCTGAGTGAGGTAATGCTTGTCCGCTTGGCAAAGCTCTCCGGTCACAGGATGGAGAACAGCAACACACGGTGTTCCCCGGAAAATGTCTACTAGATGGATGGAGGGACAGAGGTGGATGGGTGGATAGACGGATGATTGACGGATGAAGGCTAGATGATGGGCGGTAGATGGGAGGGGCCATCCATGAATGAAGGGATGGCGAATGGATGACAGATCTAATGATGAATAGTTAACAGAAACCCAGCCTGTCATGGGCTAGCTCTTCATCTTACCCCAGTGTGAGAAGGGATAGCTCTGTCCCTAATCCCAGCATGTCTCAGACTAGCTTTACCTCTCACCCCAGCATGTCAAGAGCTCAGTGCCTTATGTCAGCATATCATGGTTTATCTCTGCATCTTACCCCAGCAAGTCACCGACTAGCTCTTCATGAGATACCAGTGTGTCATAGGCTAGCTCTTCACTTGCCAAGATTGGGTAATGTTCCCACCGGGCTTGGTCTCTCTGTGACTTCTGAAGCCGCTCTCACTATTCCTGAATTTGGTCCTGTTGCAATTATAGCCTGGGCCATTCGATAGTTACTGCCCCACTTCACAAGGTAGTAAGGGGCCGTCCCTACTCTGGGAGGGATATGCTGTCTGCTAATCTTGGACCTGCTGTAGGTGCCAGGAGCCACTGCAGACACACAGTGCTGACCACAGTTGCTGGCCCATTGGCTCCCACTGCTGGTTCTGTTCAGAGTTTCCCAGAATGCACAGGGATAGTGTCACCCTTTCCTCAACACTAAGATGATCTCCCCATTTCCCATTTGTCCTTGGTAGGTGGCTTCCTTTTCTAAAACTGAAAAAAGAACAGAAAGCTGTCAAGACAAAACCTATCTTGCAAGAACGGCTCTGTCTCCAAGACAGAGATAGCTTCTAGTACACAGTTTGAACAGTAGTAAGAAGACTGACTTGAATTTTATTTATTTATTGTCTTAGTTAGGTTTCTATTCCTGTGACAAAACACTATAACCAAAAAGCAACTTGGGGAGAAAAAGGTTTATTTGACTTACACTTCCACATTGCTATTCATCACTGAAGGATCAGGACAGGAACTCAAACAGGGCAGGAACCTGGAGGCAGGAGCCAATGCAGAAGCCACGGAGGGTGCTACTTACTGATTTGTTCATCATGGCTTGCTCAGCCTGATTTCTTATAGAACCCAAGACCACCATCCCAGGGATGGCACCACCCACAATCTACTGCCCCCCTCCCCCATTGATTGTTAATTGAGAAAATGTTTTACAGCTGTATCTCATGGAGGCATTTCCTCAACTGAGGCTCCTTCTTCTCTGATGACTCTAGCTTGTGTCAAGTTGACACAAAACCAGCCAGTATACTTATTTTTGTGTGTGGTATGTGTACCTGTGCATGTGTGTGCAAGTGTGGGTGCATGTGTGTGCAAGTGTGGGTGCATGTGTGCAGGTTTATGTGTGTGCAGGTGTATGTGTTCAGGTGTGTGTAAATGTGTGTGCATGTGTGTGTGTGTAGGTGTGTGCAGGAGTGTGTGTGCGGATGTGTAAGTGCAGGTGTGTGTGTATGTGTGTGTGTACAGGTGTGTGTGTGTACAGGTGTGTGTATGTGTACAGATATGTGTGTGTATATGTGTAGGTGTGTGTGGGCAGGTAGATGTGTGTGTAGTATGTGTGCTTCGCATGTGTATATAGGTGTGTATGTGCAGGTGTATGTGCAAGTGTATGTGTTTGTGCACAGGTATGTGTGTGCGCAGGTGTGTGTGCAGGTGTGTGTGCAGGTGTGTGTATGCAGGTGTGTGTGTAGGTGTGTGTATGCAGGTGTGTGTATGTGCAGGTGTGTGTGTGTGCATGTGTGTGTGTGCAGGTGTGTGTGCAGATGTGTGTGTGTGCAGGTGTGTGCGTGCAAGTGTGTGTATGTGCAGGTGTGTGTGTGCAGGTGTGTGTATGTGTGCAGATGTGTGTGTGTGCAGGTGTGTGTGTGTGCAGGTGTGTGTGTACAAGTGTGTATGTGCAGGTGTGTGTGTGTGCGCAGGTATGTGTGTGTGTAGGTGTGTATACAGGTGTGTGTGTGCAGGTGTGTGTATGGTAGTAGGCCACCGTTTGGGTGCTGAGAACCAAATCTGGGCTCTCTGCAGGAACTCTGTCACTGAGTCATTTCTTCTGCTTCCTTATTTAAAAAGTATTATTGTTATTGTTGTTATTATCTTATTATTTTGTGTGGATGGGTGCTTTTCCTTATGTATGTCTGTGCACTCTTTGTATATGGGACACTCAGAGACCAGAAGATGGACAGGAGTCACAGATGGTTATGAGAAGCCACAGGGTTAAGAGCATCCAGTCGTTAGTGTTTGAGACAGGATCTCTCACTGAACCTTGAGCTCCTCGATTCTGCTACACTGACTGGCCAACAAGCTCCAGGGATCCTCCTGTCTCTGCCCCTCCAGTATTAAAGATTCAGGCATGCGTCTTCCCATGGAATACATTTACAGGAATCTGAACTCAGCTTCTTTTTTTTTTGGTTTTTTCGAGACAGGGTTTCTCTGTATAGCCCTGGCTGTCCTGGAACTCACTCTGTAGACCAGGCTGGCCTCGAACTCAGAAATCCACCTGCCTCTGCCTCCCGAGTGCTGGGATTAAAGGCGTGCGCCACCACTGCCCGGCTTGAACTCAGCTTCTTATGCTTTCGTGACAGGCAGGTTATGGACCTGATCATCTCCCCAGAGCCAGTCTGATTTTTAGTTGGTATATCATGTACCCCCTAATTGTATACACCTCAGGGAAGGCTACTCCCACTGCCCGACTCTTACAGTGCTCTGAATAAAGACTAATGCCATCATATAAGTCCTGGAGGTAACTGACTCCTGGTCTGATTACTCAGTTCTGAGCCTTTACCCTGAACTCCCTTCCTGTGGCCAGTATGTTGTTTTGTACCATCGCCACAGGACCATATCGTGAATGCCACCATCATGAAAGTCACATTCTCCTGAAATGATATTTGAGGCAGAAGGGGGCCAAGCAGAAAAGATTTCCTTCCGCCAGGATAAATGTTTTCTCTAGAATTCTCTGGCCAACTTTGCTTAGTGAAATAATAAATGCACACCAGTAGCAAAAGGATCCTTGTTTCATTTTTTAAAATTTATTTATTATATGCAAGTACACTGTAGCTGTCTTCAGACACTTTTTCTTCTCGCTCCGGCCCTGCTCGCTCCAGCCCTGCTCGCTCTGCCCTCGCTTGTTGTAGCTGTCTTCAGACACCCCAGAAAAGTGCATCAGATCTCATTATGGATGGTTGTGAGCCACCATGTGGTTGCTGGGATTTGAACTCACGACCTTTGGAAGAGCAGTCGGCTCTCTTAACTGCTGAGCCATCTCTCCAGCCTCATCTCTGTCTTTTAGTTGGCTTAAATAAACCAATGTATTCCAGGCTAAATCAGGGAGAGTCCAGGTTCCATTTGCAAGGAAGGAAGCAATAGTTACTACCCCCAGGAAACATGGCTGACTTGAAACTACAGGGAAAGAGAGCTACCTGTCAGCAGTGCCTTCCTGGATGTTGGTTCCCCAACAGAGTTGTGGTGTGGTGGTGGTGTTGGCAGTGATGGTGGTGGTGGTAGTGGTAGTGGTGGTGGTTTTCCAGATAGGGTTTTGAAATGTGTATAATAGCCCTGAATATCCTGGAACTCACTTTGTAGACCAGGCTGTCCTCAAACTCACAGAGATCCGACTGCCTCTACCTTCTGAGTGTTGGGATCAAAAGCGTGTCCCACCATGCCCAGTCTATTTCTTTTATTTTTATGAGTATTTGTTTTGCCTGGATGTATACCAACCATCTGGTGTACCTGCTCTTCTGGGACTGGAACTGCCTCTTCTTCCCTCTCCAAGGGTCCTTCCCTTTCCAGGGTCTCCTGTCCCTGTCAGTCACATAGGACAAGGACAGTCTGTGGTCTCCCTCTGTGTCTCCTTAGACATTCCTGCTGGATGTCTTTGTCACCCACCTGGGCTCTGGCTCTTGCCTGTTTGGTACCTCCTGGACTCCTATTTGGTCAGGCACATTCTAGTGCTGGGCTGTGAATAGATGTCACTCAAACCAGTGATCCTAAGTGATGCTCATGGCTCAGCTGTAGTGGTTACTCACTCAAAATAGAAACCAACATTGACCTCATAGACTCAGAGCTCCCAGCCTGGGAGAGCAACTGAGTCTCAAGGCCAGCACCTTACTTGAGATTCAGCTTTAAAGAAGCTGTCAACAGCTGCAGATACTGAAGCTTCAGGATCGGATGGTAGACATGTGGGTTCATAGGCCCTTCACACACTCACAAGAGGCCACTGGAGGTTGATCCTGTGTGATGGTTTGTATATGCTTGACCCAGGGAGTGGCACTATTAGGTGTGACCTTGTTGGAGTAGGTGTGTCACTGTGGGTGTGGGCTTTAATACCCTACTCCTAGCTGCCTGGAAGTGAATATTCTGATAGCAGCCTTCAGATGAAGATGTAGAACTCTCAGCCCCTCCTGCACCATGCCTGCCTGGATGCTGCCATGTTCCCACCTTGATGACAATGGACTGAACCTCTGAACCTGTAAGCCAGCCCCAATTAAATGTTGTCTTTCGTAAGACCTGCATTGGTCATGGTGTTTGTTCCTAGCAGTAAAACCCTAACTAAGACACCCTGCATTGTTTTTTGACAGGGTCTCATCGTGTAGTCCTCATGGCCTGGAACTCACTATGTAGGTCAGGCTGGCCTTAAGTTCAAAGAGATCTACCTGCATCTGCCTTCCAAGTGCTGGGTTTAAGGTTGAGAGCACTATCCCACCTAGCTGACCCTGTTCTTTGGGGATGTTATGAGCTGTCTTCAGATGATCCATGGGCAAGTGTTCAACAATCAACACTATGTCCCTTGTAGCTCTCCGTCATCCTGTCTGTCAACACAATATGTAAGTCTACCTGCTATGTCTTCAGGGAGCTCCTGGACAGCTAGACTTGGGTTATACTTGAAACCTTAGAGGCCGTTGACCTTCCAGGATAGTTCCTCACAGAGTATACCTGAATACTGGGAGAAGGGAGGCAGCCTGGTAAGGATTGATAATGCACAGGGTGCAAAGCAAGATTGGAGCTTATCTGAGGGAGAAGGTAGGAGCCCTGCCTTGATCCACAGGAAGTGGCTATGCCCCTCCTGGGAGGTTCCTCCCACACAGCATGGGAAGCTGGGTGTGTCGTGGCTTGGGAACAAGGACTGCCGTGGGTACAGAAGCCTCTGCTGTCTGCATCCAGCCACCTGGCTAGCTGCTTCTCTAGTCCCTTCCTATTTTTAGCACTCTGTACATCTGCCTGGCTTCCTCAGCACCTCTGGCCCCGGACCCTACAAATTACAGACGTGTTATCAGAGACTAAGCTGCAGGCAGAAGCTGCAGTCTATTAAGATCTGAAGAGATTTAATGTAACAAGACAAACAGGAGAAGGAATTTAATTTAGTGATAAAAAGAAGTAATCAAATCTCTGCTGTGGACACAGGGCATTCGCCTGAACTGTTGATTGTTTCCATACACCAGCATGTAGTCCATTATGAAGCAATTAACACGGTGGCTGGTTTTCCAGAATGACCAGCCTGGCAGGTCCCATCAGCCCTCCAATCACTCCAGAGTTGGATGGACATTGTGAGGTCACGTGGGAAGAGACACCAACTTGAAAAGAGTTCCGCATGCAAAACCACGGAGAACAGACTCTTGATTTGGACTCTGTTGTCCTTTTCAGCAAAGGCAGACTTCTGGAAGTCTCATTTGCAGGCATTGTGTGGCAATAATTCTGGTACTGACTGGCTTCTGCTGCTTCAGCAAACATATCCAAGGCTTTGTTTCTCCTGTTTGGTTGTTGGCTCTGAGGAGTGCCAGAAACTTCTGTCACATTTGCATCTTCTCAGGAACAGCTGTGGTGGGATGTAAGAACCGGAGGAGCCCTGTAGCTGGTCTTTGCTAGCTACTCTATGAGTTCTTCTTTTTCCCATCCTTTATCTCCCCCCCCCACTTCATTTCACCCCCTATCATCACTAGATAGGAGAGAAAGATGTCTACAGCGGACAGAGAGATCCCTGAATCTAATCTCTTTCCTTTTGTTTCCTCTTCGAGCACAACTAACAAACTGCAGTCCACCTCCCAGAATGACCACCAACCACCAACCCTGCCCCTTGGGACCCTAGCATTTATATACACTCTGAAACGTTCCCAGAATTCCAAACCTCACACAGTCACAGAAACTATCGGCAGCTGGTAAAATAATGCCCTTCCTAGAGCACGAGGCAAATCGTAGTCAGCTGCTGTGGACAGCCTGAAGCAGCCCCCACCCCCACACCTGGGATTAAAAATGAGAGCATATTCTTATAATATTTCTGTGTTTACAGAGTGCCTTACTCGTACCCAACCACCCGAGCGGTCAGAGCTATACTTTCTCTGCTGAAATTTCTCCAGCAGCTCCCTCAGCATGTGGAACGCAGCCCAGATCCTTGAGGACTTGGCCCGTTCTTCCTCTTCTGTATCTAACAATGGCTAGAACTTCCTGCCTCATCACCCAAGCTGGTCTCTGCCCAGGACCTTTGTACACCTTGTTCTTCTGCCTAGAACTTATCTTAGGCCTCACATGGAGATGTTAAATGACCCAGCTCTTTGGTGTAGTTGGCTAAGATCATAGAGCAGGATTAAATACATTTAAAACAACACTAATGTAAGGGATTTTAGGCCTTCAACCAAAGTAGCCATTTTAATGTTTATTTTTTTCCTTTAACTAAACAAAAATGTTGGTTGGAGACTAGGGCAGGTTGACTCCACAATTAGACCTGTCCCTGGTGTCCTGGTGCCTCAGTGGAGGAATACCAGTCTCTTATCTGGCTATTATGAGACAAGCTGGCTAAGTCAGCCCCAGCACATGTCAGGTAGAGGCAAGTGGATCTTTGCGAGTTCAAGGCCAGCAGACAACCTTGAACATTACACACAAGCCTCAAGGAAGCTATACTTTGACCACAGATGCTTGCTGCCAAAGCACGGCTCTGGCTCCCAAAGGTCCTGTCCGAGCCATGACTGCTCCAACAGCTTGGTTCAGGCATCCCAGTGAAGTCTAACAGTTACTTCCTCTCAGTGCAGGGCATGGCACAGGAGCTGTAAAACTCATCACCCAAGGGTCCTGGAAACTGAGGCCCACCCACAAGGTGCACCCACTGCTGCTTGTTGCTGCTGTCTTCACTGCGGCTGGAAGCTGAAGATTACAATAGCTGCCAAGATCCAGGGCTTTGGTGGTTAAAGCCCAGAGCAATGGCCTCCAAGCTGAGAACAGAGAGCTTTTGACTTCTAAAGCTGAAGCAGTAGATCCCTAGCTCCCAGAGCCTGGAGTTGTGAGCCTCGAGGTCTGTCTGTCCAGTACGTAGGCCATGGGCACTGAGGGCCCAGAACTGTTAGCATTGGTGGAACATCTTCTTGCTACCCACAATTCCTTTCTGGGTAGAGCAGAAGAACCCAGCCAGCTGCTGAGGAACAATGTGGCTATGTGTGTGTGTGTGTGTGTGTGTGTGTGTGTGTGTGTGTGTGTGTGTGTGTGTGTGTGTGTGTGTGTGTGAGAGAGAGAGAGAGAGAGAGAGAGAGAGAGAGAGAGAGAGAGAGAGAGAGGTTTCCCTTATGTTCATAAACAAGAACAAGGCAGCAGGAACTTGTCTTCTCAGCTGGAGACCATTGGACTAGCTCCTCCTGAGCCTCTTTGTCTTGCAGGCCTTTCTCACCTCGCTGGTGCCAGATCCCTGCTCTCCAGAATCAGCCTCCATTCTTGGCTTCAGAACTCCTGTGTATGTGTGTCTGAGCCTAGGTTTCTTTCTACTCTCTATGTAGTCCTGGCTGCCCTGGAACTCACAGAGATCCACCAGCCTCTACCTCTGGTGTGCTGGGATCAATGTCGTGCACGGGAACACAACTCTTTTCATTTATATTTATTTATAAGGAGATGTTACTGGATCTAGGACCCCACCCTAAACTCAGGATGGTCTCACCTAGACACCCTTATTTAAATACAAAGATCCACACCTCTCTCTCTCTCTCTCTCTCTCTCTCTCTCTCTCTCTCTCTCTCACACACATACACACACACACACACACACACACACACACACACACACACACACACATTTTTCGTTTCTTTGAGACAGGGTTTCTCTGTGTAGCCCTCAAACTTGGAGATCCACCTCCTTCTGCCTCCCAAGCATTGGGACTAAAGGTGTGACCCACCCACCACCTCTGGGTTCGTATTTCCATATAAGGACAGATCACAGGCCCTGAGGCTGAGGTCTTGGGCCTCCATCCAACCTTCTTGTTTCTTGTGTAGGCAGAAGCTTGCCTGACTTGGAGACTCACTGATCACTCAGCTAAAGGAAAACCCTCTTCTGCGTTGCCCTCATTACTTTGGTGGCAATATTTTGATATTCAGTGATAGATAACATTTGGGAGTCAAAGAATCAGGAGAATATAATTCAGCAAATACAAATGATGATATTATGGCTTCAGCGAAGAATTGCAAACTTGTATCAAGACCGTTGTTGAAGGGCTGATGAACACAGGGCGAAGGTGCTGTTGTTGGCTGTGAGGGTGAGTGACGGGTGAGATGGTAGAATGTCCCACATCGCACGCCATGAACTAGAAGACACGGCTGTGCCTGCTGAAGGCTGCCTGGGAGCGTCTTCTGAACCAGTGGCTCCAGTTTTAATTGATTGTGGAAATGTATTCCACCAAAGAAGCGCTGTTGTTATTTGGTGTTTGAATTTTGAGTAAAATAAAAATTAAAATTCCCAGCGTCAGCTTGACTGCAATCATGAATCTCACCCCTGTTCCCTACATGGCAAGTCGGATATTCATGAACAGTCACACTAATGGATTCAGGGCTATGATTATCTTGGTAATTGGACACATAGATTAGCTGTTTCTTTTGTAGGGCTGAGGGCTGGCTCAGCTGACAGAGTGTTTGCCTAGCATGCATGAGGCTCTGCGTGGTTCATGTGATCTGGGCACTCTGAGTAGCGAGGAAGGAGGAACAGAAATTCAGGGTAGGGTTGGTGATTTGACTCAGTGTGTAAAGGCACTTAATGTGAAGCCTAAGGGCTTGAGTTTGATTCCTGGGAAGAGAAGAGAACACCAAGTTGTGTCCTGACTTCCACAGGAATACAGTGATATGTGTACTCCATTCCCTATCAAATAAATAAATGTAAAAAATGTTCGTCATTATCAGCAAGTTTCAGGCCAGCCTATGCTACTTGGGGCCCTCTCTCAAAAACAAAACAATAGATGCCTTTGATTTCAGAAAGGCAGATGTCTTTCTATGAGTTCAAGGTCAGTCTGGTATACACAGTGAGTTACAACACAGCCAGGGCTACATACTGTGACCCTGTCTCAACAAACAAAAAACAAAGACAAACAAACAACCCCTCCGTCCAAAAAACAAGATCAAATCCATCTTCATCTACATAGAGATTTTGAGTCCAGCCTGGGTTATATAAAACTTGTCTCAAAACAACAAAACACTATACCACCCCGAGTGTGCCTGGTCTTATCTGATCCCAGAGGCTAAGCAGGGTAGTACTTGGGTGGGAGATTCTTTTTTATTTATTTATTTATTTATTTATTTATTTATTTATTTATTTATTTTTGCCGTCAATAAGAAATTTACTTATTTTAAAAAAATCCAAATGCTGGCATTGTCCAGAAAACTTTAACAGGTTTATTTATAATCGTTATAAAGGTGAACTGTTGAAAT
>CM052721.1:33027947-33070405 GCA_028551405.1 Uromys caudimaculatus
GCCCCCCCCCCCCCCCCCCCCCAGTCAGTCTGTGGAGCAGGATAGGCTTCTCGAGCTGGCCAGAATGATGGCAGATGTTTGCTCTGGACGCTGACAGATCAATTCACCAACAACTAGGTGCTGGAAGTCGCAGTGACTCCTAGAAGAGAGCTGAGGCAGTGGGGAGCACTGTCTTCTGAGTACAAGCAAGCGTCTAACATGCCAACTAAATCCAGTGCCTGGCTGAGGGGCAAGAATGGGAACCCAGAAAACCTGCTTGGGGCTGCCATTCCTGTGCGCGCCTCGGGGGAAGAAGAGCCTGCACAGTCTCCTGCCTAGGCAGATCCTCCTGAGGCTGGGCCTCTGCTTCTGGAATGTCAGCAGCACACAAAGGATCCCCTGAGGGAGCCCGCCACGTAGCTCCCTGCACCCCATCTTTCTCATAGCAACTACTGGATAAAAGGACCAGACAGGGCTTCTCCTGCATGGTCGGCTGAATCAAGCCCATGAGCATGCTTGTCCTCTGTCTTTGAAAAGGAAGGTCAACAGCGGGAAAGCTGTTTAAAAGCTGGAAGATAATGGGAACAATTAAGCTACTTTGTCCTAGTGAAGGACAGGTGTCTGACATCCCTCCTTTACTTCTGGGCCAGGCCACAAGGAGAGTCAGAAACAGAAACAGCTGTGATGAAGACAGAGAACGGAGCTTCAGAAGGGGACACTTCTAGGTGGTAGTGACTGAGGTGGATGGGGCTGTGCTGTGCAGGCTGTGTCCTCCTTCCCCCTCTCAGTGTGTTCAGACAGCTCTCTCTCTCTCTCTCTCTCTGCTGGTTATTTTATTTATTCACATTTCAAATGTTATTCCCCTTCCCCATTTCCCCTCTGCAATCCCCCTATCCCGTCCCCCCTTGCTTCTATGAGGGTGCTCCCCCACCCACCCACCACCCACTCCCGCCTCACCGCCCTGGGGCATTGAGCTTCCACAGCACCAAGGACCCCCCCTTCCCATTGATGCCAGATAAAGCAC
Source organism: Uromys caudimaculatus (assembly GCA_028551405.1). Classification (NCBI taxonomy): domain Eukaryota; kingdom Metazoa; phylum Chordata; class Mammalia; order Rodentia; family Muridae; genus Uromys; species Uromys caudimaculatus. The sequence goes on from CM052721.1 coordinate 33,028,951, forward strand.
TCCTCTGCTTCATATGTGGCTGGAGCCATGGGTCCCCCCATGTGTACTCTTTGGTTGGTGGTTTAGTCCCTGGAAGCTCTGGGGGGTCTGCTTGGTGGATATTGTTGTTCTTCCTATGGGGTTGCAAGCCTCTTCAGCTCCTTCAGTCCTTCCCCTAGCTCTTCCATTGTGGTCCCTGTGCTCAGTCCCGTGGCTGGCTGCGAACATCTGCATCTGTATTGGACAGGCTCTGGCAGAGCCTCTCAGGGGACAAGGTGTCTCTTCTCCAGGGCTTTTGACCACCGGGGAGAAAGCAATCAAACGAGCATATCCATGTTGCTATGACTGTTGGTAAGGGCTACTTGCGACTGTTGGAAGAGCAAGAGTCCTGACACATTCTGGGAGTGAGAAAGGGGGACATGCCAAGGATGAGCAGTAGTTAGCTTAATGGAAGGGAACTTCAGGGTGTGTGTGTGTGGGGGTATGCAGAATACTGGGTATGGTAGTACCGTCTACAACAGCCCCAGGACAAGAGAGGAGGTTAGAGGACTGGAATGGGTGTGAGAAGGGAAGACATGAATGAATGCGGAGATGGAGGAGGCAGCATGGTCAGGCTGCATGGCTTTTGGAAGCACCAGTCTGTTCTAAAACCAGGCTGGGCTTCTAGATACTGACAGGTGTCTCACAGGACAGATAGCTTCTCTGAGCAAGGGTGGTAGGACTGGGTAAGTACACTGGGCTCGCTCCCATCCATGATATCTGGGTCAGTACACTGGGCCTGCTCCCATCCATGATATCTGGGTGAGTACACTAGGCCTGCTCCCATCTATGATATCTGGGTGAGTACAATAGGCCCAGTCCCATTCATGATAGCTGGGTCAGTACAGTGGGCATACTTCCATCCATGACATCTAGGACAGTGCACTGGGCCCGCTCCCATCCATGATAGCTGGGTCAGTACACTAGGCCTGCTCCCATCCATGATAGCTGGGTCAGTACACTAGGCCTGCTCCCATCCATGATAGCTGGTCTCATGGATAATTTAAGGGATTCTGCACCCACAGAAGATCTGCTGCCCAGCAGTAACAGAGACAACTCCTAGGGGACACACTAATAAGATCTGCCATTAGAGAGATTTGGAGCTAATGAGGGACCTGCTGAGACCTAGAGGTGGACCATTCCCAGTGGCTGCACACTTGAGGGCCTTCTGCCCCTTTGGTGCACTCTGAAGACAGAGAAAATTCCTGTCGACTGAACAGGAGACATGACCACAAACAGCTCCAGTAGACTGAGGTGCTGAGAGTGAGAAGCTAGGACAGCGGTCCCACCGTGTGGAGAAAGGAGACCTATGTAGCTCTTACTGTGTGCGGTAAATAGTTAGGGCTCTGTGCAGGCCTGTGACTTAGCGTGACCTCTTTTTTGTTGTTGTTGTGTATACAGCATTCTGCCTGCATGTAAGCCTGCAGGCCAGAAGCAGGCACCAGATCTCATTATAGATGGTTACTAGCCACCATGTGGTTGCTGGGAATTGAACTCGGGACCTTTGGAAGAACAGCCAGTGCTCTTGATCTCTGAGTCATCTCTCCAGCCCTTAGTGTGACCTCTTTCATCAGAATAGTTCTCATCATTTGTGAGACAGGCCTGTTCCTCTGGCTCTGGCTGCTTGGAGGTGCCAGGTTCTCATGCAACCCTGATTTCCTGACACTGGAAGTGGTCTTTGATGGCCTTAATCCACAAAAGGCTAACCAGAGCCCTGGGGTCTCTGAACTTGAGACTAGAGAACTGAAAGACAATCTAGCCACACCCATAGCCACTGGTTTTGGTAGCTCCCATAGCCATTTAGTTGGGGACATCAGCTGGTTCACCATCCTTCTACCATGTGTGCCTCACTCATGGGCAGCACTTGCTGCATGTTCTCCTCCAGGGAGCTTATGCCCACTGCGAGAGAGGCTCACAGGGGTCCACACGGAGTCTACCACTCTCTGAGGTGGGTACAGAAAGTGGAAACCTGGCTCTGAGTTCCTGCCTCGTGGAGTATGGGTCTGGGAGCTTCCAGGCACACATCAAGGAAGAAGCAGGTAAGGATGCCGTTGGTCGAGGGAGAGAGTAGCAAGATGGCTGACGTAGAGCAGAGCTTACAGGATCCCCTGTTCTCAGTTCCAAAGCTAGGGTCTTTGTTATATGCTAGAGGGTTTCCATTGCACCCCACCGACAGTGCAAATGCTGGGGACAGAGGACCAACTAGTGTTCAGGCTTCCCACTGGCACATTCTCGGGGTTCCTAGGTGTCATGTCCCAACACCCACCCAGCTCATCTGCAGACCCTAGAAGAGCCAAGAGGGGACAAGGCACCTGATGACACCTTCCCATTACACCAGGCACCAGGTGACCCACCTTTCAGAGAGAGAGAGAGAGCGTGTGTGTGTGTGTGTGTGTGTGTGTGTGTGTGAGAGAGAGAGAGAGAGAGAGAGAGAGAGAGAGAGAGAGAGCGGTTCCTCACTTTCTGGGGTCTCTAGGCTTCCTGCTTCAGTGGGGAAAAGGACTTGCCAAACCCCTTTTCATTTTTCCTCTCTGGTTTGTTTTTAAAGTACAGAAAGCAAGCTGTTCCGTGCCGCCAGAACATATGAAAGGAAGCGCAGTTTTCCACACACAATCGCTCCCGTCTCAGACCCCATGACTGCAGAGTTCCAGAAAGTAAACACTGCAGATCCAAGCGGAGTGAGTGCCAGATGGCGGGCTGAAACGTAGAACCGGCTCGCAGAGGCTGGAACACACAGGGCTGGGAGCTCTTTGCTTCCCTTCTCCTGCCTCCACCGATTCAGATGCCCCCGGGGTTCAGTAGATGTCTTCATCACATAGGGACTTGCTCCAGCACATGAACTTCTCAGGGGGGGACACTGCAGTGACATTCAGACCACAGCAACCAGCCACATTTTCGGAAGCTACATTTCACATTTATAATGTAAAATCGATGAGATGTTGACTGTCCATGGGAAGATAATCACTACTAATAGTGGTGCATAAGGCCATTGGTATACATGAGATAGGAGAGATCCAAGGGTCTAGCAGATTCCCGTGGCTGGTTAAGGGATTGGTCACCATTCTGCGTTCATGAAAGGTTTGTTCCTGAGCATGGGGATGTTGTCTTCAGGGACATAGTCAAGAGGAGAAGCTCTGGATAGATGGGGGGAAAGACCTGCCTGTGAGCAGCCACTTCTCAGATTGTTCCTGCTGCAAGTGAACACTGGAAGAGGCTGTGGGTGGCAGGCAGGAGCACACAACCAGCCGTAGGGCTCTGGGGGTGCTGAGTTCACTGAGTTTGTTTCTCAGTCTGGCTTTCACCATAAATGGACACCTCCCCCCACCTTGCGGCTCTGTCTCAGGGCTCCTGAGATATCCCCAGAGAAGCTCACCATCACTCCTGGTGTGGAAGTCAGTGTTGGATGCTAGAATCGGTGACAGCCTAGGCACCTTGTGGCAGGATGCAAAGAGGTGCTGCCAGGGGCACTTCTGAGACCCCCAAGCTAGGCAGTATCTCCCCACAGAGGCCCAGGTCATTCACCGCTCCTCTCATTGTGGGGGTGCCAGTGAGGGGGTCCCTCTTTGGAGACACATGCTTTTCCATACTGTGTCTCAGCCCAGGGCTCAATGTGCTTTGTTCTGGAAAGTTCTGGCTCCTGCTTTTAAGGCAGAGTCAAAGGGAAGCTGTCTCTATAAATGAGCCATGGTGGAATGCTTTTAAGGGGAGCAGTTTGGTCTTTGGGGACTTTCCTGGAGCTGAGGGAAAGCTCAGCAGAGTCCCTGTAGAGCTCAGGAACAGGGTCTGGGTGACTGCATACTGAGCAGCCATGTCCTGGAGCATGGCAGTCCCCCTCCGGGCCTCTGATGAAAAGTCAGGTCCTGGTAGCCTCATTTTATCTTCAGGCTTATCCTGTGGAGGAGGAGAGTATTCAAGAAGACCTGTCTTATTCATATATTCTGATTGCCTTCCTCCCCCGTGTTGGGAAGGCAGGGGAGGAAGCACTTGGACCAGACTGCTGGAAAGAGAAGCATGAAGTATTGGCAGGAAGAGAGGGGCTTTAAATCCATCCACTCGAGAAGCGAGTCTTTGAGAAGGAGCATATGGCTAGACCGGATTGAGGGCACTAACCCTTCCAGCATTTTCCACCAGCAGCCAAGTCTTCAGCTGGGGTCTGGGAATAGAAGAGCAGGGGAGCAAGGGCAGAAGGTCAAAGGTCCTGCTATGATCTTGGTGTATTTGAGGCAGTGGTGGGCTCTGGCTGCTGGGTTTGAGAACAAGAATTGTGACAGTTGGGGTCAGGGGACATGATGGGACAAGAGGCTCACCTTGGGATGCTGACTCTTTTAGTTCTGTTTCTAGCTATTCACAGGGTCTGTCCCAGAAACTGCTATGATGATGCCTGTCCCGCTGTGTTTGGGAGATGTGAGGAAGGCTTTGTGTGACAAGTGCTCTTGAGGTGCACACGTGGCTCGCAGGATTCTGTGTAGATTGAAAACAGGAGGCAGGTCCAGATAAAATAAGACCGATGTGGTTGTAAGGACAATCTGATCCTCTGACCACAGTTGTGGGTTTGTGGGGGAAAGATGTCTAGCCAGTGGCCAGCTGGGGGGGGGGGGCTCAGAAAATGTTCCTGTAGTGACTGAGAGGCAGACTGCTTGGAATTCCAAGGTGAGGAATGACACAGGCAGAGCCGAACTGGAGATGAATCCTTCCATCAAGAGAAGCTCCGGCCCTTCCCCCTGGTGCTTAGAGATGCAGAAATTCAGAATGCTTTTCAGTTTGGGGCTACTATAGTGTCTGACATATCCAGAAAGTATTCATGAGAATAAGGAGCCATGCATGCGTATGTGTGCAAGTGCGTACATGTGTGTGTGCACGCATATGCCCATGTGTGTGCATGTGCATTCACATGTGTGGGTGCATGTGCACATGCATGTCCATGCAGGCATGTGTGTGCATGTATGTGTGAGTACATGCATGTGTGTGCAAGTGCATGCATGTGTGTGTGCATGAACATGTGTGGGAGCATGCATGTGCACACGCATGTGCATGCAGGCATGTGTGTGCATATATGTGTGAGTACATGCATGTGTGTGCAAGTGCATGCATGTGTGTATGCATGAACATGTGTGGGAGCATGCATGTGCACACGCATGTGCATGCAGGCATGTGTGTGCATGTATGCATATGCGTGCATCACCTTTCCCCATATCCCCCATACTTTCTTGTGTTCAGCTTACATTGAAGAGACATCAGGCATCTAAGGATCACGTGACACTGTGGAATGCCAGGCACACAGGGGAAAGCTCTTAGTGGGTTGCTAAAACAGATGAAGAGCAGAAACAGGAATGGGTAAGGGGATCCTGAAGCAGTGGGGGGTGTGACTAGCCTGGGCTGGACACCTCTTATTTCCTGAATAGTTTTTCCACCAGATATTTTAACCATAAGCACCTTTAATTAGTTATGAAGCTATGCATCAAATCTGGGGTCTTACTTGGGCTAGACAAGTGATCTACCACTGAGCTACACCTGTAGCTTCTCACCTTCAGGTCAGGCTGAATTCACAGACAAGAAAATCGAATGCTTGTTTGAGTCACTGGGTAGTCAGAAATGGATGTGAGGCTGCGAGGTAGCACACAGGGGGGAAGACTATCTTTTAATTATAACATAGTATCTTTCTCTTCTGTTGCTGTAACAAAACACTGGAGACCGAGTACTTCATGACAAAAGTTTATCTAGCTGATAGTTCTGCTTGCTCAAGGATATGGTGCTGGCTCACTTACTTTCCATTAGATCCTGCCTCTTAAAGTTCCTTCCATCTTAATGCCACCTTAGATTGGGGACCAAGCTTGCAGAGCACGAAGCTGGGGGTGTCAGATCAGGATCCGAGATTGGAATTGTACGGGGAGGATTCTGAGTGCTTGTGTGAAAACTCCAAGAAACCAAGACAAAAGACTTGTGATTTCAGTTGCTACAAAGCCACTTTTTTTTTTTTTGGTTTTTCGAGACAGGGTTTCTTTGTGTAGCCCTGGCTGTCCTGGAACTCACTCTGTAGACCAGGCTGGCCTCGAACTCAGAAATCTGCCTGCCTCTGCCTCCCGAGGGCTGGGATTAAAGACGTGCGCCACCACTGCCCAGCTGCCCCTCCCAGATGTAGCAGATAGGAGTGAGTTTACTTCAGATTATTCATTATAACTGGCTATTGTTTGTTTATACACCTCTATGGAAAATCCATGTGCGGCTTGCCTGCTATGTGTGGCTTGCCCTTGTGATTGTATACTTTACTCACGTGGTTCTGCTTAATCCTCAAAGTATAAATTGTCTGATGCTCTGAACAAAGTTTGAGAGACTTCAATCCACCCCATTTATCATCTCCATTCTCCTGAGTCCTACTGCATGTAGAGGCGAACAGGGGTGGCTCATGGAAACCATATCCAGACCCCACGCTACTCAATATATGCTGGGGAAGAATGTCAGGCAGGGCTCCTTGGCAAAGGGGCAGGAATTGAAACAAGACCACAAAAGATTCATGAACCTGGAGGACTAGCTTGCCCAGAGCAGACACAGGAGCCCAGGGCTCTCCAGAGGCATTCCTGAGCAGTGGGCCCCAGGGATGGAACTAGATGTCAGAATAGGCCAGATGCTGTCAGGCCTGACCCTCAAGGGACCAATGACTATGCCCAGACCATCCAGAAGAGATACCGCTGTATTACTTTATAACCCGAGAGGACATGGGTCATTCTGTTTTCTAGTGTCCCCAACTCAGGGCTAGGTTGATGAAGAGGTAGAACCAGGCCTCTGAGCATGCACATCTTGCTGATTCCAAAGAGGCTTATTTGGCTGCCACAGCCTGTGCCTTAGCTGATAGAGGCAGGAACATTCATCCCACTTCAGGGAGAAGGAGGCTGACGCTGAGCAGATGTTCAAGTGCTGCAGAAGTCAGCCTGGTGGGGACTTTCCCAGGAAAGCCCTCCACACAAGAGGAATGCGCCAAGACGGCTTTGATTGTGTGTGTGGTAGAACTCAGCCAAACACATCAGAGCAGGCATTTCGGTTGTGCAGCTGCCTCGGGCACAGCTGCCTCAGGCTAGGAGGCCTCCCAAGAGCTCAGCTGTCTCCTGCTACTGGCTCCTCAGTCCAGCTTTCTGTTGCTAGGGAAGACATACCCAGAAACCTCTTCCCCACCTTCTACATGGCACACAAAGCTGATGGTAAAAGAGTACATTTGGTGTTTCTAAAAAGGCTATGAGGAGGGAGAGATGGCTCAGCGGTTAAGAGAACTGACTGCTCTTCCATAGGTCCTGAGTTCAATCCCGAGCAACCACAAGGTGGCTCACAACCATCTGTAATGGGGTCCTCTACTGGTGTGTCTGAAGACAGCAACAGTGTACTCACATAATAAAAAACAAAACAACAATAAAAAGGCTATGAAGTAAGTCATATGGGCCTGATTTGGGCCATGGGCTTCCCTGAAAAGCCAATCCCTGGGCAAGGGCTGGCGGGGTGGGGGTGGGGGCTGTGTTAGCTGCATGAATCATTCTTGGAGCTTAGAGTTGGCTAATGTTACCTCCACCGATGGGTTTAGAGTAAGTGGATCCTCAAAGAAATCTTACAATTCAAGAAGAGGGAAGCTGGGAGGTGGTGGTGCACACCTTTAATCCCAGCCCTCGGGAGACAGAGGCAGGCCGAGGATCGCTAAGAGTTCCAGGATAGCCTGGTCTACACAGAGAAACCCTGTCTCAAAAAATAAAAAAAAAAACAAAAACAAAAAACAAATAAACAAGAAAAAATAGAAGAAGGGAAATGGTTTCTGGTTAGCCAAATAATAAAGGTAACCAATTAACAAAATACAAGAAATGTTGTGGTCATCCTTTCTCAGCTAGACGCACAGGCAAATCTGGGCACCGTGAGTGACTCACGTTTTACCAGTAGCTTCAGAGCTGAGTCAGCTGGATATTATTTTTTAAATAATTAATTAATTTATTTTATGTATGTGAGTACACCATAGCTGTCTTCAGGCACACTAGAAGAGGGCATCGGATCCCATTACAGATGGTTGTGAGCCACCATGTGGTTGCTGGGAATTGAACTCAGGACCTCTGGAAGAACAGTTGGTGCTCTAACCACTGAGCCATCTCTCCAGCCCCAGCTGGACACTATTAACAATGGGTTCCAAGCCACCTATTCATGCTCCAGCTCTGACTGAAATGTGCTTATATGGACTGTCAGTACTAAGCATATTGAGAGAACTCTCATGAGGCTCGAGGTACCAAATCAACCTGAAGAAGAGAGACTCCATTGTGTAGGTGTGACGATAATCATGATGATGATGAAGATGGTGATGATGGTGGTGGTGGTGATGGTGGTGATGGTGGTGAGGAAAACCAGACACAAGACAAGCAGATTCCTGGGTCTTGCTGGTAATCTGGTTTAGCCAATTGGTGAGCACTGGGTACAATGAGAGACCCCGTCTCAAATTATAAGGTAGAAAATAATGGGGCAAGATACCTTATGTTGACCACGGGCCTCTACTTGCATGCACACACGTGCAAACACACATGTATGTACATGATGCACACAACATGCACACACCAAAAGTTATAGATATTGACAATTTCTGACAACTTGAATTTTTGAGGAAGTGTTGGTGGGCACAAGGTTTATTATCTACTGGTAACAACGGGAAGCTCTTTTGGTGACAAACGAGTAAGGAATGGATAGAAAGGCTGATAGCGTGGGACCATGCTACCCTTCAGTGTGTGTGCCTAGATGACTGGCCAAAGCTTCAACCTCCAGCCTCTCTAAGCTCCCCAAATACATGGACTCATATTTCCAAGGCCTGGAGAATTCTGGGTCTTGGGCACTGTACTGACTGGTTTTGTGTCAACTTGACACAAGCTGGAGTTATCACAGAGAAAGCTTCAGGTGAGAAAATGCCTCCATGAGATCCAGCTGTAAGGCATTTTCTCAATTAGTGATCAAGGGGGGGCCCATTGTGGGTGGGGCCATCCCTGGGCTGGTAGTCTTGGGCTCTATAAGAAAGCCAGCTGAGCAAGCCAGGAGAAGCAAGCAAGTCAGTAAGCAACATCCCTCCATGGCCTCCTGCATCAGCTCCTGTTTCCTGCCCTGTGTGAGTTCCAGTCCTGACTTCCTTTGGTGATGAACAGCAGCATGGAAGTGTAAGCCAAATAAACCCTTCCTCCCCAACTTGCTTCTTGGTCAGGATGTTTGTGCAGGAGTAGAAACCCTGACTAAGACAGGCACTTTCTTGGAGAAGGCAGGTGGGAGTTATTGAGATGGTTAAGAAGAACCCCAGTGGAGGAGAAAGCCAGAGGAAGTGGGGTAAACAGGTAGCTCTCCCTCTCAGGGCCTGGCTCTGTGGGGGATCTCAGCAGCCCTGCTGTGCAAAGTGTTTGATATTCAAATTAAAATCCTGCTTGTTTGGGAAAGCTCTGCTCCACAGAAGACTTTAATTGGTGCCCGTGGGAACATTTACACTTATGGAGAATTAATGAAAACTTTGCTGCTGCATTTAAGCGGAAATCTTGGGAATTTCGCCACCGGCCCCAGGCACTCTGAGATCCCATTTCCATCTCTTCAAGGAGACAAGGAAGGAGACAAAGCCACAGGTGGCTCTCCATGGCTGGGCCCTGTAGGGAGTAGACGCCCCTCTTTGGACCTTGGTCATGGAATTCTGATGCAGAATGTGAATCCAAGATGGAGTCTGGAAGGAGGGAATGAAGGCAGTGTAGATAAACAGCTGAACCTGTGGAGCCGGGCTCACACTGATCAACTCTGATGTCTGCATCCACAGAGGCCGCTGGTGGCGAGATGCTGTTATTCCTCTTTACATATGTTTATTCCAAAATTCTCAGGTCAGTCATCACTTAAGAAAATGCCCATAGGCCAATCTGATGGAGGGAATTCTACTGAGATTCTCTCTTCCCAAGCTGACTCTAGTTTGTGTCAGGCTGATGAACACTAACCCACACAGGCTATCTTCCGAAAAATGCATTGCCAAGCCATTTTACTGCTTTGTGAATATATCGTGTGTGTAGACAAACTAAGATGGCTATGACATCATTAAGTGATTAATTCTGTAATCCTGGGTCCACTGCTGTGTGTGTGATTTGCTGTTGACTGGAACATTTTTTTTCTTTTTTTTGTACAATGCATGACTGAACACACACATGGTCATGACACAACATACTATATATGCATGCCAAGTCACACTCAGTCACATACATACATATACATGCAAAAGGACACCTCCCTGCACACACACAAGAAAATGCACAGATATAGCATGCATACATGAAGCAACACATAAACGGAGACACGCACATGAGGATATATACACGCAGGCACACATATACAAATGAACATACCTACAGGTGCATACACATGCAAGCTTACCTATGCAAACTCGTCTATGCAGGCACACAGTGTTGGAATGCACATGTAGACACACAGTATGTGCAAGACCACAGATGCAAGCATGTACACACAATGGTGCATGCTTGTGTACATATGCACACACTAAGTACACAGATGAAAGAATATAATACAACCACTCAAGTGAAGGAATACATTCATGTATATATTCCTATTTCATCATATATATAAATAAATACATATTAAATATATGTATTCATATACATATATACATATACACATGTATACATACATCTATACATATATGCATACATACATCTCTATATATACACACACACATACATGTATAATACAGGGGCATACATGCAGGGACACTCATGCAGGAACTTATATATGCAGGCATATATACATGTATATGCACAAAAACAGACTCATAGGCATATACATGCAGACACATACATGTTAGCACAAAAATGTAGATACATACATATAAACACACACATGCAGGCACATATATATTCAAGCAAACATGGATACACACACAGTCAGGGGTCAGGCTCACTTCTAGGACCTGCCCAGTTCCTATGTTGCCCTGGCTCACATGGGCTCTGCAGTCTACCTTCTCTTACCTGTTCTGATGCTGCTTCTGCGATGCCAGCCTTTACATCTCTGGCAAGGCTTTGCTTTGTGACTCCCCATTCCTGGCTCTTCTCCAGGATTGCTTCACCCTTAGGGTCGGCCATCTTCCACTCTCCTCTGACCCCGACAACTACCCTAGTCAAGACTCCAGTAGAGGCAGCAACAGAGCAGGAGGTAACAGGCTAGCCTACAATCCCAGCTCCTGCTTATGACTGGTGGGACCAGGCCCTCTGTGTGCCTTAACTGTCAGTGGCTTAATCTTGCAGCGTCTAAGCCCTCCTCTGCTGGTCCTGCCTCCCAGAGTAGCTGCAATGATACAAGAGGTCAAGATTCAGTAATAGAAATCAGAGGTCGTCGGGTCCTCCCAGGCTGCTCTTCTGGGTCTGTGGACGTGGTCTGCTCTGTAACCTTTCATGGTTTTCTTTGGTGAGATTTTGTGCTCAGATTTCCCTCCTCTATGAGGCTGCGAATTAGGGCACCCACTCCAGCACAGCATTGTGTCAACTGATGTAGCCAATGATCGTCACAATGAGGTCGCATTCTGAGGTGTTGTGGAGGGCAGGACCATATCCTGCAAGTTTTGGGGAACCTTTAACCTGTAACACCTGTGAAATGGGGACAGGGTGTCAGCATCTTCCAGAGTCAGTGTGAGCTGGCAGGAACTGTCACACAGCAAGATAGGGCAATGATACAAGAATGCCTAGCACTGCAGAGCTGGGCAGGAGGCTCACTCCAGTCATGAAGCCGCCATCTGACCACTGTGGCTCTTGATTAGAGGAGCAGTCAGCTGGGGTGCTCTGCATAGGAATGAGCCATGGTGAGTGTCCTCAGGGCTGCTGGTGCCACATGGCCGGAAAGGAGGGGGCTGGTCCCTTTCTTGCCATCACATGCCTTCTCTCTGAGATCTCTGTTTCCTGCTCTGAGGGAACTTGGAGGAACCTTTCAGACATACGATGCCAAAGTTAAGCTGACTAGCCTGCACGAACCTGCACAGGGTAACCAAGGCTCAGAAAGGCCATGACTTTCTGTCCCTGGAGATGGCTTCTTCATTTCATTTTCTGTATTTTCAAGTTAGTTTCCTCTCAGACGATGCACTGTATCCACCCATAAGCCTAGTGTCCAGTCTTGTTGCTCAGGTCAGTTCCTGTTCCCTGCAGCTGAAGACCTTGGGCTTGCTGAAGACTCCTGCACTCAGCCCTCAGCCCTCTGATTGGGATTTTATGGGTCCCTTCCTCTGGGTGCTGTGACATCTATAGTGGCAGCAAAAATCTAAACAGATTCTAAGGAGCACCTATGTTAAAGTTTTGGTCTTCAGCCTCTAGTACTATCAGGGAGAGAAGGAAACATTGGGACTCAAATCTCTGTCTCTTTCTCTTTTTTTCGTTTCTTCTTCTTTACTCCCTCCCTCCCTCTCTCTCTCCCTTCTTTTCTTTTTTGCTTCCTGCCTGCTATAAGGTGAGCAATTTCCTCTGCCCCAGTCTTCCTAATGATGTTCTGCCTCTTTACTTGTCCAAAGCAACTGGGTAAAGCAGCCTTGAAATGAAATCTCTAAGATCACGAGCCCAAACAGCCTTTCTTCCTGGTCAGTTATTTGTCTCTGGTATTGCATCACAATGGCAGAAAGTTGATATTAGTACATGTGTTCTCTTGTCTGGGTACGGTGATCCCAGCCAGCCCACAGGAGGAGGGTACAGCATCTCCACTAAGGTTACACATTCCCAGAGAGCTCAACAGAGCCACTCACAGAACACAGAAGGACCCCAGGCAGTCACATGAGCAAATATAGCTGCTCCCTGCATGCATGCCTTTAGTGTCTGAGTGGCGGTCTCTACCCAGGGCGGCTCCGGGGTGAGTTAGCAACTCGAGAGCTGCAGTTTCTTGTTTTCACTGGACAAGAGAACCACGATTTTCCTGTGGGGTCTCCAGTGAGTCCCTTAGTTTTGAGAGGTGACCAGGAGGTCTGTGGGAGTCTGACCACTAGTAGTCTGACCACTGCCTGCTTTCCTGTGGAGTCTCTTCTCTCCTGGGATCCTGTGCTCCTAGGCACCTAAGAAAGAGTGCTGGAGGCGACGGATTTCATGAGGCAGACGGCACAGCCTCATGAGCAATTTCCTTTGATAAAGTTGCTAAGAAAATTATATGTAGTACTGAAATTATATAACTGTTATTATGAGTTGTTTAAAAATTATTCGGATTTAATTGATCAATTAGATTAAATTATATAGTAGTGAAAGTTGGCAAAAGCCCAGGCCAGCACTGGTGGAGTTTGAACAGCACACAGCCCTGGTGCCGAAACCTAATATCAAGCACAATTTTTTTTTTTTTTTAGATTAAAAAATTTTTTTTTAAAGCTGTGGCAGTTGTCTTTAATCCCAGCACTCAGGAGACAGAGGCAGGTGGATCTCTGTGGGTTCGAGGCCAGCCTAGCCTACAGAGTGAGTTCCAGTACAGCTAAAACTACACAAAGAAACCCTGTCTTGAAAAATAAATCATGTGTACATGTCTCTATGTGTGTGTGTGTTTGTGTGTGTGTGTGTGTGTGTGTGTGTGTGTGTGTGTGTGTGTGTGCGTGTATGAATGCAGGTACCTGTGGAGGCCAGAAGAGGGCACTGTAAGCCCTGAAGTTCAGGTTTGCAGTAGAGGTACTCTGAACAATCCTGTGTCAGTGCTAGAAACTGAACTCTGGGTCTCTGCAAGAGCAGCAGGTGCTCTTAACCACGGAGTAATCTCTTCATCCTTTGGTTTTTTTTCTTTTTCTTTTCTTTCTTTCTTTCTTTTTTTTTTAAATTAAAATTGTGACTGGTTATTCTAATGGTTTGCGGCAGTGAGCCAGGTGATGTGGTTATAACCCTGGCTCCATGAATCCTGAGGGGACATGTATGACCAGGTCCATTCCGGTGTCTGCTCTAGATGCTGACTCTACATGGTGACGGTAAGGGTGTTCCCAGTCTTGCCTACATTCTAACTCCGTCCAGTCTCTGTTTTCCTCAGTCAGGTTAGTGTACCTCATAGGCGACCAACCCATAAAATACCAGAAAGCAGTGAAGAGTTAAGACCAAAGAAGTCAGTTTCCTTGTGTTCTTATTTGTAAGAAAAACAGCTTTACATATGATGGCCCAGAGGGCTAGGGCACATCAGAAAATATCTGTAAGTGGCCTCAGCAGAGCTTCAGCATATGAAAACCTAGATGGCTTGACTAGCTCTAATGATGAAGGTGACAGGAGGGCTCATGTGTCTTCAAGGGTTTGTACTGTGTTCTTGTGTGTGGCTAAGTAAATATCAAGGCAAGGTGGGACCCTGAATAAGTCTAGTCTTAACTCCAATGTACCAATTTGGACCCATCAAATCCCACTGGGTTGCTTTTGGGGGGGGGGGCCTGGAGAGATGACTCAGGAGTTAAGAGCACTTGCTGCTCTTTCAGAGGACTCAAGTTCAGTTCCCAGCACCCATGTCAGGCTAACTGTAACTCTAGCTGTACAGGAAACAATGCCCTTTCTGGTTTTTCTGGGTACTCCCACATACATATATCCACTCATATACACGTAAATAAGATAAATATATTTTTAAATTCTTTAGACAAGGTCTCACTATGTAATTCTGGGTGGTCTGGAACTCAGTACGTAGACCAGACTCGCCTTGGACTCACAGAGATTTGTCTGTCTCTGCCTCCCAAGTGCCAGGACTAAAGGCATGTGCTTAAAATTTTCTTCCCTTGGTACAAAAACCCTAGGATTTTTTCCTCTAAAAATTAATTCGTGAGTTCCAGGACAGCCAGGGCTATACAGAGAAACCCTGTCTTGAAAAACAAAAACAAAAACAAAAAAAAAAAAACCCCCAAAAAAACAAAAACAAAAAACAAACCCAAAAACAAACCAAATCAAAACAAAAAAAAAAACAAACCTTAATTCGTAGAGTGAAGATAGGAAGGTAGCATCCTCTGTTATATTTGTCTTACGGTTTGACACGACGCAGTCCCCTTCTCCTCCCCTTCCTTCCTTCCTTCCGTCCGTCCGTCCGTCCTTCCTTCCTTCCAGACAGGGCCTAGAGTAACTCAAGTCCACTGTGTAGCCCATCTATGCACACAGCCCGGTGACCCTCTGTCCCAGCCAGGGAAGGCCCAGCATCCCTGACACAATCCTCTATTTCTACACAAATGCCAGCATCACTCTCAGGACCCAGTTGGTCACCTGGTCCCTGGCCTGACTCTCTGTTCCTAATAAGAGGTGCGGTCTCTCTGCTCCCAGTGTGGAACACAGGTTCTAGGTTCCTTGACACCCAACCCTCTTTGAGAGCTACCAGAGACAATAAGTTCACCATGAAATTCAAAGACTTGTAGTGCTTCGGTATAAACAGTCATGGAGCATGCAGTGAGCACATCCAGGGACTGAAATCAGATGCTAGAGACTATCTCTGGATGGTGAACAGTAGTACCTTGGATCCTCAGGTGCAAAGATGCTGGTACACAGGGCCAGTCTCTATGAGCTTCAGGAAGCTACTGGCTGTAGGACGCTGCATCTCAGTCGTATGGATGCAGACAACGAGAGGATCCTGTAACCCTTAGGTGAAGATGTTAGCCACAAATCCCTGTTCATTGAAGTTCCTTTTCCCAGACACCCCTGATCACTGGTCCTTTGGTGTGAGAGCAAAGCCAAACTGTGTGTGTTGTCCTGAGCACTCGCCACCCATTCAGAGAGCAGACCAAGGACACCAAGCCAGGTGCGGCTGCTCCAAATCAGCTGATTTATGAAGAAAGCATAAATCTGATTTGGGACCAGCTTGCTCCTAGGTACTAAATAAAATGAAAAGACGGCACTGGGCGCAGTGTCTGCGAGCACCACACGTATACGGCGCAGCCATGAATCTTCCTTACGACAGCTGTGCTTTGTGGCTTATCTTTGGGGAGTTCTTTGAGGAAACCAGGGTTGGAAAGATTGCCAGGAGGGGAGATGGAAGGAGACAATGTGAATATCATTATGAAGACGGAGAAAGATGGCCTTGGAGAGCCAGCTGCCCTGTCGCTACTCTGCTGTTCTCAGTCCATCCTGCATGTTCCGGTATGTTCTGCGTGCTGAGCCCGGCTACCTATCTAGGCAGTGGACGTGGTAATCTTTTCCAAGTCCATGAAAGTCCTCTGATGCCTGGGGAGATCTCAGAAGGAAGATTCTTCCATCTACTCCCCAATCTCTGCTGGCTTAGACATTTCTGGCTAAATTGGATTTGGAAGTTAGTAAGGCAGATTTTATTAGTAAACAGCAGAGACTAAGCCCAAACCAGTTTAATCAGAGGAGAAAAATATATTGGTTTATATAACTAGGAGTCGTGCTATGAATGGCGGGCTCTAAGCATATCTGGATCCAGGAGCTGAAGTGATGTCATGGAGGTCCTTGGGTGTGTGTCTGTGTGTGGGGTTCCCAGTATCCTCCCTAGACATCTCCACGATGCCTGCGAGCCAATTTCTCTGGTGGAAACAGGCTCCTTTAAGTCTCTAGTGTGGCCTTTTCATCCACCCACCAATATGTTACCCTGGCTTATGTGTTTTTCTGTCAAAAGACACAATTTTGGTACCTATTAGCTATTCTAATTTGCAAATATACTAATGAATGTTAGTTCTGACCTCAAGCCTGGGTAGCAGGAGGTGGCAGTAAGGCATATGCTGTCTCAGCATATATGGTCAGCCCACCTGACTAGGTTCTGCAGTCACACGCCACAGGTACAAAATCCTGACACGGGTGCCCCCTGCTGAATTGGGCAAGGCCCCCTCTGCTTTTTAAATCTGCTCACAGACCTAGAACACTGCTCCCTTGTGGCCATGTAGGTTGGGCTGTGAGTATTTGGATGTAACTCACAGTTAGTAGCTTTCTTTCCATCTCAGCCCCTCTTAGAAGAAAGGGCAGCATTTTAGGACAAGATGAAGGATGGCTCCGGATGAGGCCCAGCTAAGACAGGTGATGTGGTGAATGGGGAGCCCAGGCTGGAACTTCTGCCTCACCTGGGCTGTACACACATTCTCTGTGAACCACGGGACACCTGGTCTGAGTTGGGGGCCTTAGCCCATGTTCCCACATCTGCTCCTGCCAAGTCTCAGTAAAATATCACCAAAGCAAGCACAACTCCCATGGGAAGCTTGGTGGGAGTGGCCCCACGGCTCCCCAGTAGTGTCGACTTTTAAGCCTAGAGATATTCACATGGCATATAGGCTTTTGCACACCTGTGGAAGAGCTGACAGAGTGAATTACGTTCCCATGTTGCTATAGATGTCTGGAGATGGCTTACTCGTGAGGTATCTAGATATATGCCTAACTTGCAGCAAGTGTCATGTGAAGCCAGTGGCATAGACCAGAGATGCTTCTTCTGTGCCTCCATTTCCCCTCGTGCAGAACCCTGATATTGGGTATAGAGTAATTTTTTTAAAAATTCCTATTGACTACAGCTGCCATGGAGAGTTGAGTTTTATTTTAAAGGCTTTGAATTTTCTTTCAAGGGCTTCTAGGACAAATTGCAGTTTAAAAATAATTGATATTTGTTCTCTCTGAGCTCAGAAGCCTGAAGGTGCAATACCTAGGTGCCATGGCTTTCAAGGCTGTGGGGTCTGCCGGGAGGCAAATGTCATTCTCAATCTCTTGTGGCTCAGTTTGTCTCTAGGCCTCACTGCCACTATAGAAATGAAAGGTCGTGTCCGTGCCTCTCCTGGTCTTCCACTAGCCTCAGCTCTGCAAGGTTCCAAGTACTTAGACAGGACATTGGATTGGGTTTGTCACTTGAGACCTTCTTGCCATCTGGCAAGGTCAAAGGGCAGCTTCTTACCCGTTTCCCAAGAAATAAAGTTATCAGGAGGCACCAGTGTCCTCGGCGATCCGGGAGGGGCCCAGTGAGTCTCAGTCCTCAGATTCACCCTGTGCTCAGTGTTCCATCCCAGAATGCATCACTGGGGTGGACAAGCAGCTGGCAGAGTCTCCACATGGGTCCTGACCTGTGGAGCCCACTAGAACCACCTCTGTCTGAGAAACAGGCCAATCAAGAGCATCATGGCAACGATGGAGGATCACAGAGATCAGTGCCACCAAGGACTGGAAGGATGCTGATGCTGGGGCAGCGTCCCCTCAGGCCCCATTGATCTCTCTTAGTGGCTTGTGAAGAAGATGGGTGAACACTGGGGGATGACAATGGGGTCCTGTACATTAAACCACCGCTGACATCAACTGCTCTTCCCAGCATCCCTCAATTCCACTCTATTCCCTTCTGATTGGCAGGTAAGCCCTTCCTTCACCCCTGCCCACAACAGCCAGAAACAACCCATTTGCAGCTTCCAGGCCATCCCTGTGGACAGATCTTCAATCTAGTCCTCTCTAGACATCCCTGGCACATGACTTGACAGAATGGCAGAATGGCCCTTTAAAGATGTGGTTACCATACTAACTAGGTGACAGTACCCTAGAGGGCAGAGGCAAGGTTCTTCAGAATCCTGTATAACCTCTGAACCATCCACTACATGGCATTGATCATCCCATAGCCAGCATCTGAGGGTCCAGGGATCAGGAGCAGACACAGGAATAGTGTTCTCACAATCACCCCTAGTGACCAATATCAACTCTTGTGCTTCCTGTACCCTAGCAGGGCAGTCTTGGTTCCCAGACTGGAAATGTTTCCCCAGGCCATATAATTCCACTGAACTGGAAAGGAAGCTGACTTCTGCCCCTGGCTCCTGTGCCTCTGTGTCAACAGGCACAGACCCGTGGTTCATCATGATGGGTGATCGGTCCAGCTCAGTGGAAGGAAATGATTGGCCCTGGATGGCAGTGAAGATAGGAGGTCTGGAGGGCAGGAGACCTGTCGAGATGTCTCATAGCGACCCATGGTTAAGGTTAATGTGAACCACCACACTTGATCCGGGCAGGGTGACACATGATCCAGAGCCTTCGGGAGCATGGATGGGCCATCTCTCCAGGTTAAGAACACCCACCTGTTGAGACAGCTCTGGAGAGCAGGGGGATAGCCTGGCTCATGGGAGGTAAGTGACTCAGAGGCGGAACCAGGGAAGTCACACTAGCTCTCAACGGCACTTTTATGTAATTTCAGCTTCATGTTATTATTTTGTGTGTGTGTTTCGGCTGCAGTGCATGTCTGTGCACCACATGTGTGCCTCATCCTCACAGAGGCCAGAAGAGGATGTCGGATCTCCTTTGCTATGTGTGTGCTAGGGATTGAGCATGTGTTCTCTGTGAGAAGAGCAAATGCTTTTAACCCCTGAGCTCTTCAGCCATGGAGCCTGTCTACTGCTCTCAGCATTCTCCCCTCCCTGACCTCTGGCATGTCTATGAAGAAGTTCTAGATTAGGTTAATTAAAGCAGGAAGACCCCCCCTTAGTGTGGGCAGCACCTTTCCATGAACTAGGGTCCTGGATTGAATAAAAGAAGAGAGTGAAGCTGAGTGCCATCACATTTGCCTTTAATCCCAGCACTCTGGAGAGTGAGGCAAATAGATCTCTGTGAGTTCTAGGCCTGGTCTACATAGTGAGTTCTAGGCTAGCCTGGTTTACATAGTGAGTTCTAGGCCAGCCTGGTCTACATTGTGAGTTCTAGACCAGCCTGGTCTACATAGTGAGTTCTAGGCCAGCCTGGTCTACATAGTGAGTTCTAGGCTAGCCTGGTCTACATAGTGAGTTCTAGGCTAGCCTGGTCTATGTAGTGAGTTCCAGGCTAGGTTAGTACCAACGTTCATCCATATGTCTCTGCTTCCTGACTGGATGTAGTGTGACCAGAAGTCTCATACTCCTGATACCATGCCTTCTACTCTGCGATGGATTGCTTTGTACCTTCAAATTGTGAATCAAAATAAATCCGTCTTTAAGTTTCTTTTGTCGAGTACTTTAGGGGAAAGTAACCAATACGGTGAGTTTGGAATAGAACCTGATGGAGTGTGCCCCACTGAAAGAGGGCCTTCCCCTCATCCCTATGTTTCCAGCGTTCCATTCCAACAGGGGCCAGTTCATTCTCTTTTTTTCATGATACTGCAGCTCCAATGGCCTTTTTGTCTGGAGTGGGAATAGCCAATTCAGAGATGAGGTGCCCAGTGGCTCGCCATCCCTTGGTATCTCCAGGCTGGCTACATTCTGAGTATTCAGTGCAAAATTGTGGGAGATGTCTGAGGCCAAGCACCCCACAGAGCCCATCTCCCTGGAGGATGACCCTAGTGTCTCTCTAGGTGCACCCTGAACTCCCATGGTCCTATCTTCCTGCAGCCTGCACCCAGAGAGCGACTGTGAAGCTCCCATGAGCTGTTGGGCCTCTCCAGGTGATATCTGTGTGCAGTTGGCAGGGACACCAAGGACAGAGTTGGCATCATAGGAGCCAGTAGACGGGGACACTCGGCGACAAGGAGAGCATTCTCCGGCTCTCTGCTCCCCCACAGTGCTGCCTTCTGTATGTCCTGGGACCCCAGGCTACATTCAACACTAAGCACTCAGCATCTCTCCCAGGTCTGTTGGACCTTCACAGAAGCCTCCTCTTGCTTGCCTCCGGGTTCTCTCTGCTCACATTGCCAGTGGAACTCAGCCAAATACTGACTCAGGACCTACTGCTGGGTATTCATATGAACTGGGTATCCACATCCACGTCACTTTCCATAAACATATAATGAAAAGTTTTTGATTTTTTTTTTAATTTGAGCATCAGTGGCTAATAAATTTGATTCTGGAGCCAAGTTGTCTGGGCTTAAATCCAGACCAAGACTTCGCTGCCAGCATGACCTTGGGTATGGATACATTCTTCTTGGAGCCTCAGTTAGTCTATACCCACTTCTACCCCTCCCCCCCATCCAATTAGTGTTAGAAGTAACCAGTCAGTGGTCATCCCAGCCCAGAACAGTGCCTATACCCAAAGCGGCGCGAGCAAGTTCTGTTCTGTGATTCAAAGGCTGCCCTTGTAAACTTGCAAACATCTCAGACCCTGGTGTATTGTCCACAGAACACCACATTAAATCAGGACACTGGGATGACAGTTTATGGGAACAGACAAGTGTCTGTGAGCCACGATGCTGTCCTAGACTCCTGAAGTGTGAGGTGTATCAGGCTCCATCTTGGTAGGCACGAGCTTTATGGTGAGTGACTACAGAGCCCTGTGGCTGAGGCCTTCCTGATAGTGTCCTCTGAGTCTCAGAGACATAATTTCTGGTGAAAACCATGCTTTGTTCCAGAGAGCATCGTCTGAATGCTTTGAGGATGGCTCTCCTTGTGAGAAACACCCGAGGAACAGCTCCTGGCTGTACCTCTGGCATAGACCAGTGTGACAGAATCTGCAACCTCAGCTGTCTTTCCTGGAGCTGGCTGTGGGGTGAGCTCTTTCTTCTAGTATAACACTATATATGCTCTTGGTAGCTTTTTCCATCATTTTTGTCTGTATTTGGATGAAGTGATGGCATAATAGAATTTCTTAATAATTCTAAGGTGGATTTATTAAAAATATACGATGGAATTGAAATGATGATTATTTAATCAACTAAAAACGAAGAGAAATCCTTATGACAAATGGAATAGAAATCACGCACTCTGCTTGGGGGCACATAATTATTCTCGGAATGGTACATAATGCACACTGCCTGAGAAAGTAGCCCTTGCAAGAGTGGATTAGGGAAGTTAATGAACACTCATGAATATGAAGACATTAGTTCAGGAACTCATCTATGTAAATGCCAAAACCCAAAGTATTAGAAAATAGAAAAGGTTGGTCAAGATTCAACCAGATTTAGTGCCAATGGAATGAATTTTCTCATTATGGCTGTGGCTGTGCAGGACAGAAATAAAGATATGGTCTGTGCAGATTCAGATAAAAGCTTTTAGTAGGTGTTTAAAGCACAGAGTGCCAACCACGAGATGTGCTTTAATTATGAGCCCATGAGGTTAAACATCTGCCTGGGGAAAATAAAGCACATGAGAAACTTGTAGAGAAAACTGCAGGGAATTTTGATCTGGTTTCTTGGAATCTGTTTGAGGAAATAAAACTGAAACTATATGCTTTATGACTTTGAAATGAAATACAGAGAAGCTTGAGGTATCCGGGGCCCTTCTCCTGTACGACACCAAGCTCTCGGTCATCTTCATTGCGCCGACACCACACCTACGTTACGTCACCTGCTGGTGCTAGACTCCAGCAATTTCCTTTTTCCCTTTTAATTTTTTAGAGATGGGGTTTCTCTGTGTAGCTCTGGCTGTTCAGGAATTCACTCTGTAGACCTGGTTGGCCTCGAACTCATGATTCTCCTGCCTCTACCTCCTTCAGCAAACCCTGCTTGCGTGTGCCACCACACCGGCCACATTTTTCTGTGACAGGAAGGAGAGACGTAGAAAAGAAGCAAGTGTGACTTTTATTCCTGCTGCTCCCACCGGGAAGTTGAATGTCTCTAAGTTACACATTGGTTTGTGGAAAAGACAGTGTGGAGGAGAAAGCCTGAATCAAGAGCCAATGCCTCTGCCCACTCCCCTGATGTGAACAGATATGACATGGACACACACACACACAGAGAAACTGCACACACATGTACACACAAACACACACATGTATCATATACACATTGCACACATGCATAATCACAAGGACACAGCACTTGCATGCGTATGATGCACACACATGCAGACACATCACACACTACTTATGTGCGTATACATTATGAAGACACACCACATATATGCACAAACATACAACATGTAGAGACATATACACACTTTGAACATGTGCACATTCA
The DNA here is from genome assembly GCA_028551405.1 of Uromys caudimaculatus. Lineage (NCBI taxonomy): Eukaryota > Metazoa > Chordata > Mammalia > Rodentia > Muridae > Uromys > Uromys caudimaculatus. Next base: position 33,051,721 of record CM052721.1, read on the forward strand.
CAAAGGAGACATATGAACACAGGAACACATGTGTAACACAGACACAAGTACATATCCATGAGTATATATGCATAATCATGCACAAATATGCAAACACATGGGCGCACAGTGAACACATAAGCATGCATGCAGACACATGATATATGCACGCACAGGATACATGCATGCATACACAAATACTCATGCAGAACCAAGAGCTACAAAGTCCCACAGACCTTGTCCTTCTAGGAGAAGAGTCTACCACAAAGTAAGCTCCTCATAAATGCTCCATCATTTATTCATTCCATAAATATTTGCTAAGTACCAGCTACATGTCAGAAACCATTTCAGGCACTGTAGATTCAGTGGTAACCAGGTATACAGGATCGCACATCCTGTGATTCAGGCTCACAACCCAGGCTGTGTGACTTCTGCCATCTCTCCTCCTCTGATCCCAGCAGTCTCATCTACAGCTGGTTTTTTTGGGGGGGGGGCTAAATTTAGAGAGGGAGGGGCAGGCGTTTGTTGTTGTTTTTCTTCTGGCTGAGCGTGCACCTGAGAAGTGCACCTGAGCGTGCACTTGGGAAACCTGCTCAAGATTTGTTTTTCCTTTATTTGTTTGGCCTGATGCTACAATAGGATTGCTCAATCTCCAGCCTACTCTACTCTCCTTTCTTATCCTTTGGTCCCAGAGGAAGGCAACCAATCAGATTAGGTTTGGCCAGGCGCGGTGGGCAGGCAAATCTAGGTGGCTCTGACTCATTACCGCACAAAAGCACCCCACCACACCCTGGCGTGTACCCACAGCACAGTTCTGACCAGCATTCCCTAAGGCTTCGTGTCCACAGGGGTCAAGTGTAGATTTTGTCCCCTAAAATAAGCCTGGGCGTGGAGGGCGGTCCGAAGCTCTGAATGGTGCCGCGCCCTGAGTCTGGCTGTTCGCGGGCCTATCCTGGCCAGGGGTGGCGCGCGGGATCGGTTTGGGGCGGCGGGCGGGGCAGCGGGCGCCGCGTGCATGCTGATGAGCGCAGGCCGCGTCACTGCGCACCGGCGCCGTGGTTTCGGGGCGCGCAGGAGCGGGGCGCGCAGGAGCCGAGCGCACAGGAGCGGGGCGCGCAGGAGCGAGCGGGGCGCGCAGGAGCGGGACGCGGCAGCCAAGGCCTCGCGCTGCCTCCTGGCCCAGGAAGCTCCCGGCGGGCAAGCCCTGCTGACTATGCGGGCGGCGCCCTGTGCCCGCATCCCCGGGCGGTTTCTGTGCGCTGGAGAAGAAGGGCGGGTCGCGGCGGCCTGGCGCGTGGAGCCCGCGCGGCGGTGCTGAAAGAACAGCTCCCGCCCTTGCCCGGCCCATGGTCCCCACCGCGGCTGGCCGCTCCCAGGCTCCTGCGGCCCCGGGGCTCCGGGGATGCCCGGCGGGTGAGGCGGCCCCGTGCGAGCCGCGCTCATGGCGGTGGCCAGGAAGATCAAAACTTTGCTGACGGTCAACATCCTGGTGTTCGTGGGCATCATTCTCTTCTCGGTGTACTGCCGCCTGCAGGACCGTTCTGAGGCGCTGGTGCAGGTCGTGCGAGGCGCCGACCGCCGGATGCGCAATCGGCTCTCGAAGGCGAGTGCTCTGGCCGACCGTGAGGCCATCCTACAGCGCCTGGACCATCTGGAGGAGGTGGTCTACAACCAGCTGAATGGTGAGCCGCGGGATGGAGGAGAGACAGGGTCCCGTGTCAGGACATTACTGTGTCCAGGAGTGGCTGCCCACACCCACTCCACAATATCTTCCAGGGTCCCAGGTGGAAGCTACTCTGGGTCCTGAGAGGGAATGCTGGGAGGCCTTCATTGTCAGAGGGCAGTGATAGGGTGACTGCACCATTCACTCATCTTGTGAACATTTGGGAACTGTCTCCTGCCTCCCCCGTAACGCCTCCAAACTTACTACCCAAGAGAACTCTAACTTCTCAAGAAAGTCTCTGAGGAGTTGCCAAGAGGGTAGTGAGGGTCTCAGGCAATGCCTAGATCCACAGTGAGGGAGGTCCAGACAGTGCCTAGGTTCACATCCAGGGACCAGAGGTACCGTACAGAGCTGTGAGGGTGGAGGAGACACCTAGGTCCACAGCAAGGACCCAGAGAGCCTCTCCAAGCTGTGGGTTTAGACTGGACTCACTCCTCTCCCTGGAGATACGGAAGGAGGGAGTAATTGCTGCCAATCTAAGGTGATTGATCCCATCTTCCTCACTGCATGGCACAGAGGGTGTCCTGTCCGTTAAAGTGTGACCTCTGGCCTGGATAGCCACCTTTCAAGGATGCTCAGGGCGCCTGCGGAAAGTTCTGTTGTGGGAGAAATGTAAGACACCACCGGTGCTGTGTGCACAGATGGATTCAAGTGTCTAGCAGAGCTGGGTAGGAGCCGAGTCCTCACGTGGACTGAGGTCACTGTGCCTGGGAATCTCTGAAGCATGAAAGTTTCTGCTTTTGGTGGCCTCTTCTGTGAGGAAAGGGGCACTCAGCATCTTTGTCACAGCAGGTCACAGTAGATGGTTGTAGCTGTTGGGAATAGAATATTTTACATTTTGGGTGTAGGATGAATGCACCATCTCTGTCCCCAAGGACAGCTTTGTTAGGTTTCAGGAAGGAGACAATTGGTGCATGCCTGCAGCTCCAGCAGGCTTCTATTCTGTGTGGCTCTCAGCAGAAACAGCCCCAGCAAACCTCTTTCTGCAAGTGCTAGGAATTGGCTTCACTAGGCAGTGGCTAGGTTGGGTGGGTATCTTCAGCAGGGCTCAGGTCAAAAGTTGCCTGCTTGCTGTGTAAGGGTCACTGGGGTCTCCTGAGAGAACTGGGTTCCAGGCAAGTGCCATCTGGGTTCCAGGTGACTCAGGAATCCTCAGATAACAAAACCCTCACCACCCATGGAGCTCCAGGAACCCACAGCAATCCTGACCAGCTCTGTGGCTTCTCCATTCAGCTGAAGGCACGGAGGAAGAAAGTTGAGTTGGAGCAGTGGCTCGGCCTCGCCGACAGTGTGATTTATCTTCTGGAAGACGCTGGGTCCCGTAATAGCTCGGAGTGTTATGGAAGTGTATTTGCCAGGGTGTTATGGTCTGTTTTATGGGGCGAACCAGAGGATTATATAAAAACATTGGCACCGTTTGCGCTTGTGTAACATCGTGCTGGCCAGCCAGCCTCATGAGCTGTTTCCTTCCTTAGTTCCCCAAGGACAAGAGGGGCCAGTGGAAGAAAAAGCTGGGACCCTCGATCACCTTTCCTGACATTGAGATGGACAGAAGGAAGTTCTTCCCTCTGGCTCGTCTACTCCCTGTGCCTATGCTCCCAGCAGCTTCTTCCTGCATCTCCCATTCCCTCCCTTTCTCCACCTCTCCTTTATAATAATATTTCCTCCACCACTCACTAAATTCTTTCCCTTTTCTCCTCCTCCTCTGTGCTGAAACAGTCATACCTACCTCTCTGATTCATAAGCTTAGCAGACTCTAAACTCAGTTGTCATTTAGTATTTGTCCTAGGAAGGAAACAAAGCATTGGTCTCAAGTGGGCTCCTCCAGGGAGAGCACAGAGTATCCGGGGGCTGTCTGTTTAAGTGAAGTCATTCTAGATATCCTTACCCCACTCCAGGCTTGGCTCAAGGCCTCTGACTGAGGGCATGGAGGAAAGCCGTGAGAACTTCCTGGAGGAGGCTGGCTGCTCTCCCTGGCACAGCTGGTTCTATTTTAGATCCTAAAATAGATCCCCAAGTGTTTCTACCTGATACTTATCTCAGCCGCCGCATTAAAACAGTAAGGAAGCAATTGCCTATCTCCCCTGGGCCCAGGTTCTTCCTTTGAACTCTCTCCTGGCTGGGGAGACAGTGAGAGGAGGAAGTCCTGGGGAGGCGGGTTGCACGGGCGTGGTGTGGGCTGTATGCCATTCTCTTTGGCCCTGTGACCTCATGGCATGTCTCACCCCGGCAGAGCACCCCAATGTGGTGCAGACTCAGGCTCGTAGGACCTGGAGGCACTGTGGAAAAGGGTGCTCAGTCCCTCTTCTATGTGCTTGAGAATTGCTTCTAAATTCAGTGCTCAAGGCAAGAAAAAAAAAATGTTTATGGGAAAATCTCACCCTCTGAATACCTAAAATTGCACGTAAAGCCTGGTGCCCAAGGCTGTGTGAGAGGCTGGTCCAGGCTCTCAGGAGCAGTAAATTTGAAATCCTCCAAGCTTGTGGGGTTTCCAGTCTGATGCTGGGAATTCAACCCCTTTCCCCTAATGATGTGTGAGGGGAGAATCGGGGCTTTTGTACGTACTGGGTGCCCCTCTATGGGTCTGTGTGAAGGCTCAGCACAGTGGAGGCACAGCCCTATGCTGGGGAAAGCAGTGGAGGGAACCACTTAGCCCAGGGGCTCACATCTGGGTAGGTGGTCACTCTCGAAGGGTCGTTTCTAAAATCAGAGCATGTGTGCATGCTAATCCCCTCTAATTTGTGCTGTCCCTCCCCAAGTGCGTTCATCGTACTGTCGGCAAAATTCAAAACTGCGGTTGGTCTTACGGTTGGGACAGAACTCGGAACCAGAAAGCAGAACGACTTGCCAGGGTTGCATAGGAAGCACAGGTGCTTGAAGAATGTGCAGGACCTGTATTTCTGACTTTATCACAAGTTAAAAACCAAACAGAAGATTTTAATATGGGCGCCAGATGCTGGCTGTAGAAGTCTCGGCACGGATGCTGTCTATCTGCTTCATAAAGGCTTGCTTGCCCTCCTCTGGGATGCTGGCCTGGTTCTCCTGACCAAATACTTGCCTACTATTTCCACTGACCACGATACCTGTGCAGACTTCTGTCCTTTGGCCCCTCCTCCCTTTTTGCTGTTTTCGAGGCCGGGTCTCTCTATTATTTAGACCTGGATGTCTTATCTCTCTAGTGTGTAGACCAGGCTAGCCTCAAATTTACAGGGATCCGCCTGTCCCTGCCTCCTGAGTGCTGGGATCAAAGGAGTGCTCTACCACACCCAGCTCCTTTGGCTCCCTTTAAATACTATTGTCTGTGTTTCCATCTCTAGTGCCCAACCCCCAGGCAGAGGGGCACACCCATGAATATTTAAGAGGACTGTACACTGCTTTCGATAGATGAGTTCGTTCGTTTGTTTTAACAAAGTCTTTCTCTACATAGCACTGGCTGTCTTGGACTCTATGTATACCCAGGCTGAACTCACAGAGATCCACTTGCCTTTGCTTCAAGTCCCGGGATCAAAGGCTTGTGGTGCCACATGGCTCAGAATAAGTTTATTTTAGGCCATTGTATTTCACTGCCATGCTTGTTGGCGGAAGCACCGAATGAAAGTATTCTGGAAGATCACACACTGTTGCACAGCTGTCAAGATTCAAAGGAAGCAGCTCCAGCGAGGAGGATGTGGGATGTGGAGTGAGCCATGCTGCAGAAGCTTGACTGTTCCCTTGCTGTGATCCTGGGTTACTCGGACCTTTCCTGCTCCCTGCAGCCGAAGCTTCCCAGTGTGCACAGCTTTAGAGGTAGGCTTCAGAAACCCCTATCTAGGGTTAAGATGGAGGGGCTGGAAGCCAGGTGGGAAAATTGAGACAATTGGTATAGGGTTTGAGTCGCCTTCATTGCGGCAACTCCAGGACTGTTGGTAAGCACAAGTGCTCTCAGCAAGCTTGTGTTGGGCAGAATGAATTTCCATCTATAAAGGACTTTGAGAGCAGAGGGAAGGGGAGAGTGGAGAGATTTCAGCTATGGTGTGGCTTTCCCTTGTAACCTTTGGCTTCAGAGTAGTGAGTACTGAGCCTAAGACAAGGTGTTGAAGGTAGGGGTGGCTTGATCCTGTGACTGGGGCATGTGGCAGCTCTCCACATGCTGCTGTGCCAGGTGTGACAAGACATGCCCTAGATCTCTGTCCTACCAAGAGCATTTGTTCAGAGTGCAGCTGTGTCCCTAGAACACAAGCTGAGCACAGTGAGCCTCTCTTGGATGTCCTCACAAAGAGTGGCCCCGTTTTATTCACTTCTGTTAGGCAGGTGACCAGTCAGGTGGACATCAGGCAGAGGAGCAAGAAGATGATTCATTTGGAGGAGTCTGTGAGCCTGGGCCTGGGGGTGGCTTCCTTCTCTGTTGGCAGGTCCAGCATACATCCCTCTTGAGCCTCTGGATAGATCAGAGTATTAGCTTCCAGAAAGGGGCCTGTTTGGAGCTTCTCTGCACCCTGGAGAAACAGGAAGGACTCCTCGGTTGCAGGGAACATGGCTGACGGTAGAAGGTTTTTGTTCCCCTGTGAGTTTTACCTACCAGAGCGGCTCACTGCTGGTTCCAGGCCTTCTCAGCTCAAGCCCATCGGTTTTTGCCCTTCTCAGAGTGTATGGTCCTGCATGGCCCACTTAAGTGGCAAGAGTCATGGCAGCTGGGAAAAGAGCTGCAATTTGCTGCATTGGCTGGCTTCCACCTACCCTTCCCCCTTTTACAGCTTGCCTGCTACTGACAAATAACCACAAAAGATGACTGTCCCTCTGGAGTATGGCCCCAGCTCCATAGCCGGGCAAATTCAGGCTGCCATTTTGACTCTACTGTCTGTTGTGTGCACAGCTCTCAGAGTAGCTCTGGTAATGGTTTTGGTTTTGGTTTCTTCAGTTTGGAAGCAATTTGGCTCTACCTTGCTTCTCACAGCTCGACTGTAGTCTTCTGGAGACCCATCTTCATCAGAGATACTGACTGCACTTGACTATAGTTGTTTGGGGACCCCTGAGCCCCCATATGACAAGCAAGCCTATGACATGAAGCCAGAGCACACTGCTATGCTATTTTCCTGTGAGTGGTGGACCTGGACTTGCTGAATCTAAGGGTGGGGAGGAGGGACAAACTTGTAGGAAAGCACTCACAGGTGGTGGCCCTGGCCTTGGGGGGCTGGGGGTGGAATGATTATGTTTATAATCTGGTTTACCATCAGCCTATTTCAGTCTGTTAGCGATACACTACAGAACTGTAAAAAAAAAAAAAAAAAAAAAGGTTTATCATTTGTTGGTTGGAAACTGGATAAAATAAGCCTCTGCGAATTCCTTTACCATATCTGCCTCTGCAGACATGCAGGCGAGGGCTGGGGTGGTGAAAAGTACTGACTGCATTTCCAGAGGATCAGAGTTTAATTTTCAAACACCCATAGGGTGGCTCCCAGCTATTGTAAGTCCAGTTCCGGGGCATCCATAGACAGTGTAGGCATATGCTTCACAGTGAGGATGTACATGCAGGGAAAACATTTTTTTTTTTTTTTTTTTTTTTGGTGTTTTCGAGACAGGGTTTCTCTGTGTAGCTCTGGCTGTCCTGGAACTCACTTGGTAGACCAGGCTGGCCTCGAACTCAGAAATCGGCCTGTCTCTGCCTCCCAAGTGCTGGGATTAAAGGTGTGCGCCACCACCGCCCGGCCAGGGAAAACACTTATATACATTAAAAAGGAGGAGGAGGAGGAGAACCAGGAGAGGAGGAGGAGGAAGAGGAGGAAGAGGAGGAGAAGGAAGAAGAGGAGGAAGAAGAGGAGGAGAAGCAGGAGAGGAAGAGGAGGAGGAGGAGAAGGAAGAGGAGGAGGAAGAGGAAGAGAAGGAAGAGGAGGAGGAGGAAGAAGAAGAGGAGGAGGAGGAAGAGGAGGAGGAAGAGGAGGAGAAGGAAGAGGAGGAAGAGGAGGAGGAAGAGGAGGAAGAGGAGGAGAAGGAGGAGGAGTCCTCAACGTTAAAGAAGTGCAACTAGGCTCTGCATCTCAAGGCCGGCTCATCAACCTCACTGTCTCAGAAAAGCAGAGATGCGTTGAGAGGGGAAACAGGCATTGCTACCAGCAGGGAGAGTTAAGGTCCACTGAGGGACACAGTAGCATCTTCCCACCTTCTCAGCCAGGTCCTTGACCCCTGTGAAGATGAGTTGTGAACGGTCTTTTGAAACTTTTCCAAATGGAGAGACTTGCTTTGCAAGTCATCTCAAGGGTGTTTATGAAGAAGGTGGCTTTGAATTCTAACCCAGAACACAGTGGCTATCAGCACCTTCCCAGGCTCTCTGCAGCCTGGGAAGCGTCTGTGGAGCATGGCATGCCAGGATTGCTCAGCGGCTCTTGTTCTGCAGCCCTTGCTGACCAAGCAAACAGATCCCTGTCCGTGGGAAGCTCACTGATGAAGGGTGGGGCCTGTGGGGATATGTGAAGGGAATACGTGAGCACTTATCCTGGGATCCCTCCAAGGTGGAAGACTTATAAGCCCACCTTGTACTGGCGGGGGTCTGGGATGCCCAACACTGCTGAAAGTCTCCATTCACTCAAAACCCAGCAGGCTCCACCATCCAGGTAGCAGCTCTTCTCAGACTGCTGAGCATAGTGACCCCTGAGGTACAGGGTGGATACAGAGCTCAGGTAAAGCATTTTCAGCAGAGATGATACTGAAAAGGGGTGATCGACAGAGCCAGTAGGTGGGTGAGGGACATGAGAGTTACTTGATGTGGACTGAACTGTGCCCTTCCAAAATTTTCATCCCCCCCCCCCAAACTTAGGACGTGGTCTTATATGGAGAAAAGGTCTGTGCAGATAATGAAGATGAAATTATGCTGTCTGGGGTGAACCTAAATCTAATGACATCTGTCTCCATGGGAAGAGGAGAAAGGGGCTGGAAAGATGGCTCAGCAGTTAAGAGCACTTGCTGCTCTTTCAGGGGACTGGCGTTTGGCTCCTACTGCCTACATCAGGTGTCTCACAGCTGTCTGTAATTCCAGCCCCAGGGGATCTGATTTCCACATCAGGCCTCAGTGGGCACCTGCATGCACGTGTGCACACACAGTGATAAAAACAGATCTTTTTTTAAGATGGAGAGAAGATACACGAAGTGGCTTATAAGGTCAGGGGCAGAGACAGAGCAGTGTGGCCACAAGCCAAGGGATTCTGGGATCTTCCAGGAGCAGAGAAAGGCAAGATGCCTTCCTGAGAACTTCCACAGGAACAGGACTCTTCGCTGTGCCTGAATCTTAGACTTCTGCACCCCCAACTGGAGAGAAGCCAAGAAAACCATATGCCAGGCCCCCAGGTGCCGTGCTGTGCAGCTGAGGACTCTCACAAAGGCACAGCCAGGGACTCTATCCAGTAAATGTTTGAACTGAGATGTTAATGAAGGACAAGTGTGACTTAGGAGCGTCCTGGGAAACAGAGTGGGTGTCAGCAGATGCAAAGGCCCCACCCATGACGGTGGATTGCAACCTTCCCAGTGCTGTGGCCCTGTAATACAGTCCCTCGTGTTGTGGTGACCCCAACCATAAAATTATTTTTGTTGCTACTTCATAACTGTAGTTTTGCTACTGACCTGAATCGTGTTGTGAGTATTTTCAGACAGCAGTTTGCCAAAGGGGTCTCGATCACTGCCGTGTCATGAGGGTCCTAGTGAGGGAGGGAGGTAGACAGAGCCTATCTTGGTCTCCTCGGTGACTTGTTAGGTCAGCAGATATCTGTGTTCCTTGAATTCTGGGAGGTTCCTACCGAGGGAGGTGATAATGGAAGTCTTCTGAGATACCTGACATTTTTCTTTTCTTTCTTTCTTTCTTTCTTTTTTTTTTTTTTTGACTTTTCAAGACAGGGTTTCTCTGTGTAGCCCTGGCTGTCCTGGATCTCACTGTAGACCAGGCTGGCCACGAATTCAGAAATCCACCCGCCTCTGCCTCCCAAGTGCTGGGATTAAAGCGTGTGCCGCCACTACCCGGCTCTGATATATTTTTTTTAAACATTTTGTTTGATGTGTCTGTGTGTCTGTGCATCTTTGTGAGTATGTGTGAGTATGTATTTGTGTTTGTGAATGTATGTGACAGTGTGTATGTATTTGTGAGTATGTGAGTGTATGTATGTGTGTGAGGTTGTGTGTGTGTGTGTGTGTGTGTGTGTGTGTGTGTGTGTGTTACCTGCAGAGGCTAAAGAGGACTTCGGATCCCCTAGACCTGGAGTCACAGGTGGTTTGTGAGCCACCTGATGTGGGTGGTGGGGACTGAAGTTGGGTCCTCTGAAAGAGCAAAAAGTGCCCTTAACTACTGAGCCGTTTCTTCAGGCCAGATACCCAGACTTTAGCTAGGATGCTGCCTCTGCCTCGCGGGCTGGTTTTGAAAAGCATTGATGCTTTTTCTTGGATGTTTCAGACCAGATAAGTGTGACCTGGACAATAATGTATTTGTCGATTATCAGAGGGGAAATTATCAGGCAACCCAAGAGCTGGACGTCCTATTCTGGACGGTGTTGATCTGATCCACACTGCCTATGACCTGACCAAGTCCCAGTCAGGGCTTCTAAATTCAGTGCGTCAGTCACAGGGCCTGGCTACTTTGTCCCAGGTGTCCTATGTGTCTAGTTTATTGATTTATGGATTATGAGATGTTGAATACTGTCCCTGATCCCGCCATCTGCCAGAGGCAACCCCTTTATAGCTGCCACTCTAGCTATGTCCCCAGGGAAGCCCTGCCTGGCCAGGCTCCCCTGTTTTCATTAAGAGTGTGGCCATTGACCACCTGGGTTCCTCTCTAGCTCTACCCTTCCCTGTAGGCATCATCTGCCTGTCTGAGCTTCATTTTCTTCACTTGTGAGGTGGATATGGGAGTCTGGTAGGGACTGAAGGAGTTATCATAGACAGGAGCCTTACCACATGTTTTGTAGGAAAGGGATTCCGTGACATATGCACCCCTCATCTATAAAGTGTGGGGCAAGCCCCCTTGCCACCGTCTCCAACTTCCCAGGCAGAGCCAACGACGGTACTGTCTAGCCCGTGGCAGTTTCTGAGCCTGACTCCCTAGTGACCTTCGAGAGGCCATCCTGTGAGAACTCGTGCATGCTCATGCACATTGCGTGTGCATGTGGGTGTGTGCATGTGTGAAGATACGACTGGGTGTCAACGCTGTATGTTTTCATTTTCTATTTACTAGCATTTCTGACAAATGATGCAGGTTGTCTTCCTATGAGGCACTGATCAAGAAGTAGGGACCATAAATGGAGTTTGACTGAGAATTTGATTGCTCACCGCTCTAGAGGAGGTGGGATCTGGGAGAATGGAGCTGATAAACAAGATGGTCTGAAGTCTCATGCAGGTAGCCAGCTTTCTTCAGGGCATTGGACAACGAATACTCTGGGGGTTAAGAGGAGCCGCACGAGTGACATGACGCTAGGGTAAGCTGCATGTGAAGGGTGGCAGAAAAGCAGCCAGTGGCTAAAACATATTTTTCCACAGAGGCAGATAAATAACAATAGCCAGTCGTGATGAATAATACAAAGTAAACAAACTCCTACCCACCACACCCGGGAGGGGCACGAAAGCATAAAACCCAAGAAAAATTAAGCGTTTTTGGAGAAACTGAAGTCACCAGGCTCTGCTCTTGGTTTCTTGGCGTTTTCTCACAAGTGCTCAGAAATCCCCTCACGGGACTCCATAATCTTACAGTGTGAGCTTGCCTACTTTTGCCTAATCATACACGCGTGTTCCCCAAAAATTAGATCGTCGTAGCTGAAGTATGTGTAATTTGCAAAGAAGTCGGTCATATTTTTCTTTTTTTTTAAAAAAAAGTATTTCACGGGAGTGATTTTAAACAAAGCTCCTTGCCTGGCTAGGAAGAAGAGAGATAGATTTACTTAATTCAAAAGATGAGTCAGGGAATCTGCTGAATCATATAAACTTGACCAGTTTGCAAAGACTTGTACAGAGGGAAGGGAGGAAGCTGGAGTATGGTGATCCTTGGGGCTCCAGCCTGACTGGTCTCCCTGAGGCCATCCGTGCGACCAGAGTTGGTAGAGGGAGACACCTAACGAGCATCCTGTGCTCTCAGTCTGATGAGAACAGATGACAGACTTGGTGTTTGGATGAGTGGTGGGGCAGGGCATACAGGTCAGGGTTTCACCTTGTCGTGTTTAACAGTGTTGGCGTAGGGAGGATGATTGGCCACCCTCCCCGCTTGCTGGGTGGTCCCAGAGTCTGCATTTCAGTAGGGTCCCTGTGGCCCACATACTTACGCACAGTGTGAATGCCCAGTGCTGCCAGTGCTGACTGGGTATTATATTGGCAGCCCCGTTGATATGAAAGTCTGGTGTTAGGGGCTGGACCCTTGGGCTCAGGGGGAATTGGGTGGCTCTCATCTCTTCCCCGGATCATGAAAGGAAGGCATAGCAATGGTTAGACCCCACAGCATCTCTCTTTCTGGGTCAGGTCCACCTGGAGCCTACAGCATGGATCCTGGAAGCTCTGACTGACTAAATTAGGCCAGAACCCTGGGTCCACCCCACACGACCCCTTGGATGCCTCAGCTGCTAGTGATGGGTATTTAAATATACATTCTAAGTGCAAATGCTCACCATAGTGCTTTCAAAGGCCTTGCTGTTGTGCAGGAAAATAAACAGAACCTTGTCCCAGAACCTCCCAGGTACCCTGCCAGGCTCCCTGCTCCATGTCCATGTATCCCAGTTATAGCTCCTTCCTTCTAGGTTTCTCTGCCCCCCTTAGGAAGAGTCTGAGCTGCCGTGCAGGAGGGTGGGAATAAGGCAGAACTTAAGAGGACCGGATACTCTTCAGGCCCATCTGGCTGTGGGCCTTGGGGCCCTTTTGGTTTTTCCAAGACAGGGTTTCTTTGTGTAGCCTTGACTGTCCTGGAACTTGCTCTGTAGACCAGGCTGGCCTCAAGTGCAGAGATCTGCCTTCCTCTGCCTCCTGAGGGCTGCGACCAAAGGTGTGCGCCACTACCACCCAACTGAAAGGAAGAAATTTTAATTCAAGTTTAGCAAACCACCAGATTTGTGATACAGCATAGATCCTATGCATTCAGTTAATGCTTTCGGCAGATGCATGGGACATGGTGCACTCAGTTCTTCACCACATGATGATGGAGCCCATGGGATTACTTGTGCTGACTGTGGAGGACCTGCAGGCATACATGAATGTAATGTTGTGTGGTGGGACACCTGCTCTGTCTGTTGGTGCCTCTCAGGCACTACTCACCATGAAGCGGATCTCTGGGGGGCCTCCTGCTATCCCTCTGTGAGCTCTTTAGGGAAGGCCCTAGCATCAGTAGCCCAGTGTTATCCCTGAGGATAGCTCCCCTGAGAGAGATGATGGGGTGGACCACTTTGCCCATGTGCTGGTGCTTATGAGATAGAACGAGGCAGGCTGGACTCATAGCGGAGACTGTCTCAGTACCTGTGAATTTCAGACTGCAATTGGCAAGTCTGGATGACTAGTTGAGCCCATTTTTTTTTCATGTAAACCCAATACATTTTACTCTAATTTTTATACAATCAACCAGAGTAAATCCCAAGAAGATATGTATGTATTTTGTTCAAAATATGCAAACTCGGTTATAGCGTGGGTTCTGAGTATCCTCTTGGGAATATACATGCAGCAGGTCAACCGGTGTCTCTTCTGCCACCTCCTCACCTCCACCCTCCTCTGGGTGGCCTTGCCCAGATGTGTTCCGCATTGAAGTGGTGCTTATTAATCTTTCTATAACATTCACTGTCCAATGTGCTCCTGACCATGCTCTGGTGCAGAGGAAAGGGTGCTGAGAGATCCGTGCTCCCCATGTCTTGGTGAAGACTGGAGCAGCGCAGCGGAGACAGAGACGGTTAATTTCTAGTGTCAGATGAAGGCCCAGACACCGGTGTGGAGGCCCAGAGCTGGTCATTGCTCTGGTCCCTAGAGATGCCACCTGTAGCGCCTGATTATTTTTACACTGGCAGCCTGCTGTCTCTGTATACTACTGCACCTCACTTCCAAAGCCCCAGGATCACACTGCATACTGGGACACCAATCAGTACAGCCAGTCAGAAACTGTTTCTTCTCTCTCTCTCTCTCTCCCCTCTCTCTCTAAGTCATCTGTCTCCTTACCTCCACTCCAAGGTTTAGGGTGACATGCCCAGCTACTTAGTTGTCATAAGCAACATAGACAGACTGCTCAGCAGTGTTGAGTGTTCAGGAGAAAGCAGATAAGCAGTAGGCTGAAGTAGGAGTTGAAGGTCTTGGCATTTTCAAAGTGCCCAGAGAGGGCTTTGCATAGCAGTGACATCTCAGGTGTGATGGCTATTCCTGGTTGTCAACTATATCTGGAATCAACTACAATCCAGAATTGGAGGGTACACCAATGTGATCTAGATCTTGAGGCTGGAAGACACAAGTTTCTGACCTGGATCTTGGCATGGAGATCTTGAGGCACAGTGGCCATGAAAAGCTTAGGCCCAGGCAAGGTAGTACATGCCCTCAATCCCAGGAGACTGAGGTAAGGAGATCTCTGAGTTCAAGGTCAGCCTGGGACAAAGCAAGTTTTAGATCCAGATGTGGTGGTACACACCTTTAGTCTGGGCCACACCTTCTGCTGGAGGCCTTCATAAGGACATTAGAAGCAGGAAGACTCATTCTCTTTTGACTGCTTGCACTTACTTGCCAGCACACTGTTGGAACCTACTTCTACAGAAGACCAGCTGAAACAAGTAGCCTTGTGGGACTGAGCAGCTACAAAATTCTTGGACTTCCCATCCATAGCTGCCCATTGTTGAGTTAGACTACAGACTAAGTCATCACAATAGATTCCCTTAAGATAGAGAGACAGACCATAAGTTCTGTGACTTCAGAGAACCCCCACTAATACATCAGGAAAGCCTGAAGTGAGAAGAAGGATAGATAAATTCCAGTGTCTGAGGCAGCATGCTCAGACTCAGCCATCAAAAATGTGCCAGGGCAGCAGTGCCAAGGAGCGTACAGAAAAGGCCAGGGAGTGTGATCAATGGGGACTGGATCGTGGGGACAACGAGTCTGTATTTTCTACAAATGCTGTTAGAGTCCGGGAACACATGGGCCAGAGTAGAATGTAGACTGTAGTGCATGATGTTTGCATGCTGTCTGTTGTGTGGGTGGGCTGCATCCCTGGTCCCTACTCAGTAGATACCGATTCGTGTTATCTCGTGGTTGTAAAAATCAAAACGATCTCCCTGAGGACAGACACTCCTGAGAGCCAGCTCAGTGCAGGTTAAAGTATTCAGTGGCTGAAGGGCGTATGCCTTTAAGATGGAAGGAGGCACTATGCATTGAATATTGGCTGCTAGGAAAGACAGGGCATTTGAAAAGACAAGAGGGCCAGGACTGATGGCCCCTGTCCTTGAGTGGGGACAGGGGCAGGGAGACGACAGGGCGCACTAACACCATGGACAGCTCTCCGATGGACGTTTGTCAGGCAAGTGGATCACATGGGCTGGCTTTTCTCCAAGGATTTTCTGTTTTCCTAGGGAGGCAAGAAACAGGTCATGGGGCTGAAGTTAAGTACTGCAAATTACCTTCCTGTTCTCTCTCCCCTGCTCTCTCCCTTTCTCCCTCCCCCTCTCTTTCCCTCTCTTCCCCCTCTCCCCTTTCCCTCTGTCTCCCCCTCTCTCCCTCCTTCTTCCTCTCTGTCTCTCTGTCTCTGTCTGTCTGTCTGTCTGTCTCTCTCTCTCACACCTCTGTGGCACTAGATAGTTTGTCTTTTAAGTATATTTATTTATTTATTTGGATGAGACAGAGTTTCTCTGTGTATCCTTGGTGTGCAGGAACTCTGTAGACCAGGTTGGCCTTGAATTAAAAAACCCTGCCTGCCTCTATCTACTGAGTGCTGAGATTAAAGGTATTTCCCATCACGCCCGACTAGACAGTGTTTTAAAGTATGTGTGAGAATGCATGTTTGTTTTTTTTTTTCAAGTAGGAATGTTATAGAATGTGCCTTATGCTCAGGTGAAAACATTGGATTTTATTGGACGGAGACCTCCAGTCTACAGGGTGGAGAAGTGTCATCTTTTCTTTTTAATTGAGTTTTTATTTTTATGTGTATGGGTGCTTTTCCTGTATGAATATCCATGTGTCATTTGTATGTCTGGCGCCTGTGGCTGTCAGAAGATGGCATCGGCTTCCCTGGAAGTAGAATTATAAATGGTTGTGAGCTGCCATGTAGTTGCTGGGAACAGAATCGGGGTTGTCTGCTCTTCTGAAAGAGCAGTTTGTGTTCTTAACCACTGAGCAATTTCTCCAGCCCCATGGTGTGTGTCTTTAAGCTGTGGCACTACCTCTTTAAGACCAGATCCCAGGGGCTGCTGAGCACAGCCGACTAACTGCAATCCTGAAGTGTTTTTGCATGGCCCACAGTGCTCAGATCTGCCACTTCTAGACCTTTTCCTGAGATGGAGAGAGACGGGGCAGACAAATGAGGAACCAAGGCCTCACTCAGCAGATCTCAAGGGTAAGGATGGCTGGGGTAGGTGGCCGCCTGGACTCTCCTTGACACCATTCCCAGCATCCTCACTGGTGAGTGCTGGCCTCTCTGGAGAAAGTCTTAGGGTCAGACCAGCCTACTTCACATGTCCCAAGTCCTCTCAGTTCTGAGTGAGGCCTCAGAGTTAAGATTAATAATAGAGGGACGCACACAAAATAAAACCAATCTACTGGAGACACAAAGATGTGTGTCTTCACTCTTGGTCCCACAGACACCTGTGATGGCACTGGTTCTTTAAATGGTTTTGCCCAAAGGAGACCAGGACCTAAGAAACCTCACAGCTCAGTCATGGCAGAGGTGGGATTCGAACCTAGGCATGACCTCTGTACCTCACTGAGCTTGGCCAAGGAGACATGACTTAGTCGGATCAGGTGTCATATCTTCCACTTCTCGTGGTAAGAAGGAAATTTAAAATTTTTATTGTCCTATTGTGGATATGTGTGTACAGGCACATGCATGTGGTCACTTCTGTGCACACATGCATGTGGTCACTTCTGTGCACACATGCATGTGGTCACTTCTGTGCACACATGGAGGTCAGAGGACAACCTGAGGGAGCAATTCTCTCCTCTCACCATCTGGGTTCTGGGGATCAAACTCAGGTCAGGCTTAGCAGCAAATGCCTTTACCCGTTGAGCTGTCTCGACAGCTTGGAACTGGTTTTGTTCTAATGTACGGTTCAGCCAGTTACTCTGTGCGTGTCCCAGTGTAAAACGGAGCAAGTCTAGATTTTGTCCTTAAGTGGGAGGATCCTAGGCAGGGCCTGGGTTATGTAAGGAGAATTATCACACTTTCTGAGAAGGCTGTGAGAAATGCCTGTGAGCACACCAGTGCTCAAGCACTTGACAGCTGCTGGGAACACAGAGACGATCTTGATTGGCAGGAGTGGGGGACATGATTCAAGCAGGTTGAAGCTGGCTGGCCCCAGCCCTGTGCTTACACAGCCTCAGTCTTATGCCTGATGTCTTCCCCAGTGTCTTCCTCTGTAAATGAGTGTAGGTGCTCATCTCTGGGAGAATGAGAAACGTCGGAAGCCATGCCTGGCACGAGGTGTCTCCCGTCAGGGAAGGGCTGAGTCTCATGGGTTCCGGTCACCATTTCCTCAGTACTATCATTTTTCTTTTTCACTGTCCCCTTGACCATAGGGATCAACTGTGTTGTTTAAAGATTATTTTTTTAAAAAAGATTCATTTATTTAATGTACAATAGTACACTATAGCTGTCTTCAGACACA
Source organism: Uromys caudimaculatus (assembly GCA_028551405.1). Taxonomy (NCBI): domain Eukaryota; kingdom Metazoa; phylum Chordata; class Mammalia; order Rodentia; family Muridae; genus Uromys; species Uromys caudimaculatus. The sequence goes on from CM052721.1 coordinate 33,069,190, forward strand.
CCAGAAGAGGGCATCGGATCCCATTACAAATGGTTGTGAGCCACCATGTGGTTGCTGGGAATTGAACTCAGGACCTCTGGAAGAGCATATAGCCTTCTTAACCACTAAGCCATCTCTCCAGCCCCTAAAGATTATTTTTTAAAAGATTAATTTATTTTTATCTTATGTGTATGTGCACCAAATATGTGCAGTGCCTATAGAGGCCAGTAGAGGGCAATGAATCCCTCCCTGGAACTGGAGTTACAGAGAATCGTGAGCTAGAAACCATATTGGTGCTAGAAACCAAACCCAGGTCCTCTGCAAGAGCAACCAGTTCACTTAGCCACCAAGTCATCTCTCTAGCCGATTGTAGTTCTTCTCTGATGCGTGTAACTAAAAGTCACAAGTTTTGTGCTTCCACAGGAAGCTGGGGAGGAGGTGGTAGGTGTAAACCCCGTGTGTGCTCTAAGCCCAAGAGCAATGCTGAGCTCTGCGTCTTGGCTTTCTCTGAGAGCCCCCACTCAGGTATGGGAAGCAGTAGCCAGTGTCACTGCCCTCAAGGATGGTGTGCAATCTGGGGTGTGAAAACCCACGGGGACACAGGAGGGAATGGTTTAGTGACAAGTCAGATGGCTTCATGAAAGGGTAGGCATTTAAGCTACACACTTGGTGTTGGATGGATCTGTCTGGGCACAAATTCCAACTGGATGACCTTGGGGAAGTCATTGTCTCTCTTTGAGCCTTGGTTTCCACATCTATGGAATGTGAGTTACCAGTCCCTGTTACAGGATTACTGAGACTACATAAGGTGCCTGTAGAGGGCTTGGTGAAGCCAAGTTGATTCTCAGAAACGTTAATGAAGATGTAGAAGAAACAGTTAAAATGGGGAAGGATGTGGATAAATGGGTAGGAGAATGCCAGGCATGCAGTAGATAAATATTGTTTGGTGGGATAGTTGGATGACTATGGACGGACAGACGGATGGATGGACAGACGGATGGACAGATAGGTGAGCGGGTGGGTGGGTGGGTGGGTGGGCAGATGGATGAACATGTGGATGGATGCATGAACAGATGGATGCATGAACAGATGGACCTCTGTGTTGTGCCTTCCACCATCACTTAACTCAGGAGTCATTGTTGAGGTCACCCCAGACCACCCTATCCTTGCTGCCAGTGATCCTTAGATGCATCCTGGGTTTGTGGGCACTGGTTGCTGTGTGTTGAAGCTTTGTGAT
>CM052721.1:33070905-33153957 GCA_028551405.1 Uromys caudimaculatus
TTTTTTGGTTTTTCAAGACAGGGTTTCTCTGTGTATCCCTGGCTGTCCTGGAACTCACTATGTAGACCAGACTGGCCTTGAACTCAGAAATCCACCTGCCTCTGCCTCCCGAGTGCTGGGATTAAAGGCGTGTGCCACCACTGCCGGCAGCAGCCAGATTTCTAAGCAGCCTCTGCAGCCAACATATTCATGGGCCTGGTGGCTAGGCCGGAAACACTGCTTTATGTCCTCACTACGCCCTCCAGAGTTGGCTGCTACTCTGGCACACTGCTCTCTCTCTATAAGCCATTGCTGAAGTAATTGCTCTGAAGGTTCTCTTAGCCCCATGTCAAAGTGCCCAGACCCACTTGACAGGAACAGAGGCAACAGGTGGTATCATATCCTTGGCCACCGTGTAGCCTGCAGCTACTATCTCTTCTGGTCCAGGCCTACAGGGAGTGTTCTGCTCCCATACACCCTAACTCTGCTGCAGCTCTTTGGAGGCGCCTCAAGGACCAGGAGTCCCATGGGAAGGACTGCAGCCATTAGTATCTGGGGTCTGAACACTTACTGAGCTTTTGCCTGACTCTGTTGTTCTTGGTCCTGTGGAAACAAGTCTCCACAAATGATGGTGTAGGATGTAGAAGTCTGAAGAGGATTTCACTGAACCAAAACCTGGGTGTCTGGAAGCTGTGCTGCCTGCATAGACACTAGGTGTCTCCCTGCCAGTTGTAGTCTTGAAGAATCCACCACCACCCCAGCATCCCCGCCTCATGGCTGTGTTGCTATAGGAATTGCCTGGTTATAACACCGACTTTGTATTACTTACAGCTGCATTCAGTTCCCATTTCATTCCTCATGAAACAGATGTCCCATCTCAACCTGCTGGTCTTAGTCATACCCACAGACTGGGTATAGTCACACTGGCTTCCTAGTGTCCAGTACTTAACCAGGCAAAGCCTAGCCTGGCACATAGACTTCCATGTTTGTCTCTTAGCCATTTCTTCCAACCTATGTCATGATAGGGACCTATATATTGATGCTTCTCTGGAAATCTTAGGTCACCTGGAACTCTTGGTCCCAATTCTGGCCGGCAGTGATTGGTTCGATCTTAGTGATCCTGTGCAGCTGTCAACCCCAGTCCTCACCACCGTCTGTAGTCCCCAGCATGACAGGGAATGGCATATTTATCCTGGGGCTTCTGCCATAATTTTCTCAGAGTGCAGCTTTGAAGGGATGTGTGGATACTGATCCAAATCACACCACAACTCCTGAGTCACCCTTGCCTGCCTCCCTGCTTCCAAACTGAGTCAGCTCCTGGTGTAAACAATCTCACACCCACGGTGATCTCGTAATTAGAGGAGTGTGTTCCCTGCCCCAGGTCACAGGACAAGAACTTTGAATGATTATTCTATACAGGTGGGATTACTGCTAGCTTTGCACGTCACCAAGCCATTGCCTTCAGTGGCTCTGTCGCGGTTGGCTTGGATGGGGAAGTAGCTTGCCTGAGTCTCACACTAAGGCTGCTTGCCTCTTGCAAGTCAGACCACTGCCTCTGAACCAGAGGAGGACCTGGGCCCTGAGTACTGGCAGGGAGTAGCTTGCCCCTGCTGTCATGTGACCTGCCTCCATGGGGACGAATAGAGGTACAAATGTGTGGTTCTGTCCCTTGCTCTGGATACTTGCCATAGCCAGGACCAACTGATACCTATTTGGGTTTTTTTTTTGTTTTGTTTTGTTTTTTTTTTTTTTGGTTTTTCAAGACCGGGTTTCTCTGTGTAGCCCTGGCTGTCCTGTCGTGGAACTCACTCTGTAGACCAGGCTGGCCTCGAACTCAGAAATCCACCTGCCTCTGCCTCCCAAGTGCTGGGATTAAAGGCGTGTGCCACCACTGCCTGGCGCTGATACCTATTTGTACCCAGACACTGAGCTGTTTCCCAGCCCCAGGGGTCCTGGTTCGCTTCTGTGCCAAGCTGGCCCAGCTCTCATCCAGCTGCTAGGAGGTGACACCTGAGATTCAGTGATACCTGAAGGGCAGAACCAGAGCAACTCCAAATCCCTCTTCCTATGCGCACCCTTCACCCGTGAGAATGACCTGGGGGTTGTTAAGGATTCCAGAAACCAGCTGGGCACAGTGGCAGGCATCTGTAATCCCAACAGTTGGAAGCTGAGGCAGGAGGATTACAAAGTTGAGGCTCCTGTCCCCCACCTTCCCCTGCCAGTTTCTTTGTCCAGTGACACAGACGAGTCAAGTCCAGCTCTGGGGTGGGGCTGGGGGCTGGTTTTTAGATGCTAACTAGTGCTTTTCAGACTCCTGGGTGAAGTCAGTGGTTCAGGGGTCTACAGCAGCCTGCATGTACATATATATGCACCATATGTATAACGTGTGCCTGCAGAGACCAGAAGGCACTGGGTTCCCCGGAACTGGAGTTACAGGCCATTATGAGCTGCGATGTGGGTGCTGCAAACAGAACCTGGATCTTCTGTAAGAACAGTGAGTGCTCTTAACTGCTGAGCCATGTCTCCACCTGGCTCTGCAACTCCTGATGTGGTATGCTAGACTGGGGAACTTGGGCCTTCCTGTCACACTCCCACGTGACTAGATGCCACTGGCCCTGGGACCCTAGTTTAAGAGTCATTGCCTCATTGTGAGCTGCTGTCCTTACCCTCCTTTTTTTTTTGGACCAGAACCTTCTTCATGGCTCCTTGTCACAATGGGAGGAACCTGTGGAGAAATGCCCTATCTCAAAGCCACACCTGCAACTCTGCTATCTTCCCCTATAGCCCTTTGCTCGCTTCTCCCCAGGACCCCTGAGCCTCAGACATCCCTTATCTGGAGCCCAGGTGGCCAGCCAAGGTGAGCCTGGTTTCTGCTCCCCTCATTGCGAGTCTGTAGTGAGTATCCCCAACAATTATTTTTAAAACTTGTGCCTCTTTTCAACCTTTGGCCAAAGCCACAGAAACTTCTTGATGCCCAACAAGGGAAAGTTATCTGACAAGACTCCAATGGGGCCCAAGATGAGCCCCTGCCTCAGTGGCAGGGTGATTCCAGGTCGTTCTGGGAAAGCAGCCTTCTGTGGAAGCAGCCAGGGTCACTTGACTCATATGCACGGAAATGACCCTACAGGACCTCAGCTGACTGGTTACTCAAAGAGGGGGAGGGCCAGCTCTGTCCTGGTGTGCCCAACCCAGTGTGGAAGGGCTCAAGACATTTCCCTCTGCATTGTGGACCATCAGGATCCTCCCAAATCAAAAGGCCCCCTCTGAGGATTATTTCATGTTGAAATTGACAAAATATGTAGTGAGTGAGGAGCCAGCCACTCCGGTGAGCTGATGGGTATGGCCGAGGGATACACGCAGGACAGGGTGATGGATGTTTTGAGAGGCACTCAGCTGTTCTCTGTGAAATACTTAAAAGAAAAAAGGGGCTGGGCAGTGGTGGTGCACGCCTTTAATCCCAGCACTCGGGAGGCAGAGGCAGGCGGATTTCTGAGTTCGAGGCCAGCCTGGTCTACAGAATGAGTTCCAGGACAGCCAGGGCTACACAGAGAAACCCTGTTTCGAAAAACCAAAAAAAAAAAAAAAAAAAAAAAAAAGGGATAAAATTTGCAAGGAGATTATATTATGAAACAAGAAAGCATAGGTTAGAAAAATACGTAGTAACACTGGTGTGGTGGCAAGTGGGTTGCAAATTTGAGATCTGCCAAGATTACAGAGCTTTGTCTCAACAATTAAAAGGAAAAAAAAGGGGGGGGAAGGAAAATATATACAAACTTCCAAAATTGAAATACATTGTTGCCATTAAAACTAAAGATTCAATGGGTGGATTACAAAGTTACAAAGGAATCAGACACTGCTAAAGAAAAGGTATAAGAACTGGAAGATGTTCTTGAGAAAATAGCCTGGGCCACTTACACTGAGGAAGAGGAAAAGCAGTGTATGGATGGGGGAGGGGTACCTGGAGTGGCAGCAGTGTCCTGCTGTGTTCCAAGGGCAGAAAGAGACAGACCCCTGAAGAAGAGAAGACTGGGAGATGGGGCATGGAAAATAAACCAGCCAAGCTTGGGACAGATTACCGATGGGTAATCCCCATGAAACTACAAACTGGCAACCACCCACCCCACTCCAGAAGGAAAAATTCCAAGTTCCTGTTGAGAACGTAGAGCCAGTTCTATGTACTGTGTATGCGTAGGCACCTGGGCAGCTGTGTGGGCTGGTAAGGAAGTAACTGCCAGCCCTGACTACTACTTCTACTTCTCCCTCCCTCTCCCCCTTCTCCTCCTTCCCAATTAGTTGCAAAAGTTCAGTCATTTAGTAAGAAAAGCTCTACACCCTTCCTCTATGACAGCATCCTGAGAATTAGGGGCTTAGCCATCTGTAGGAGGCTGTGGAAAGCCAAGGAAAATGAGTATGTAAGTCAGACTCCTGGGAATATGAACTGGTTGCATAGACTTTGGCATGGACTGAATGGGAGGCTAGAGACAACCCTGACATCTACACTTGACCTCAGTCAAGAGGCCTAGACGTTATCAGACTCAACAGTTAAGTCAGCAAATTATAACCCAAGAGGCATATGACCTAAGATAAAGGTAGAGGGGGCGGGAAAGGAGAGGTGCCATACACAGATGTTGCTAACGGGTCCCAAGGCTCAAACCCTGCACCTTGGGAAGAAAAAGCGCTGGATTTGGAGGCCAGGAGTGAGAAATCTCTGAACAGAAGTCTTGTTCAAGAGTCTGCAGCCCCAGGCTGTTGAAGCCACATTTAGGACAAGGGCCACTCTGGGAACATAAAGTCCATTTGTCATCACTGCAGAGGCTCTGGGGTATTGAGAGCAGAGATAGTGGTCGTTGGCTGGAAGAGGCAAGTGTGCCTGCAGAAAACTCAGGAGCTATCATTAAAAGCAGCATGCCAGAGGAATAGGACACAGGTGCTTCTAACAATAAAAACCAAGGTGACATACGACTCACCAGGGAAGTGCTTCAGTGCCCTCCCCATCTCCCCAGAAATGAAAACCGTGAAAGAACTAAGAAGAAATGGCGCATCTTGGGAAACTGAGTGAGGGAGGCCTCTCAGCTCTGTCAAATCAAACATGAAGAACTCAGCAACAAGAGCTACATTCTTAGGAGATGCATGGACTCCTCTCAAGATCTGAGTCTGCAGGGCCAACAAGATGGCTCAGGGGGTAAAGATAATTGCTGTCAAGCCTAAAGCTTGAGTGGATACCCAGAACCCACATGGTGGAAGGATAGAACCTACTGAAAAGTATCCTGTCTCACACATGTACTGTGACATGTTCATGTGTGCACATATGCAATAATGTAAAAAAATATTTTTTTAATTAGAGGGACCCTGAGCCAGGTATGTTGGCCCATTCCTTTGAACCCAACCTTTGGGAGGCAGAGGCAGGTGGATCTTTGAATTCGAGGCTAACCTGGTCTACATAGTGAGTTTCGGGATAGCCAAGGGTATGCAGAGAGACATTATCTCAAAACAAAACAAAACACTTGAGCCTGCATCACAGCACAGGCAAGCTCCAACTGCAGCCCACCATGTAGATCATGTTTGCAGCTGAGCACACAGATGGTAGACTCTGTAGAAGACAGATGCCAGCACTTTACATATGCTCACATAAAGCTATAACCTTGTGTTTCCTGTGAACTGGAAGGGGTATGATGCTGAACATTGTAAAAGACTCAGAAACCAAATGATTTAAAAAATTGTTAGGTTCCGCCTGATCTGTATTTAACTTTATGGTTTATATTAATGCACTGGAAAACAACTAAGGTCAAAACTATATTACCTAAGGTCTTAGGGAAAGCACACAGTCGTTAAATAAATTGGAAAGAGGGAGACAATAAACAGGAATTAATGAAATAGAAATTAAAATGAGAAAACAGAAGGACCCATACAAGCTGAGGCTTTTCTACTCTGGCAGCCTGGAGAGTTGGGTAGTTCCTGGGTATTGTCTCTTTATCTCCCAACACTCAAAGTGGATCTTGTGTTTGCTGCAGTCACTTTTATGGTGGCTCTGATTGCCCTCCCTGTCCTGAGCAGAGCTGCCCCTCCGTGCAGTCATGTCTCAGTGTTAAGCTCAGCTCCAACCTCATTTATTAAAGTCCCTTTTGCCTTCTAGCTTCTGCCTCCCAGGGGTTTGGGAAAAGCACCTCCGTTTCTCCATGTCTAGCTCTCCCCTGCTGCAACTCTCTGTCTGCTTTCCCTACAACAGAAAACCTGCTTTCCTCACCTGCCCCCTGCACAGCCCCTGAGTCCCCACTGTGCTCACCTCAGTGGTTTCCCCATGCGTGAGACTGGTCAGTCATGCCCCCAACACCAGGCACAGAACCCTTTGTAGCTTTGGATTAGACTGAGGATTAAGCTCCCCATCCCCATTGCCTTCCCATACCAACCTTTCAAGATTTTAAGAACGCCCTTTTCTAGCCCACCATGTCCTGATCTCTTCCCAGAATGCCTCGTCCATCCTACTCCTCTTCTCCCTGTACTGACCCCAGGTGTGGATCAACCACCTACACAGCTGGACTCCACTGCTGGTGCTCTCAGCTACCAAGGTCTGCACCACACTTGGTTCCCTGCCAAATCTCCTGATGACAGCATGTGCCTGCCCATTGGTATGGGATGGCTCTTGTCAAAGACTCTGCACATAATTCATATGTGCATGCATGCATGTGTGCGTGCACATGCGTGTGTGTACAGGAGCGTGCATGAATGCCATGTGCACGTGGGTTCCTGCAGAGGCCAGTGAAGGCCATCAAATCTCCTGGAACTGCAGTTACAGGCATCTGTGAGCCATCCGTGTAAGTGTTGGGAACCAGACTCTGGTCCCCTAGAAGCAAATGCTCTTGGTCACAGAGCCATATCTCTCTCTCTCTCTCTCTCTCTCTCTCTCTCTCTCTCTCTCTCTCTCTCTCTCTCTTTGGTTTTTCGAGACAGGGTTTCTCTGTGTAGCTCTGGCTGTCCTGGAACTCACTCTGTAGACCAGGCTGGCCTCGAACTCAGAAATCCGCCTGTCTCTGCCCCCCAAGTGCTGGGATTAAAGGCGTGTGCCACCACTGCCCGGCTGAGCCATCTCTCTATCCCCCTCTCCATGGCCATTTTGACTAATGGACAAAGAAATAAAAGATGCTGTCTCACACTGGCATTTTATGTTAAAGCTACCCAAGTGAAGTTTTAAAAGAATTTTCAGTAGCAGGGAAGTGTTGAGGCAGAGTGAGGAGGGCAAATGTGAACCTAATTTGTCCCCAGTGTCCCCTGTGGTCATAAGTTTATAGAAATAACATGGGGCACTAAGCTGTGTATATTGATTTTGTCTCTGTGATGAGACCCTTGCATGATTCTGGGTGTACACTCATGGTCTCCCTGACAACGTGAAGGAAATGTGGTGATAATCCCCCGAGAGTTTTTCAGTTGATGCTTTGGCTGTCGGTGACCTTCTGTCCTCCACTGAGGACATTTGTGCCTGGGTGGCTGGTTGGGCTGGCTATATGATGATCCGGGGCTTTGAGTGGCTCCGTCTTTTCTGCGGGGCACCAGATCCTTGGAGAGTGACCCTGGATTGAGCGTGGGAGGCCAGCTGTAAGACTGCCATCATATGGACAGGATGTCGGTTTCCGTTTTCTAGGAAAGACGTGGGAGGATGTTTTAAACCGAGCTAAGGAATGTACATTTCCCATGGTTCTTAGAGTCACATGACATTGAAGATGCAGTACAAGCTATGGTATAGTTCAGTTAGGGACGATTTCAGGACCAGAAACTAGAAAGCACTTCACCCTAGCTTCTCTGAGAACTGCCGTGCTATCGGAAACCATGTCTCCACCTTCTCACAGCTCAGCTGCCTGGGGTAGACACACAGTGGTTCACCCTATGTGAGAAACAGTCCACACCTCAGAATCTCCTGCCCCCAGACACCAGCAGAGCTTAGTCAGGTCCAAGTGACGGTGTGTGGTGCAGGCTGTGACTGTGCAGCCAACACCACAGACCAACTACAACAACAGGCTCTGAAGTCAAGGAGTCTGCAGATTTCATCTCTCACAGTTCTAGGGAAAGCCTTTCCACCCCGTCCAGCTGCTGGAAGTTCCAGGTGTCCCCGGCTTGTGGCCTCAACGCTATCTGTGCCTTGTATGCAGATGGTCTTCTCTGTGGGTAGACATCCAAATTCCCCAGTTCTGAGGACACCAGCCATGCTAGACTTGGGGTCCAGCCTCATTTTACCAGTGATCACATCTATTTCCAAATTGGGCTGTATTCATGACTTTTTTTTTTTAAAGATTTATTTATTATTATATGTAAGTACACTGTAGCTATCTTCAGACACTTTTTCTTCTCGCTCCACCCCTGCTCACTGTAGCGGGGTGCTCACTGTAGCTGTCTTCAGACGCCCCAGAAGAGGGTATCAGATCTCATTACAGATGGTTGGGAGCCATCATGTGGTTGCTGGGATTTGAACTCATGACCCTTGGAAGAGCAGTTGGTGCTCTTAACCGCTGAGCCATCTCTCCAGCCCCATTCATTACTCTTGAAATGAGAATTTAAGCACATTGACCTTAAACATATTTGGAGGATGCAGATCAGCCCACAGTAGTGTCTGTAGTCCGTCCGGTCTTGTGTGCTTAGTGGGTATAACACTTCTTATAGTCATTGCTGCTCATTGGAGCTGGGGATCCTGAGAACAAGGAAGGAATGAAGCAGAAGCATTTCCTACCCCCTACTCGGAACCCACATGCCCCTCCCACCCGGTCTGTACTGTGTCTGGAGCTTGGCCTACAGTGAAGACAGGAAAACCCCATAGCTGCTGCCCAGAAGTTCCACAGTCTGAGCAGAAGGTGCTGCCCAGCTCAGCATGGATTTTGGCAGAGCCTCAGAGTATGGGCAATCCTATAGATTGGTAATACAGGCCTCATGACTCTTCTGTCACCGAGAGGCCATCTCAATGTCCTTCCAGGTTTGCCCTCGTTTCCTGGTGAGATCAAGCACTTCCATCTCTTTACAAGAAATCTTTGTGAAATAGGATCTGAGCTAACACAGGGGAAGTGAAGGAAGATGAGAAGCCAGGATCCGATGGCAGAGTGACCCTTCCTTAAAGGCAAATCTAATTAGGAGTTTTCAGTCAGTGTCGCTGGTACGGATTCCAGCTCCATAGACCTGGGAGGGGAGCTGAGGTCTGGGCAGGAGGCTCTGACTTCAGACCCCACTCCCAGGCTGGCTTGGGAGTTTTGCTTTGCCCATGCTCACCCCTCTTCATCGGCAGCCCCTGACCAGTGCACCTCAGAAGCGAGTCTGTGTGGAAACCACTTGTGAATCTCCCCAGAAACAGCATTCCTGCCCCACATCTTCTGTTGGGACTGCACAGAAGCCCTGTGAATGGCAAGAAACAGGTGCTGACGAATATGTAAGCAGGTACATCTTTAAAGACTGATGAACACGTACCACCTTGAACTCCTCCTGCAGCCCTTGGGCACACTTTGAAAACAAGCAAGGTGTAATAGGTAGTGATGGTTGTGAACTCAGGCAGATCTAGAGTTACCTAGGAGACAAAAGCTCCATGCTTGAAAGAGTTTCTAGGTTAGATTATTTGAGATGGGAAGACTCACCCTGAACAGGTGATAACATTTCGTGGGCTGGCATCCTGGACTGAACAAAAAGGATAAATCGAGCTGAGCACCAGCATGTGTTCATCTCCCTGCTTCCTGACTGTGCACGAAGAATGCCAGCTGCCTCATGTTTCTGCCACCATGATAGCCTGTATCCTCAATTTCTCCTTCCTTGTTAGGTATTTTGTCCCAGCAATGATAAAGATAATGATATACAAGACTTCCCAGATGTCTGGTGTATCTGGTGGAGTCATATGTAGGAAGGACAGGAGGGGGCCAGGCCTGGACCAGCAGAGCCACCAGGACTCCATCTTGACTCTTCACAGTGGAGGTTCCTGAGCAGGAGCCTAGCCTGGACCCCCAGTCCACCACCTCCACTGAGCAGCTTGAGGGAGGCCTTGTGTGAGCTATTTTGTAACTCTGGGTCTGTTTAAAGACCCAAGGGCTAGGGAGGTCATGCCCTGGGGCTGTGTGAGCACAGACAGATCTTCAGGGGCAAGAGTCAGCTTGCTTATCAACCAGAAAGCCAGCAGGACATCCATGGAAGGCAGAGAATGAGAACCAGTTCTTCAGGATTCAAAATACTGTAACAAAGAGTACCACAGGGGGACTGGTTAGCCACAAGGATTTGCCAAGGTATGAAGTGGTAGTCTGAAAGTCTCGGAGAATGAAAACAAAGGAGGAAGAGGCATCAAGAGGAGGGATCTTCATTCAAGGGAAGTCCCAGGGCGCAGGCTCAGCAATGAAGAGTACTGGGACTCAGCCAGAGGACCCAAGCTCCATTCCCAGCACCCATGTCCAGTGAGTGGCTCACAACCACCTGTGATTCCGTCTCCAGAGGATCCGATGCCCTCTTCTAGCCTCCGCTGGTACCTGCATGCATGGTACACATCTGCACAAACATAACACACGTGTACATAGATACAAATATAAGCATATTTTTAAAAAGATAAAAAGAAATTAAAGGAAGTCACAGAAGAACAAGTTGGAAGGCAGACAGAAGTATATAATCTTATGGTTAACAGAACACATCTTCCAAAAGGAAATGTCTCTTGAAGGTTGAACATGACTGTTAGGGTTTGTATATCCTCAGCCCAGGGAGTAGCACTATTGGGAGGTGTGGCCCTGTTGGAGTGGGTGTGGCCCTGTTGTAGGAGGTGTGGCCTTGTTGGAGTGGGTGTGGCCTTGTTGGAGTAGGGGTGGGTGTGGCCTTGTTGGAGAAGGTGTGACCTTGTCAGAGTAGGTGTGGCCTTGTTGGAGTGGGTGTGGCTCTGTTATAGGAGGTGTGACCTTATTGGAGTAGGTGTGGCCTTGTTGGAGTAGTGTGTCAATGTGGGTGTGGGCTTTAAGACCCTCATCCTAGCTGCCTGGAAGCCAGTATTCTGTAACCAGCCTTCAGATGAAGCTGTAGAACTCTCAGCTCCTCCTGCACCATGCCTGCCTGGATGCTGCCATGTTCCTGCCTTGATGATAATGGACTTATCCTCTGAACCTGTCAGCCAGCCCCAATTAAATGTGGTCCTTATAAGAGTTGCTTTGGTCATGGTGTCTGCTCACAGCAATAAAACCCTAACTAAGACAATGACCATAATAAACCCTAGATGGGAGAGACAGAGATAGCCCAGAGATAGAAACAGACAGAGACACAGAGACAAGAGTTAATAGGTATGAAAATACCTATAAAAGATAAAAGGTCTCCAGTGCTGGAATTCCATCCTGGGACTGGGTGAGGGGAGAACCTTAGTAGGAATTCTACATCCAGCAAAATTATCTCCCACTCCAAAGGAGGAAAAACCAAATTTTCAACTATCTTATAGCTTAGAAAATTCTCTTTCTGTGCAATCCTTCTGCAATATGATTTGGTAATATTCTTCTGTCAAATAAAAAACAATTCCCAGACCTAAGGAGATGTGGAATTCACAAAACCAGACAGCGTACCCAGGCTGAGCATAAGAAAGGTTCCAAGGATGGTGTCCAAGCAGGACAATACAAATAATGTAGGAGGTAAAAGGTCCCTGCGTGAGGGTGCTGAGCACTGCCCACGGTCCCTGCTCTCCGGTGAGACAGGCTGGAGTCTACCGCCACAATCACCTTGTTAAGAACTCTGGGATACAGCACAGAGACCAGCTGTTTCTAGCTGTGGTCCTGTACTCCCTAACACCACAACCTTGGGTGTTGACTGTGCCTCAGTTTCCTCTTCTGCAGATTGAAGTGCCCCATATGACCTCCTAGAGGTGCTGTAGAGAACATGTCTGCAGAGCACGTGCCAACAAATACTGTCACTACCACACTTACATGCCCATACCAGAACAAGATGGCTGGTCATGACCTAACATAAAACAACCAAAGTGCACGTGGCTCCGGTAATTTAGAGCATTGGCAATAGAAATTAATATCGCCGGCCAAACATTGGTGGCCCACGCCTTTAATCCCAGCACTTGGAAGACAAAGGCAGGTGGATCTCTATGAGTTTGAGGCCAGCCTGGTATACAGGGTGGATTCCAGGTCAGCCAATACTTCACAGAGAGACCCTGTCTCGTAAGGGGAAAAAGAAAAAAAAAAAAAAAGGAAAGAAATCAGTATTGCTTTGACATTTGAAAATGCTTCAATATATGGCCTGAGATTGGTTTGTGATGGAATTATTACATTTTGATCTGGGTGGGTTCTGGAGCGAGTTCTGTTCACGTGACTTAAATACTGATCCATTTGGGAATCTTGCCTACTTTTGCAGAGCATGGAAGGGCTGTTGCAGACAACCTTGGGGGGGGGGGGGCACTGTGGCGCTGTGGGCAAGAAGCCTATGTTACATGTTAGGCATCAAGGGACATGGCAAAAGTTGACATTCCCGGAGATAGAGCGTTCGGCATTCCTCTTGAAGTCACAAGGGCAACCACCAGAATCACTAAAAATAAAACAGAGCTGAGAAAAATTGGGGGAAGGCGGAGCAGGGGAGGGGATGTAGGCGGAGGTGGAAACAGACTCCACTCATTTTTCACACTGAGGAGCCCTGGGACTTGTCTCTGGCTCACAAAGCGGGAACCAGATCCATCCGGCTTTCAGGGCTACAACGCTCTTATACTGGAGTGGAAAGAATGCAGCAGGCCACCGAGAGCCAAGTACTTCCAAGGGTGGGGCTGCAGACAAGTGAGCACAACTGGTGTATTCCGGATTGAACCAACAGTTCATCAAGCGGATAATTTTGCTTTTACAAGGAAAGCCCCAAAGCTGGGTACTAGCCCCCCCCCCAATAGCCCCCTAGCCACCCTTCAGCCAGGCAGCAGGGTCTGAGGACAAGTGCTCAGAGGGTATCAGGGCTGCTCTCCTGCCAGCTTGCAAAGTGCTTTGTGTCTGCCCTGTGGGATGCCTGACTTTAACGAAAGGCACAAAGTGTTTAAAGATAGTAGGATTTTGCCAGATGTGGTGGAAAGGCGGGAGGGGCTATGCAGGGACTACATAATGAATTCCAGTCCTACGGGAGAGACCACGTCTACAACATGGCTTTCAGTACTGAGATTAAAAAAAAAAAAAAAAAAAAGCAAGTGAAGTGATTTTTCTGTTTTATATTTGGTGCATATCCTTCAATCCTATACAAACGTCAACTCTATGTTTGAACAATTAAAATGGGATGTTACAGAATATACAGAGGTCAGGAACCTGGACTGAGAGGAGACACCCCCCCCCCCCCGGCAATTTGGTGTATGGAGATTGATGCTTCACCTTACCCAGCTGGACCAAGGAGAGCAAAGGGCACTGGTTCTCCTGTGGTTGTTGCCTGGACTGCAGCTTCTCTAGGACAGATGCTCTGAGTCATGTCCCCTGATGTGACTCCAGTGACTGTTGAGAACCTCCCTACTGGGGTCCCCAGGTTCCATAGCCCCTGCCCCATCCAAGGCTTGAAGCAGAGCAGGCTTCTCTCCTAGCTTTCTGGAGAGTTCCTGCTTCTCTTCTCCAATGCCTTGTTTCCCGAATTATCACCTGTGTCCTCGGGTTGGAACTGTATGTGGCAGCAATTTGCAATTGGTTTTGAAGACAAACACTACCCATGCCAGGGTGCAGACAATGATTTTATATTCGGAAGCTTAATTTAGTTCTTTACAATGTGTTTATTATTTTTTTACTTATCTTTTTTTAGGTTTTTGAGATAGGATTTCTCTGTGTTGTAGCCCTGGCTGTCTCAGAACTCATTCTGTAGACCAGGCTGGCCTTGAACTCAGATCTGCATGCCTCTGCCTCCGAAGTGCTGGGATTAAGGGTGTGTCCCACCACCACCCAGCCTTCAATTAAAATTTTATATATTAATTAACTTTATTCTTTTCTTTTTTTTTTTTTTTTTTTTTGGTTTTTTTTTTTTTAGTTTTTTTCGAGACAGGGTTTCTCTGTGTAGCCCTGGCTGTCCTGGAACTCACTCTGTGGACCAGGCTGGCCTCGAACTCAGAAATCCGCCTGCCTCTGCCTCCCAAGTGCTGGGATTAAAGGCGTGCGCCACCACTGCCTGGCTAAACATTACATCTTAACTGCTGGTTCCCCTACCTCCATTTCTCCCAGTCCCCCTCCCAACATCTCTTCTCCCCTAGATGTAGATCCACTCCTCCTCTGTTTCCCTTCAGAGAGAGAGAGAGAGAGAGAGAGAGAGAGAGAGAGAGAGAGAGAGAGAGAGAGAGAGCGAGCCTCCTAGGGATATCAACCAACCAAACATGGTGTAACAAATTACAGTGAGACTAGACACAAACCTTCATCTCAAGGATGAATGTGGTGACCCAGTAGAAGGGTCCCAAGTGCAGGCAAGAAGAATCAGAGATACCTCCTACTCTTTTGTTAGGGACCCTAAAAGAACACCAAGCGTGAAGAAAGGAGAGTGAGGTAGTGCGGCCATTTCTTCTGATTTCCGTCTCTGCGTTCCTCGCAGAACTAACAGCAGCGGCATGTTGGGCCAGAGTATCCGGAGGTTTACCACCTCCGTGGTCCGTCGCAGCCACTATGAGGAGGGTCCGGGGAAGAATTTGCCATTTTCAGTGGAAAACAAGTGGCGGTTACTGGCTATGATGACCGTGTACTTTGGATCTGGATTTGCTGCTCCTTCTTTATAGTAAGGCACCAGCTACTTAAAAAATAAGGATATTTAATTCATCCCTTTAACAGAATGAAGAAAGTTTAAGAGATATGATCTGAAAGTTGGATTAAACTCTTGAACTCTTGTACTAGAAAAAATTGTAAATAAACTAATAACATAAAAAAAAAAAAAAAAAAAAAGAACACCAAGCTATGCAGCCATGATGTGTATGCACAGGACCTGGCTCAGACCCAGACAGGATCCATGAGTATGTCTTCAGTCTCTGTGAGCCCCTATGAGCCTTGCTTACTTGATTCTGTGGGTCGTGTTCTCATGGTGTCAGCGACCCCTCTGGCTCCTAGAATCCTTCCTCCCCCTCTCCTTTCCCTGACTTGGCCTAGGGTTTGGTGGCGGGGCTCCGCACCTGCTCTTCACAGGTGCTAGACAATGCCTCTCTGATGACCACTGGGCTAGGCACTTAGTCTTGACATCGTGGTGTTGTGCAGAGAGGTCATACATGCTCCCTGTTCTGGCTCATGCTCCCCTTGTTTGCCCTCCTACAGCCTTGCCGGCCTGTGTCTTCTGACTTCACAGCCAGTCTCATTCCAGGACACACTGCGCAGGGGGTGGGTATGCTGGGAGCAACTCCAAGGATCTCCTGACCTGTCTTTTCTTGTCTTTTCCAGGCCTTGCCAAGCCCATTGGGCTGGTGGAGGGGCCAGGAGGCCTGGGCCAGGGAGGAGTGGCTGCCACTCTGCAAGATGACAGCCAAGAGACTGAGGCCAAGTTTGAGGACTTTGGGTACAATGCACAGCTCAGTGACCGCATCTCCCTGGATAGGACCATCCCTGACTACAGGCCGAAGAGGTGAGCAGCCTGGCCTCAGCAGTTAAGGACTGGAGGTGGGATTCTGGTGTACAGGGGTGTGGGGCTACAGAACAGCCCTCAGTCTCTTTGTGGCTCTGTCTTCCTTGATCTCTCTGTCTCTGTATCTCTCTGTGTCTCTTCTCTGTCTCCATCAATCTTCCTAACTTTCTGCCTGTCTCTTTCTCTCTCCCTGTCTCTGTCTCTTTGTCTCTCTCTGTCTCTTTCCCTCCCTGTCTTTGTCTCTCTCTGCCTGTCTCTATCTCTCTCCTAGTCTCTGTCTCTATCTCTGTCTCTCTCACTGTCTCTGTCTCTCTCCCTGTTTCTATCTCTGTCTCCCTGTCTCTGTCTCTCTCTGTTTCTTTCTGTCTCTGTCTCTTCTCTTTGTCTGCTTCCTGTCTCTGTCTCCCTGTCTCAGTCTCTCTCTCCCTGTCTCTCTCTCCCTGTCTCTGTGTCTCTCTCTATCTCTCTGTCTCCCTCACTGTCTCTGTCTCTCTCCCTGTTTCTATCTCTGTCTCCCTGTCTCTGTCTCTCTCTGTTTCTTTCTGTCTCTGTCTGTCTCTTCTCTGTGTCTCTCTCCCTGTCTCTGTCTCTGTCTCTTTCTCCCTGTCTCAGTCTCTCTCTCCCTCCCTCTCTCTCTCTCTCTCTCTCTCTCTCTCTCTCTCTCTCTCTCTCCCTGTTCTGTCTCTCTTGCCCCTCTGCTGTCTTCTATGTTCATCTTTTTGAGCCCCACCCCACACACAGGATCAGTCCCCTTTCCATTTGGTCTCAGAGGCTGGCAGGCTGGAGGTGGCTGGGCTATCTCTGTGAGCCCAGCTGTAGCTGTGTGCATATATACATGTGTACATAGGTATGCAGATGGACTTGAACACCTGAGCTAGAGGCCTCAGTCCCTGCTAAGTGTGTTCTCACTGGCTTTGCAGCTATTTCTGGTGTGTGTTACTGCTCAGTGAGCCTCTAGGGTCCGCAAGGTTTCAGCAGTCCCTCAGCGAGTGCGGCCATCTTGTTCCTCACCACAAAGATGCTCGTTGCTGTGACCTAGCTTGTGTCTCAGGCCTGGGTTCTTGTCCCTGATTATTATCTCAGTCCAAAAGCACACAAGGGGGCTGACCAGAGCTAAGCTTGAACAAATATCTTGATAGGAGGCCCAGCTAGGCCCAGCATCCATGACATCAAGACTTTGAGTTGTCAGGAGCAAGCTGGCTGCTCTTGAGCGCCATCACAGAACACCAGGGCAGGAGACCTAGATAGGGAAACTCTCAGCAGCTCCTGATAACTAAGCTCAGGGCTCAGCACCTGCCAGAGCTTGCTGAGGAGGGTGGGGCCAGGAAGAAACTCGGAGAGGTGCCTCACCAGAGCAGTGGGTGCAGTGATAGAGAAGAAAGGAGGAACCACCCCATCATCCACCGAGTCCCTGAGCCTCAATCTTCAGGCTGTTTTTGAGGCCTTTCATCCCACCCCGGTTGGCTCTGTGCATGAGCCAAGGTGGAAAGATGGCCAAAGCCCAGAGTCCCAGCTGGCTGTGAACAGTTCTCTGGGTCTGTGCTTGAACCACTCCCAGGATGGCGCCTGGGCTGGGGTGATCCTCCCAGCAATGAAACGGAGACTGCACCTCTAGGATTATTTTGGTAGCTGTGTTATTTTTTAAGTCCCAAAATAACTTGTATTTTCCATGCCTGATTCTTTTATTTTTGGGTATCTTCTGAAATTCAAAAGTTGAATTATTTACATCCTGAGACAGACCCAGGAAGCTAGCTGCTGCCTTCAAATCTGAGGTAACACAAAGGTTTATGACCTGCTTTGACAGAGCCTGGTGGGCCCCTGTTATATTCTTGCTCCCAGCCTGCTGACCTGGGTTGGGAAGGTGAGAAGGGCTGTGGAGAGTGTGGGTAAGATTCAGACCTGGACAGTCCGCCTGTATCAGAATGTCATCCACGTGTCTTGTGAAGAAACAGTGAGCTTTCCTAGTCTGATGTCCCACGACGGGCTCTCCCCAGGGACAGTCCTACAATGGGCTCTCCCTGATGGACATTCCCCTTCCCAGAGAGTAAACCAAGGACCAGTGTATTCAGAACCTGAGCGTACTCAGCTCCTGGACCGCCTTTTCCCATGTCTAGTTCCATGAAGTATGGCAGAAGGCCTTCTCCAGGCCCGGTCAGTCAGAGCAAAGGCATGATGGGAACCAGCCCAGGGAGGCAGCCACAGGCATGTTGGGGTTGCTGAGAAATAAAACAGGAGCAAGTGAGACATCTGAGCATGCAGGTGAATGGTCAAAGTGTCGTGGGCAGGCTCTGAGATGGCGCTTGAAGAGACATCCACACGTCCTGGGGGCTCAGCCCCTTCATGTCCTCTTTAGGCCTCATGTGACTGTATCACGTGACAGTCCCCAATCTAAAATCTTTGAAGAGGCCTCCAAATTCCTGCTCCCCTCATGACCCCAGAACCATGGCAAGAAATGGCTATTGTATGAATCACAAGCTTAGGCTGCTGTGTACAGCCATAGAGGGTGCTCTGCGCAGCCTGTGGTAGGACATCGGATGAGCAAGGTGAACACACGGGCTGTGTTGTCGGCGTCCGTGAGCACTGCCCCACTCAGCAAACTTTCACACCTGGTGTTAGTGACAGGTGTCTGAGGATGGCTAAGTGGGAACACTGATCGTTGCAAGCTCAGTCTAAGCTCCCCAAAAGCTTTCTCTCTATGTTTTCCTCAAGGGCTTCACAGTCCCAGCATGGCCAGAACATTGCCTCCAGTTTGAGCAGTCATGGTCATCAGAAACTGGGCTGCAGGCATGCGTGCATGCGTAGGCACACATGGGAGTGTGTTCCAGCACCTACAGGTGGCACCACCCACTCCAGTGATTTCTCATACTTTCTTGTCGATGCCATCGTTGGGCTCCTTTTGTCTGGGGGTGGATAGTTTCTCTAATTAGGCAGCAGCTTTAATTATGGCACAAAGCACATCACATAGATGTTGATTTCTAAGCCTGCCCCTGGGATGACGAAAGGAGGCCGGTAAATCCAAATTAAACAGTGTCATCAGAACGAACAGCGTTCCCCGGAAGCCTCCGCTGTGATGTCCCTCGCCTCATGTTTGCAGTCTCCATGCATATTCATTGTCTGAGCCAGGAACAGCTTGGCTGTCAGCTCCGATAAGTGCAGACTGAGTGCATGACAAATGGAAGGCTGAGCTAGCTCCTCGGACTCAGGCTGGCAGATAGATCTGCACCGTCTACTGGATGAACCCCACCCCCAGCCCCTTGTTCTCTTGGTCCTTGTGAGGAACAGAGGTATTTTGGACACTGCAGATCTCAGGGCAACTGAGATTCTCCAAAGACATGACCCTTGACCTGTGTTCTGTGGCACAGTGGTTTTGTCAGTTCGTTTTCGTTTGGTGGTGGTTTTCTGGGAGATCTCCTCATGTAGTCCAGGCTGGGCTGAGATTCACAATCCTCCTGCCTCAGCCTTCTGAGTATTAGGATGACAGGTCTGTGCCCCCACTCCTGGCCCTGGTTTTTACTAAGTGTGGAGCTGTGTACAGCAAGTCGTTGTCCTGAATGCACAACTAGTCCTTACCAGCTCTCTCTGCCTAAGTCTATACTCTGTTAGGGCTGTTCAAGACAGCTGGAAGGCCTTGCTTCCAGGAGGGTCCAACCTAGAAACTGCTTCTGGTGCTCCAGACCTGTCCCTACCTAATCTGCAATGAAAGCCACCATCCTTGCATCCTTAAATTCAGACCATTGGAGTTAGAGCCCAGGGCTGGCTCTAAGCTTCTCAGTAGGCAGAGCTGGACACAGTACACTGGCTGTGGTATGCTTTCAACCTTAGGCCTGTAGTGCAGCCGTCCCCCTCTCCTGCTGTGTGAGTTCTGACCAGGGCCCACTGAGCACCCACAGGCCCCTGTAGAGGGTCCTGGGCTAAGGCAGCAAGGAGCTTAACACAGCTGCTGAAAGTCAACAGAGAACATCAAGAGCTGAGCTGACCCAGAATACAGTGTGTCACCTGGACCTGGGAGATCTGCCAGCACCAGTGACCCACAAATGGTTTGGCGGGTGTCACTGCCTGAAGGACAGGGGACATACCTACACCCCTGTGAAGCCAGGGGAGGCTGCCTGACTCTGAGTGGCTGGTTCACTCAGGTAGTGACCCTATGACCAGTTTGAGGCCCCTTTGAGAGAGGGTGGTATGAGAGTGTCCTGCATGTATCTATTACATCTGCATGTCTTGCTTCTGCATGTCTTGGTTCTTGTGGCTTTCAGTTTTGTTTTGTTTTGTTTTGTTTTTTGCTGTTTTCGAGACAGGGTTTCTCTGTGTAGCCCTGGCTGTCCTGGAACTCACTCTGTAGACCAGGCTGGCCTCGAACTCAGAAATCCACCTGGCTCTGCCTCCCAAGTGCTGGGATTAAAGGCATGCACCACCACTGCCCAGTGGCTTTCAGTCTTTGTGCATGGATGTGTGTCTGTGGCCGTGTGTCCATAACTGTAGGGACAGGCACTATGTAAGTGTATGTGCCTCACATGTCATCAGCATGCCAGCTGGAGAGGTCTTGGTGGGATGTGTCTGGGTCTCCAGACAAAATGCCGTGTGTACATGTGTGAATGTGGGCATGCGTGTGTGGAAATGTGTGCTCAGCTGTGCAAATGTGTGTGTGCGTGTGTGTGTATGTGTGTGCACGCATAGGTGTGGCTATATTGTAGGGCAGGCTTGTCTCTAGCAACATGGATGGATGGATGGATGGATGGATGGATGGATGGATGGATGGATGGATGGACTCAGTCTGTGAAAGTCGAGGACCCCTAGTTTCTGAGTCCTTACTGTCTCTTTCCCCTGGCCACGGAAGGCACTCCTCCTCCGCTCCTTAGATGGCAGTGAGAAGGCAATAGCACAGGTGGCTGTCTAGTAGAGGGTTTTGAACTCATGTGTGCACTCTGCTTGGATGGTCATGTGTTTTCCGGCAAGACAGGACTCTGCCGTGTAGCATGGCAGAAGCATAGTCCCCAAGGACCTGCCTTCCAAGAATCTCTCCATACAGTATTCCCAGAAATGAGGACATAGATTCCAAATGAGCAACTTTCTGCCTGCTGAGACCCAGTTCGGCATGAGACATGAGTCCCGTTGCCTCTCAGCCAGTGGCTCTCAGGGACACTTCTCTTCTTGTCATTTCCACAGTCAGTTTTCCAGGGCACAAGGGGCAGCCTCATGCATTTCCATTAGCACCGATGATCTGGGCATCTGGGGAGAGGTGCTCAGGTTGTTGGCAAGTGTGCTGCCCCTGCCGTCTCTCAGGCAGGATTCTCCTATCTCCCTGCTATGAGCTTGAATCTCTGTGGCACACGGTCCCTTTTTGTTCTTCCCAGCCTCGACCTCATCCTCCTATCCAGCTTATGCTCAACCATGAGTTTGCAGAAACCCCACTCTGTGCCAGCAATGGGAGGGGACACTGTCCACAGAAAAGCCATGATGGGCAAACTAGTTGGCTAATTGCTCATGGTTAAACACACTGCTTATTCTGCTTGGGGACAACACAACACTGAGCCCAGGAGTTGGAACAAAACATAGCCACCACCTCCTGGTGCCTGGCAGGCCAGAAAGGCAGTGTGGCTAACCACAAGAAGACCTAAGCTCTGGTTTATTTCTTCACCGACAGACACGATGCTACTGAAGTTGGGAAGAGCCTCTGGCTCCCGTACACTCTGGGGCTATGGAGTCGTGGTTCATTCTTTTCTTCTCTGAGTCCTGGAGTCTTGAATGGTCCTGAATATTATCTCAGCACACATAGTACTCTGGGGAACCCAAGGTTAGAAGGGGGCCTAGGGTTATTGAGACATTTCCTCATGGACAGTTTTCACACATGCAGCCCAGAGTACCACACTGATTCCATATAGTAAGCCGTCATCATTTGTCTGAAAAGGAATAAGGTATCTTCAGGGCACATGACACATGCTCTCCGTAATACACAGTGACAAGGACGTTTGTCAGACCCACATCAGTGTCCATAAGGAGGGGGCAGAACTGGGGTGGAATGGGCTCAGAGGTGTGTGAGACAGGTGTGAGCCAGCAGGTACCTGTTTCTGTATTTGTTTCAAGGACTGCATGACACTGTCTGTTGTCCCTGTCTGTCTGTTTTTATCTCTGTATTTCCCTCTGTCTCCCTTTCTCTCTTTTTGACTCTCTGTTACCTTGTCTTTATCTCTGACTTCTCTTTCTTGGAAAGAATTATAAAATTAGGTCCAAGCCAGAATGAAGACACTTCCCACCATCTCTCCTGGGGTCTCCTGGCCATGAGGCCAGGCTCTGGCAAGCAGGATCACTGTCCTATCTTGCAGGCCATCTCAAACCGTGCTTCTGCTGGGCAAGCATTTACCAATGTCTGGGGAGGGCCCATTACCCTTCCACTCCTGGGAGACCCTGGCTCTTCTGCAAGTGATCAGGGGTAAAGTGTCCTGTGCCCCCTTCCCAGCCCAGTGGATGGTGAATGTGAGAAGAGTCTAGCCTTCCTCAGTGGAGGCAATGAGCTAAGGCTGGACCCCATGGACCGGGAGATAGGATCTCTTCCTCTCAATAGCCCTTGACAGGCCGAGGACCAGAGACAGGACATTCTCAGAGCAAACACCCAAATGAACCAGTCCTTGCAGGTGGAAAGGTCTTTGGAGCAAATGCATGTGTCTATGCGCAAGTCCATGGGCTTCCAGACAGCTAACCCAGAAACAGAAGGAGAATTAGTACATTCCATCCCGGTCCAGCCTCCCAATAGTACACAGCAGGACTTTTGCAGATGCCCAAATGGTATTTGGCCTAGATGGCCGCCATACTCCTCCTCATGAAGGAGTAGGAGACAAGACCCTGACAGAGGACATGGGGGAGGGACATGGTCATGAGGTCTGTGTGCTGGTTGAGTGTTGTACATAACTGTCCTCAGAGCAAACCAACCACCATCCCGCTCATAGAGAGGTAGGCGTGATTACAAGATGGCCGCCTGAGTCTCTAGTGTCTCCCCACCACCTGTTGGTATGCTGTGATTCCACATGGCCCAGGAAGGGGCTGAAGTGTATAGGCCAGAGAAGACTGAGTGAGAGAGGCTTCATCTGGGGTTATGTGAAATCAACATCCCTGCTGATGAAAGACTTCCCAGTGTGGCCTTTTAGAGTAGCTCTGTAAGTAACCTGTGCTCTGTAAGAAAGCCCAGCTGGTTCCCCAGGGTGAACTTTGGTGGAATTGTGCCTGTTTGCTGTTGGGACTTTAGGAAGAGAAATAGACTTTATTTACATCCTGCATCCTCTCTTCAGGAAGGAGCTTCAGCAGCAATAAGGGTAAATCATGGATAGGGACTCTAATGACTAGACTCAGTGACAGCCACCTGCACAGTTTCCTGGTGCAGGAAACAGTTACGCTCCTCCCACAGGGAGGCGTGGGGTCCTTTCTGGGTGGCTGCAGCTCCTGCAAGCCTGCTAATGTTTGCACTGTTTTACATGCTTTGCAAGTTGCATTCAACTTTCTCCTTCCACGGATAAATGGACCTAGGTCTTCTTGTCAGGAAGCGTTTGCCTGAGTGATGAAATCTCCATAGCTAAGCACACGCAGCCCATATCAATGCGGTGCTGCGAAGCTCTTGTCCCTTGAAAGTCACACAGGCGTCTCAGGATGTGTGCAGCCTGGCTGTGAAGGCGGTGACTGCTAGGGGAGGCTGGGTCTTAACTGTGCTGTGTCCGGGGCATTCCTTCTGTGCTCAACTCCTGACACAGATGGCTTGGGTTTGAATCTCCGCAGCTGAGAGAAAGCGTCCTCATCTCTAACAGGGGTGTTTGTGGCTCTTGGGCTGAAAAGACTGAGTCCGCAAAAAGTAACAGCGAGCAAATGCCGTCCCTGTTCTCAAGTGACGGAAGAGCCCCTTTGACTCTCTCAGTCTGAATGTGGAATGAACATTGCTGGTCCTAGTGTCACAGTCTGATCTGTGTCCCCTGAATTCACTTTGAAACATTAAAACCTACAGGACTTCATATGCTTCACTTGCAAGCAGAGCTACTATGAGTGTGGTTAGTTAGTTCTGGATGCTGATGCTTGGTTGGACCCCCCAGCCCCCTCCCCCAGTCTAACCCCTTTGGTGAAAAGGGCTTGCAACAGTTTTGTCTCCCGAAGTGTTATCTATCTTTATGTCCGGTATTGTTACGCTACAATTTACCCAGGCTCCCCATTCACACTCCTGCTTCTGAAGGGGTTAGGTGGTACCCACCCTGCACATCTCTCCTGTAGCATCCTGTACCACACAAAGGTAGGTGTGTTTAACTTTAAATGGCTTTTCTGTTAGGAAGAAAACCTTATTTACTTCTGTGCAGTCTAACAGCTTCCAGTGGGCTCCATCCCTCAATTCACCTAATTTCCTGAGTTTCATTTCTTCCTTCTTCTGTTTACTTGTTGCTGTTTTGAAATAGGATCTCATTTTAGCCCAGACTGGCCTGGAACTCTCTGTGTATCCAAGCTAGCCCCAGACTCATAGCAATCCTCCTGCCTCATCTTCCTGAGTGCTGGGATTGCCAGTGTAAACCACTTGACCTCCCTCAATCCTTTACTTTCTTATTTGGATTTTTATTTCATGTTTATGGGTAATATATGCACGTATATGTCTGTGTACTACATACATTTCTCATGTTTTTGTAGGCCAAAAGAGTGTATCAGATCCCCTGGAACTAGAGTTACAGATGGTGGTGAGCCACCATGTGGGTGCTGGGAATCAAACCTGGGTCCTCTGGAAGAGCAGCTAGTGGTCTTAACTACTGTCTATCTCTATAGCCCCTGAGTTGGACTTTTTTTTTTTTTTTTTGAGACAGAGTCTTAAGTATCCCAATATCTCAGGATATGATAACCCACCATGACCAAAAGTAACTTGGGGAGGAAAGGGTTTATTTCATCTTAAGCTTCCAGGTAATGAATGGCTCAATGGAGAACTGGGGCAGGAACTCTAGCAGGGCAGAGACCTGGAGGTGTGAACTGACACAGAGGCCATGGAGGGGTGCTGCTTACCGGCTTGCTCGTCATGGCTTCTCTGCCTGCTTTCTTATAGCACTCAGGACCACCTGCCCAGGAGTGATACCACCCACAGTGATCTGGGTCCTCCCACATCAATAATTAAGTCAGTGTCCCATAGCCTTGTCTACAGGCCAGTCTCACGAAGACATTTTTACTATTATGGTTCCCTGATAACTTTAGCTTGTGTCAAGTGAACATAAAACTAGCCAGTACGGCAGGTTCAGGTTGGCACATAAAACTAGCTGGCACATTCAGGTTGGCTAGAACTTGCTATATAGCCAAGGGTGACCTTGAATTCCCGATCCTTCCACCTCTGCCCTTGGGTCTTGTTTGTCACGCCCTTGTGTATTTGTGTTTGCTTCTGTTTAAAACATGACTTCCCCTGCTCAACTTCATCACAAGGCTCTCTGTCTCTGGTCCGGGATTCCAACCGCAAAGCCCTGATTCTCCCAGCTTTGCCCTTCTGTCTGCACTCTAGAGGCATGAGGCTTCTTCCTTCCTATGTCGTTCACACTGGACTCTTGTGGTACCCCAGACATGCGTTCCCAACAGCCAAGTGGCTCCTGCATACTTCCTCCAGCTCAACAGACCTGGTTAGACAGCTGTGCACAGATATTCATGGCATGTGTTACTGTCTGCTTGGATGGTTCTCAGATGGCGGGTGCTAGTTGAGAAGAGTCTATACAGGTTATCTAGGGTCTACAATCTGTTCCTCCTACTCTGAGACCATGGACACCACTGGAACTACACTGAAGGTGAGCAGGACAGCTCCCTCCAATAGACCTCATAAACCTCTATCCTCTAACCCTAACCCTAACCCCTAACCCTAAGTCCTAACCCTAGACCCTAATCCTAATCCCTAACCCTAACCCCTAAACCCAACCCCTAACCCTAACCTTAAGCCCTAACTCTAACCTCTAATCCCTAATTGTAACCCTAACGTGTTAAGCATTCTGCAGTATAAAAGGCTTAAAGTGGGTGGGCACAGGCTCAGTGTATGAGAAGCTGCAAGCTTCCAAAGGTTGGCTCTTTTGTAGCATTTCTTGGTTTCCATTGACTGCCTTGTTTCTGTCCTTCTGCTGGCTTCAGAACCTGGCTAGAACCTGCCAGGTTGGCCTCCCACAGTGACCACCAAAGTCCCAGCTTCCCCCTACTCCCCTGGTGACCACCATGCTTCCCACAGGTGCAGACAGATAACGTATTCTGAAGACCTGCCCCAGATCTCCGTGGTCTTCATCTTTGTCAACGAGGCCCTTTCAGTCATCCTGCGTTCTGTCCACAGCGTGGTCAACCGCACACCCTCCCAGCTCCTGAAGGAAGTCATCCTGGTGGATGACAACAGCGACAATGGTGAGTGGCGAGCCCACGGCTTTGATGCATTATGGGCAGGGCTTTCGAGCCCATGGCTTTGCAGCTGTGGACCAGCTCTTGGGAGTATGGATTCCTGTGGCCGTCCCAGCCAATGGCTTCTAACAAAGGGCTTGAAGCCATAGAGTTGAGTTGCTAAGTTGAGAGGCAACAGCTTGGAGGTGCAGCCTGGGAAAACACCTTACCAAGTATCCTTCCATCTTCTGCTGCTACCAGCAACACATGGGGGGTTCTGGGCTGTGACCCTTCGCTCTGTCTTTGTGTGGATGGCACACAGTTCTCTGTGCCTCTTCCTCTCCAGGCCACTACCAATGGGCCGGCATTAGTTACTTTACAGATTGCTGGGGCAAAGTATCTAACAAAATCAACCTAAGGAAGGGTCTGTTTTGGTTCACAGTTTGAGGGTATGAAGCGTCATGGTGGGGATGGCATTTAAGAAGGCTCAGAAGGCAGCTAGTCACACCCACATTCAGAAAGCAGAGAAGATCAACGCTGGTGCTCAGCTTATTTCTCCTGTCTTATTTAGTCCAGGACTCCTGTCCGTGAGTGGTGCCATCCACAGTTAGAATGGGCCTCCCACCTTAACTAACCCAATCTAGAAACTTATTCGATTACCATTTTAACCATCAAGTGTGTGGTTCAATGATATTGGGGAGATCCATGTTGGGCAAGCACCACCTCTACCACAGAACTGTTGGTGGGGGGTCATTCTGAGCCTCATTCTGTAGCCCAGGCTAGCTTGGGACTCATTACATAGTTAAGTGGATCCCAGACTCATAGAGATCCTCCTGCCTCACCTGCTTGAGTTCTGGGATCGCAGGCATAGGCCACCATGTTATGGCCACAGAATTCTTTTATCGTCCAAAACTGAACGTGCTCCCATGGAAACCAGTTGCTTGCCTGCTCCAGCTGCCAGTACCTTCCTACTGCCCCTCCATGGATTTGACACCTATAGACATGTCACAAAGACAACCAAACCACACTATCTGTTAGTGTCTGGTGTGTGTCACTTTTGGCTGTGTCACAGTCCCTCCATACTGCAACAGTATCAGAGTGTCCTAGCTCATCATCACCAAGTGACTCCCTTGTGTGGAGGGACCTTGCTGGCTGCCCCCTCATCTACACAAGGTCTTCATTCTTGCTTGTATCGCAACTGCCAGTCCTGCCACCTACGGTGCCTCTATCACTTTGATCTGAGGAGTTCTTATTTTCTCCTTTACCACCTTTCCCAGATTCACAGCACTGGGGTCCTGTGCAGTATTTTGGATCTCTCCCAACCCAATGTGACTTCACAGTACCTTTTTGAAACTCCAGTTTGGGAGTAGGGCTCAAACATCCCAGACATGGCTCAGGCCAGTGCAGCATGCTAACACACGTGTCCTTCCCCTTCAGTGGAACTCAAGTTCAATCTGGACCAGTATGTTCACAAAAGGTACCCAGGCCTCGTGAAGGTTGTTCGTAACAGCCGTCGGGAAGGTCTGATCCGTGCGCGGCTGCAGGGATGGAAGGTGGCCACAGCTCCCATCGTTGGCTTCTTTGATGCCCACGTGGAGTTCAACACTGGCTGGTAAGGGCTGGGGTGTGTAAACATCCTGTGTGGATTCAGATCAGACAGCATGTAAGGCTGGGTGGGGGCTGTGTCTCTGGAGGTTTCCAGAGATGGTCTCTGCTGATAGCTGTTTGGCAGAAGGGGAAGTATTTCCTTGACTTTGTGGGAAATTCTAGATCTAGAAACTACTTATTCAGTCAGGGAAAGGATTGGGCTCAAATGAAAAAACAAGGCGGCCCTGTGGTCAGGAGGGGAAGAAGCATCCCCACCCTGTGGTCATAAGCCAGCAGGTATGCAAGATACCCATTACCGGAGCAATCTCTCTATCCCTCCAGTATGGATTGAGAACCTGTGGTCCATGGAGGCAGGTTAGACCAGAGCAGGGCTGTGTGAGCCCAAGACATCCACAGAGACTGAGTGGCCCAGTGAACCTGTCCTGGGATTTCTCCTATTTGTTCAGCAAAGCATGCCTTGAGGACAGTGTCCTTTTTCCAACAAGTGACACATCCCGAAGAAGCAATGTCAGAGGCTTGGTGCCAGAGCTGGCTCCTTGTCCCATGCTGCTAGGAAGAAGCATGTCCCCCCTGCTGACCCTGGGCAGGAGCTGGGCAGACAGAACAGCAGGGAGCTTTGTGCTTCAGTGATGCTTTCCTCTGGTGACCAGGGTTCCCAGCTATTAATCTATGTGAGCTGTGCTGTACCTATGGGTGTGACTGGCAGAGGTCTCCTATGGTCTTTGTTTCTCATATGGAGAAGGGGGCATTAGAATCCCTACTTGTGGCTCTGCTCTGGGACTCAGACTCTGTGCTTGTCAAGATCACAGAGTGGTACCTGCCATCACATATATGCGTGTCACGTGAGCAGCTGGGACCATAAGTCAAGATGCTGAGACCACTTTAGGGCAAGGTGTTGTGAGAAGTGAGAGTGGGTACCACGGGGTACAGAGAGCAGGGTGGGGCAGAGGGGAGGTGGCCTGGAATAGTATTGCCCTGGGTCCACCACCACCAAAGCCCCTCACTAACTGCTGAAGATAGCTGGGGTTTGTACTCTGCCAGCTCCAGCACTCTGATCAGGGTGCTTTGGGGCTGGATCCCTCTGAGGCTCTATAGAGGGTCTTGCCCTCTCTCAGCCCCTGGTGGCCAGGTGTCCCTTGATGTGTGGCTGCACTACTCTGCTGGCTTCCACATGGCCTCCTGTCCCTTGTTAGAACCCTGACCACTGGCTTTGCCAGAAGTCCCTGTGCCAGACTTGAGCTTTAGAGCCTCTCAGGGTCCACAGTTGTGATGGTTTGTATATGCTTGGCCCAGGGACTGGCACTATTAGAAGGTGTGGCCTTGTTGGAGTAGACATGTCACTGTGGGCATGGGATTTGAGACCCTCATCCTAGCTGCCTGGAAGCCAGTCTTCTGCTAGCAGCCTTCAGAACAAGAGGTACAACTCTCAGCTCCTCCTGCACCATGCCTGCCTGGATGTTGTCATGCTCCCGCCTTGATGACAATGGACTGAACCTCTGAACCTGTAAGCTAGCCCCAATTAAATGTCATCCTTATAATGGTTGCCTTGGTCATGGTGTCTGTTCACAGTAGTAAAACCCTAAGGCAGAAGTTGTTACCAGGGACTGGGGTATTGCTGTGGTTGGCCTGACCATGCTTTTGTTTGGAAGTATATAGATTTGGGGACTTTGCATTTTGAAAACTGTGGAATGCTTTAAATGGGGCTTAATTGGCCATCCTAGTGGGAATATGGAAGACTTTGTTACTGAGAGTGATTTGAATTGTGCAGACCTGGCCCAAGAGGTTTCAGAGGAGAATTTCAGTGTCTGGAGTAAAGACCATTTTTTGCTGTGCTTCAGAGAAGAACGTGGCTGCCTTTTGCCATTATCTGAAGAGTCTGCCTGAGGCTAAGGTGAAGAGACTCAGATTAATTGGTTGACAAAGGAAGCCTCAGAAAAACACTCATCATAGACTTTGTTCTCTGGTTAAGTCTCATGAAGAGCACTGTAAACAAGCATAGCAAGCCGAGAAAGGAAAAATATAAAATATATGGTTCGAGTATTAAAGGGGCACCAGGAAGTGAAGTCGAGCCGAATCCTGTGTTAAAGGATATTAAATTGAATTAGGGAGTAGTGGCCTTGGGGCAAGATTCCCACCCAGCTAAGTGTAGGTCCAGGCATAGTAATATAAGCCTTTAATCCCAGGAGGCAAAGGCAAGCAGTTTTCTGAGTGCAAGGCCAGCCTAGGAGAGAGCAGGTTCTTAAGTCCAGGTGTGGTGGTACATTCCTTTAATCCCAGCATTCAGGAGACAGAGTCCTGCAGATCTCTGAGTTCAAGGTCAACCTACAGAAGTTTCAGGACAGCCAAGCTTAAGTAGTAAAGGAGTTGGAAAACAGGAAGTGATGATGTAATAGAAGAAGAAGGCCATGTTCCAGCCCCAGCAATCAGCAGAACTCAGCAGTTTCAGCCATTTGGCTCTGGCTTTAGAGTCAAGAATAGAAGGGACTGCTGGGACAATTGATGCTGGTTAGCTGGAATTAAGAAATTAGCGGTGATTAAGAAGAAACCAGCACCACTGAGGTGAAATCTGAGAAGTGTTTTGTGAGAGCACAGAGAAGCTGTGTTCCAGAGATAGCCAAGGTTGTGCCTTGTGCTGCAGCTGTACAGCTATGGTAATGTGTAAGAGTCACCCAGGTGGTACTGGTTCTGAAGGCATGAAGGCGTCATCAAGAGCAGCTGAGGCTTCACACTGTGCGAGGCCATGAAAGGCCATTGGTGAAGGTGCAGCCCCAGTTGCATTTGGTAGCCCAGGACTGAAGGGGTCATGCAAAGGAGTTGAGGCTTGGCACCATGAAGAGAGGTTATTAGTGAAGGCTAGTTGTAGTGGAAGCCCCCATTGTATTGGAGATACTATGGGGTGACCACCAAGAACAACAGCAGCACTGGAGTGGATTGACCTGAGCTTAGAGTGATACAGAGAGCAGAGCTGGAGAAGTGAAGCCAGCCCTTTGGAGGAGCCCAGAAGATCATGTGGAGATCCCAGACATTGAAACAAGAAGCTGTAACATCGAAGTTGCCTTGGAGACCCCAAGATGTTCAAGAGGGAGAGCCATGGGATACCTGCTGAGGAAAGCTGCTTACGGGGAGTGGAACCAGCCCAGGAGAAAGAAGTTTGTTGCAGTCAATGAAGATGAAAAAGGAGTTGGAGATCTGAAGACTGCTTTGACATCAGACATGGAAATGCAGAGCATGGAGTTTGCCCAGCTGGTTTCCTGTCTTGCTTTGGGGATTACAGTTATGTGATCTTTGATCTTTGGACTTTTAACATTGTTGAAACTGTTATAGACCATGGGAGCTTTGCAAGTTGGACTAAATTTTTTTTAAGATTTATTTATTATATGTAAATACACTGTAGCTCTCTTCAGATACTTTTTCTTCTCGCTCTAGCCCCACTCACTGTAGCTGTCTTCAGACACCCCAGAAGACGGCATCAGATCTCATTACAGATGATTGTGAGCCATCATGTGGTTTCTGGGATTTGAACTCAGGACCTTCCGAAGGCAGTCAGTGCTCTTAACCGCTGAGCCATCTCTCCAGCCCTAAATGTATTTTTTATTATGCTATGGGTAGTTATAGCCTCCATAGACTCATGTGTTTGAACAAGCCTATAGGGACCAGGGAGTGGAATGTGATGGTTTGTATATGCTTGGCCCAGGGACTGGCACTATTAGGAGGTATATAGCCTTGGAGTAGATGTGGCACTGTTAGAGTAGGTGTGGCCTTGCCGGAGGAGGTGTGGCCTTGCTTGAGGAGGTGTGGCCTTGCTAGAGGAGGTGTGGCCTTGTTGTGGGAGGTGTGGCCTTGCTAGAGGAGTTGTGGCCTTGCTGGAGGAGGTGAAGCACTGTGGGTGGACTTTGAGACCCTCGTCCTAGCTGCCTGGAAGTCAGTGTTCTCCTAGCAACCTTCAGAGCAAGAGGTGGAAATCTCAGACCCTCCTGCACCCTGCCTGCCTGGATGCTGCCATGCTCCCTTCTTGATGATAATGGACTGAACCTCTGAACCTGTAAGTCAGCCCCAATTAAATGTCATCCTTATAACGGCTGCCTTGGCCATGGTGTCTGTTCACAGCAGTAAAACCCTAACTAAGACAACAGTGAAGGACCCACCCAGGGCCAGGTCACCAGGGAACATCCAGTTGTCCATTTTCAAGAGAAATGAAAACCCAGAGTTTTGTATCACTTCTCCACCTTTTTTTTTTTTTTTAAATAAAAAATATTTATTTTATGTATATGAGTGCTCTATCTGCATGTATACCTGCATGCCAGAAGAGGGCATCAGATCCCCTTATAGATGGTTGTGAGCCACCATGTGATTGATTGACCTCAAGACCTTTGGAAGAACAGAAAGGGCTCTTAACTCTCCCACCTTTAAAAAAGAAATTTAAGTTGTTGTTTTGTTTGTTTGTTTATTGTTAACACACGCACATGAGCACGCCACAGTGTACGTGTGGAGATCAGAGTACAAGTTAGAGTGATCAATTCCCCTCCTTCTACGTGTGGGTCCTGGGGATGGAATTTAAGCTTGGCAGCAAGTACCTCTCCCCTCTGAGCCATCTCGCTAGCCCACCAAGTCGTTTTTTAAATAGAGAAGTTTGTCATGGTGACAGCCTGGGAGGTGGGGGCCTGAGAGCTACCGAGGGGCTCAGTGCACAAGTATGTGGAACTTTCCACTCCTGTGTGGTCCCAGAGCCTCCCTGGGTACTGGGAGTTTCAGGATATATTTAGCTCATGGTAGTGGAACAGCATTCCCTGATTCACCCCAGTCTGGCCTGTCAGATACTGTGACACCCCAAGTGTCTCAGCTACCTTACTACGACTTGGTTGGTTATGCTCAACAGGTGTTTGACAGGCCCGCCTCCTTCTCTGTACTCCCACGCCTCCCTCCTCTGCTGCTCTGTGATGCGGCTCTTCTCTTCTTCATCGTTCTGTCACCTCCTCGAATCCTGTACCATCAGGCGTGCGTCACCAGCTACCCTCCTGCTAGAGTCTCCTTGTACTGTGGTGTGGGTTGGTGTACCATACAACAGCTGATGCTATCTACCATCAGCTCCCTGAATGTATATAGCAGGCGCTTAGGAGAGCTGGATTTATCAGTCAGAATGCAACTTTTTTTTAACCCACATGACTCTCATTTTCATAAATTCATAATTGGAAACCCCATTATCTGCAAATAGCATGCTCCTAGCACGGCCTTTGTTGCAGAGCCTACACGTTGGCAGTAACAGTATTTGCAGGGTCTCTGGTGGGCTTTAGTCATTGATGAGGAGGTAGGTCAATAGAGGCTCACCCAGAGGGACAAGGCTGCCCCTGGCAGGGTAAGGGGATGGGTCCTCCCCGTATTGCCTTGACTCTCGATCCTTCCATTACTGTAGTCACCTCAATTTCAGATCTTAGGTGGACCCCGGTTTGGATACAGCCCTCCACCCTGTGGGTAGATAACATGTCTCTGGCTTTGTCCTTGTGGTAGATAATATGTCTTTAAAGGCTAGGACTGTCCCTGTCACCTCTAAGACACTACACAGGCATCTGCTCAGCTGATGTCGTGGAGCGAATACCTGCTGCTTTGGCCCTTCATCTCTGCCTTTAGAGCCTCTCTTGCCCGTATCACCTATGGCCTCCTGACATGCCCCACCCCCATGGGCATATGCGGACAGATGGTAAAGCTGTTCTGTCCGTGTAGACTGCCCAGCCACACTCCCTAGCGTCCTCCCACTCACTGGATATCAACTAGAACCCAGAGCTCACCCCACTCGCCGCTTCCTGTTTTCCACACTGCCTTTCCCCTCCCACACATCCTCTACCCAAGCCTCGTCTCCCTAACCACGGTCTGTTGTGTAGGCTGTGCATTGCATACAGTATATGTAAGCACCATGAGCCATGGATATTTTTTCTTTTGAATTTTATTAATGCAATCTGTTACAATAAGTGTGGCCCACAACAGATCTTCAGTTAACACTTGAAAACGAATGTATTTATCACAGGTACAGGAATAGAAGGGAGAGTGGGGTTAGGTTAAGAAGCCTCTCTGTTGCCGGGCAGTGGTGGCACACGCCTTTAATCCTAGCACTTGGGAGGAAGAGGCAGGTGGATTTCTGAGTTCAAGGCCAGCCTGGTCTACAGAGTGAGTTCCATGACAGCCAGGGCTACACAGAGAAACCCTGTCTCAAAAAACCAAAACAAACAAACAAACAACTCTCTGTGTAGCCCCCGGACCCTAGCCTAGCACTGACCAGTCAAGAAGTCCCAGGCTTGGGTCAGGGCAGTATTGTGGGTTAGCTATTGCTAGTAGTCCAACTCTGCCATGACTGGGTCCTGTGCTCAGTTATACCAGACCCAGCTGAAGGGTCTGAACTCATGGCCAGTGGGAGCCCTCCCGTGGGTTGCTGAGGGTTCTGGGAGGCTCTTGTTCATTGGCAGTACCTTTCCCAGGGCTGAGCCTGCCCTTGCGCGGCTCCAGGAGGACCGCCGGCGCGTCATCCTGCCAGCCATCGACAACATCAAGTACAGCACGTTTGAGGTGCAGCAGTACGCCAGCGCTGCCCACGGCTACAACTGGGGCCTGTGGTGCATGTACATCATCCCTCCGCAGGACTGGCTGGACCGTGGTGATGAGTCAGCGCCCATCAGGTAAGCCAGGATCGGTGCGGGGGTTGGGAAGTTCCACCGAAGCTGGCTCAAGATCGGAGGGGCCAGAGGGGGGCGTCGTTTCCTTGAAGAAGCCCCAGCCTGGCCCCAGATTTTAAAAAAATGTGTCCCTCCCTCACAGGGGCAGGGAGTACCAATATTACAGAGTAGCTACGGTCAGGGAACGTGGACAGGGCTGGCTCAGATCCAAGTCCAGAGTGATGAACAAGTCGGATTAGATTGTGGTCTGGCTGTGCGATCTTAGAAAAAGGAGAGGCAGAGAGAGGAAGAGAAGGAGAGGGAGAGACTAGAAGAGACAGCAATGGAGAGGCAGGGTCAGAAACAAAGAGAGAGGCTGAGTGAGTGACAGAGACTGAGACAGAAACAGAAAAACAAGACAAACTGAGAGACAGCAACAGAGGGAGACAGACTGATCTCTCAGGGTAACGATCAGAGACATAAAAACACAGACAGAAACAGAGACAGATAGAGACAGAGATAGCAAGGAAAGAGACTGAGAGAGACAGGGGGAGAGATAGAGACATAGAGACACAGAAAAGCAGATGGCAGGCTTCCCGAGTTCCTGTGTGACAACATGAAGCTGTTCACTCACAATCTCCTAAACTCGCATGTGCGGGGCGTGGGCACGCGTGGCTTCCCGCTGCGCCTGCAGGCCACCGAGGTCCGCATCAACCCCGTCTCGAAAAGCCAAAAAAAATCTCGTTGTGCTCATAGCCTTCGGTCGGCTCTTTAGGTACCTCTGCCAAGTTTTTTTTTTTTTTTTTTTTTTTCCGAGACAGGGTTTCTCTGTATAGCCCTGGCTGTCCTGGAACTCACTCTGTAGACCAGGCTGGCCTCGAACTCAGAAATCCGCCTGCCTCTGCCTCCCAAGTGCTGGGATTAAAGGCGTGCGCCACCACTGCCCGGCTGCAATGAGACGTGTTTTGAGGAAGATGCACCATGTTGCTTGAGGCTGATGTACTGGAGGGCACCCTGCAATGCCCAGAATCTGGTCGTCTTTTCCCCATCAGCCTCTGGATCCCCAATATGCTGTTGAATGATGAGGAGACTGAGATGTAACCTTTCTAGTCACCACTGTGGTATTTTGTGACCTGGTGTTTCTATTGTATGGTCTGTTAACTAGATGTGTCATGTGTGACTCCAAACTCCCCCCCCCATGACTTACCGACCACCATGTACTTGAGCTCCATAGTTCAAAACCAAAAAGAAAAGAAAGAAAGAAAGAAAGAAAGAAAGAAAGAAAGAAAGAAAGAAAGAAAGAGAAAGCAGATGGCAGTGGAGAGCAGAGGAGGCAGCCATGGAGAAGTCCTGAGTACCGGCAGAGAGGACAGCCCATGGCTGTGAACTATGATCAGCAAGATAATACCCTGACCTCACATTGCCCTGTGGAGCATTTTCTTTTAGTTTGAATTGGTTCTTTAGACTTGAGGAGAGGAAGTTTGATCATTTCATGAGATCTTGGAGCCCCATTCATCCAAAAGAATTATAGGCTCTACCCAACGAGTGTGTTTGTGGGAGACCCTGCTGCTACCTGTCATCCTGATGGTTTTGACGCCACCCCCACTCAATCAGTTTTCTTTCACCTGCCTGTGTTGTCGCCTCTGCTCCTGTCAGGACAGTCTCTGTGGTTTTCAGGCTCTTCCTCAGGTGATTCCCACCTCCTGCCACACCACCTGATGTGGGAAACCTGGGAAATCTTCACATCTGGTGGCTTGCTCCACTTTCTCCTGGGGACCCACCTGGGTTCCAGAACTGTCTTTGGAATGAATGAACATCTCCAGGTCCTGCTGGACCCAGGGTGGTGTTGTGCACCTTGCCCTATCTCTCCACAGGGTTGTGAGACTTAGTGGGACAACCTCCTTGCCTCCTGGTAAAAATGGCACCTCTGACTAAAATGCTGCAGGCAGCTGCAGTCCCTTGGACCAGCCGCTCCTGTGGGAGGATCTCCTGAGGTCTCCCCGGAGCTCATCTCCTCTCCACTGGCAAAGAGCTATTGGTAGTAAATCCAGATCTCAGCATCGTGAGAGGAAATCATTTGGCACGGAAAGGGGGAGGGGGAGCAAAACAAAACAAAACCATCATCTCAGAGGAAATGGTTTTATAATGCTAAGACTAAGGAGCTTCTAAAGCTGGCAAAGTGCCATCTCCCCAAACCTCTTAACTCCACAAGGTTGTTTTCTCAGAGATGGACCAGGAATCTTGGATTTGCCTGGGCTGCAGTGATTTCCTAGACAGGGCTCTGGGCTCTGGGCTTTGCAGCAAGGCCAGTGCATGGAGCTTCCCAAAGCACAGGCCCACAGATGGGTCCCAAGTGGCTCACTGAAGCAGAGTGACAGTCTGAAGGTTATTTTTCTTCATTTGAGATTCACTTCATGATCCCAATTAGTAGCAAGATAAATGCTTCGAGTGTGACATTTTAGAAATCAGAAGAAGTCCGAGGCCCAATGGGACGCCTAAAATGAAGACTGGTAATACTTTAAGGGAGCTAAGCACACAAAACTCATGCCTGGCTGGCAGAAGCCACTTTGGAGAACTGCTGTCTTCTGCAAAGACGAAAGAACTTCCTGTACCCTCCGGACATTCTATTCCTGGCAGGTTTTTCAAAATGAATGAACACACAGCTCACAAAAAGGCTTATATACAAGCGCTTGATTGACAATTTTTAAAATGCTCACTGTAGAAACAAGCCAAGTGTTTTGACCCGGTGAGTCCTGCCAGACATGGCCTCCCTTATTCAGGAGGACGGAGAGTCACAGAGGAGAGGATCCTGACAGACATCTTCTCTCTCATGGATTTGCCGTTGGAGGTGGTCTGATACATCTGGTGTGCATCACTGTCTTGATATTATTGTTTCTCCTGCCTGAGAGTCCAAGAGAAAATCCAGCTAGGCTTCATCTCCTGAAACTCTGGAGTACAAGGAGCAAGGAGAGTAGGGAATTTATCATTGCTTCCCTCCATCTGGTACATGAGGAGAGACAGGGAATCTACTCAGACACTGCCTCCCTCACTCTAGAATAGGAGGAAGTGTGGGAGAGAAGCCTGTCAGATTTCCTCCCTCACAGTGTCAGAGCAGGAGCAACAGGGGAGAATCCTGTCAGCCCTCTCCTCCCTTACTCTGGAGTGTAAGTGACGGTTGGGGCAGGTCTCACCTTCCTCACAGTGCTGCAGCAGGAGCAACAGAGGAGGAGGAACCCTCACTTGTCACCTCCTCCACACTACAGTATCTGGAGTAACAGGGAGGAATCCGGCTCGCTTTGGAGGATCAGAAATCTAAGACAGAGCCCGACCAGGCAGAAGTGTTGTCAGGAGCCATGGCTCCTGGTCAAGTGTGGCTTCTCACAGCCGAGGATCTGGACTGATTATTACTCCTGACCAAGGTTGATTTCTCTCACGAGGGAAGATCTATGCTGATTCCTCAAAGGTGTGACCCCAAAAGAGTGGAATCTGTCTGTGGGTGGAAACATGCTATGATCTCCTTCCTTAATTAAGCCAGCTGGGCCAGTCAATCACATGGCTAAAGGGACCACCCTTCAGGGAGGCAGAGTCCCCAAACACCTGCTAAAGAGAGGGGAGGAATAGTTAACCTTTAATGAGATAATGTATTTTCCCTTCCTGGAAAGTCTGGTCCTACCCACCTTTCTGAGTAGGGAACTCAGAAAGACAAAGACATGTTTGTTCTCTCTCTCTCTTTCTCTCTCTCTGTCTCTCTGTCTCTCTGTCTCTCTCTCTCTCTCTCTCTCTCTCTCTCTCTCTCTCTCTCTCTCTCTCTCTGTTGCTGGCCTAAGCCTAGGTGTGCCCTCCCTCTCTTTAGGTTTTTTAGATCTTTCTCTGAAGCCTTCCCCACCACTTGGCTGCTTCTCTGTCATGCTGTCTTAACTCAAATAGTAAAAGGTATAGTTTTCCCCCCTCCCCCTCCCCCTGCCCCTCCTCCCCTCCCTCCTCCCCCTCCCCTCCTCTTCCTCCTCCCACCTCTTCCTCCTCTGAACCCTTTTGAGACAGGGTGCACACTATGGAACTTGGCATGTAGATCAGTCATGTAGATTTATCTTATAAAACTCTAATAAAATTATCTTCAAGGCCGGGCAGTGGTGGCGCACGCCTTTAATCCCAGCACTTGGGAGGCAGAGGCAGGAGGATTTCTGAGTTCGAGGCCAGCCTAGTCTACAGAGTGAGTTCCAGGACAGCCAGAGCTACATAGAGAAACCCTGTCTCAAAAAACCAAAAAAAAAAAAAAAAAAAAAAAAAAAAAAAAAATCCTGGCCAGTTCCTGAGGAGAAAGCACCTTCCCCACACAGTCAGCCGCCATCACCCCATCCTCTATAGCCTCCCATGAAAAACTGGAGTTCATTTAACAGGCTGTGTTGGGAATGAGAAATAACAGAAATTTCCCAATTTTGAGCACTGGTTCTGAACTGACTGCTTGTGACCTCCACATAGAGCCATAGCTTCTGCAAGTCAGGTGCCCATGGAATATACTTCTGGCTCATTGTCGCACTCGAGTTCCAGTGGGTCTCCAGAATCACCTCAGCACTCTCCAAATATGTAACTGGAATAGGATATTGGAGTCAAGTTTTACACTAAAAAATGATAACAACAACAACAAAAAACTATCAGAAATGAAGGAGAACGTGGAGTGGAAGTCTGGAAAGGTGAGGGAGCCTGAGAACCAGGGCCCAAATGTGCCCACCAAAAGCCAGTTTTTCCCTGGCCATTCCTTGATGTGGCCTGACTGTTGGTGGCCTGATTTACTCCTGTTAGAGCCAAATAATATTCTGCTGTGCACAAACCATTGTTTATCAATCAACTGCAGAGGTCATTGCGTTGATCACTTTTTATGCTACAACAGAAGCATCTGGGTTCTAGTGGAGCTTACAGGCCCAGACGACGGGGTTAGAGGCAAATGATCTGGTACTGGGACAAACGGATCCCGTGGTCCCCTTGGGGACCTGTTGCTGTGTTTCATTGTCCTCTGAATGCTGCAGGAGTGCAGGTCACCCCTATAATGATCAGGACACATCCCCCAACCTGAGAGGAGCTCATCTGGGGCATTGCTTGGTTCTGCTC
Organism: Uromys caudimaculatus; assembly: GCA_028551405.1. Taxonomy (NCBI): domain Eukaryota; kingdom Metazoa; phylum Chordata; class Mammalia; order Rodentia; family Muridae; genus Uromys; species Uromys caudimaculatus. Next base: position 33,110,103 of record CM052721.1, read on the forward strand.
TTCTGTGACCACAGCAAGAATTGCTCACGCGAATAAAATCAGCACTGCACCGTGGCCTCCTGAGTTTCTGTTTATTTTGGAACCGAGCAATAATAAAAAGTCATTACTGGCTGTAATAGCCTTGGTGGGGAATTTGGCACCTCTCTCCATCAGAAATCATTTTGGGATTGTTATTGTGGTTAAGAAGATGAGAGACATACCTATTGGACATTGGGAATCATACCTTAACCAATCGAGTACTTGCTATTAAATTGAGTACTTGAAGTTAAAATTCAAAGGTGCTGTTAAAGTCTTGTTACTGATAGCTTTGTGAACAACAAGAAAAATCTTAGCACAAATAAAAGGACAACTGATTTTTAACACTACTGTGTTCACCGCCGCCTTGCAGTCAACAAGAGCAGAATGTTTCTCATTCTTTTATTGGAAAGATTCAGGCCCGCAGAAGGCATGAGCAGCCTCTGCTGGCTTCAGCATCAGGCGCCATGGCCTGGGAGAGATTAAGCTCTGGATGCTGAGGGACGCCTTTGTTCTGAGGCAAAGTCTTTCATGCAAAGCCTAGAAGCCCAGAGTGTGTTATGTAGCTCACCGTCCTCATGTCCCCTGTGGTCTGCAGGCCAGAGTGTGTGAAGTGACTCACAGCCCCTGTGGTCTACACAAGGTCGCTGCCTTTACTCCATCTTTTTAGTCTTTTTCCTTCTGCCTGACAGGCTCAGCACACTCCACCCTGTACCAACACATCCATACACACATACAAAGTATCAAGATGGTGGCCGCTACTCTCCATCCCCACCTGGTCCTTTATGGATTTTGCTTCTCCATGCTGCTGTTTCCCAGGGGGTATACACATTGGTGGGTTGTTTGGTTTTGGTTTGGGGTTTTTGTTTTGTTTTGTTTTGTTTGAAACATAGTTTCTCTGTGTAAACCCAGGCTGGCCTTGAACTCAGAGATCCACCTGCCTCTGCCTCCCAAGTGCTTCTGGGATTAAAGGCGTGCATCACCATTGCCTGGCTGACATTGATGGGTTTTTGGTAACCAGATAATGAGCCTATTCATTCATGATTTCAACAAAATGCTGACAGGTTTTTTGCTGCCATTTTCAAGTGTGAGTGTTTAAACTGAAACATTACCTGGCAGCTGGCAGTCTGCTCACTGCAGCTCTGACATCACTAAACGTTCATGGAACTGAGTAGTGTACAACTTACACAGCTGTGCCATGTAGCCCTGAATCCGTATACACCAACAAGAGGTGACACTGAAGGAGGAAGTCTAGGGGTGACCTGTGGGAAGCAGTGTCTGTTGGAGTCACACAACCCAAGCCAAGCTCTTAGACTCTGGTCTGTACTGTTCTATCAGAGCCTAAGGCATACAGGGACAGGTCCATGGCAGCTGGAGAAGTGGCTTCCCACCATACCCAGGGCACCTGATATCAGGAGGAACAAAAAGCATGGGAATTGAGAAGCAGCAGAGAGGTTGTGGACTCAGGCAGTTAGGGCTCGGGGCCAGACCCTGGTGACAGCCTCATTCTGTATCTTTCCATCCCTAGGACCCCTGCCATGATTGGCTGCTCATTTGTGGTGGACCGGGAGTACTTCGGGGACATTGGCTTGCTGGACCCAGGCATGGAGGTGTACGGGGCAGAGAACATTGAGCTGGGAATGCGGGTGAGTAGGCACAGGGCTGGCATGCTCTGGGGAGCCAAGACTGTCTACAAGGACTTGGAAGACTGTGTTAGCCCAGCCAAGACAAAGGCCCAGTGCGAGTCCTTGTTAGCACTTTTAAAGTGAAGCTCTGCCTATGAGCAGATCAAAACAGATGGAGCCCTGTGTCTGTGCTCCAAACTGCCAGTGTGTGTGTGTGTGTGTGTGTGTGTGTGTGTGTGTGTATGTGTGTGTGTGTGTGTGTGTGTGTGTGTGTGTGATGCACATTGGCTGGTGGGGTTGCCTGGGAAAGTCTCATCCTTGGAGCTCAGGTGGACACAGTGGGGGGAAAACTGGTCCTCCAGCTAACTGGATACAGCTCAACACACCCAACACCATGATTACGGGGAAAGGCAAGAGTATCCACAGAACACACGGGTGCCCCTATGAGGGGAACACTGGGACAGCCTGCGGTGGAGGTGACACACAAGAGCCTTGCACAGGGTAGACTGTGACCTCAAGCAGAGAGGTTGCGGAATGGAGATCAAGCAGCCATGAGCCCTTATGCAAGCCCTGTGAGCCCGATGAGGGTGCAGGCTTGCCCTGAGCTTTTGCTTCTGTATCCCTGGGGCACTGGGCCTCTTGGAGCCATTAGTAACAGATGTGCTGATCACCTCCTAGCTAGGTTTTATGGCTACACAGGGAAAAGGAGAGGATGGCCTGCCTTTCCATGTCCTGGCTTCTAGGGAAGGTAATGTTAGAGAAAAGGAAGTATGTCCTCCAGAGGGGAAGATGGAGTAGGAAATTAAGTAGGGAGGGGCCAAGGCAGGAGCGTTAATCACAACCAAGACATTTAGGGAAACATTCTAGTAAGCCATTCTAGGGGCCTGGACTGCAAGGCAGATATCTAGGCAGGGAGTGACCAATGCAAGGCTCTGGGGCAGCTTGAGCCAATGCCAAGGTTTGTGTGCCTGTACCTCAGAGATGGGAGGATACTCACCCAGTCAGTGGAGCAGGACACGGAGCCCCAGACTCCAAGGCTCCTGATACCTTCTTCCAGGATGCCTCTGACTTGTGGGATGGGAGAGGCTACACAGAGAGGACACGACATAGCTGAGGGAAGAATTGAGGAGGTAGTGATGGAGAGTGGGCTTGCTCCTCAGACTCCGAGCTATCCTGAAAGAGGCCAGCCATGTTTGGTGGTGGGCAGTGGGGGCTAGGGGGATGGGAAGCAGCTTCCCCGCCATATTGGTTTTGAGCAACTGGAAGGACAGAGGTGTCTCAGGGTGTGGGGCCGACTGTGGGTGCATGTCACAGATCCTGAAGTCCCATCCAAGTTCAGCATCTATGCAGCCCTGTCACTGGGAGAGGCCTGACCACAGCCTTCCCCAAACCTCAGTTGCTCTATCCGTCTGTGTTCCCAGGACTTCGTGGAGAGAACAGTCGTCCAATGCTTTGTTTTGTTTGCAAAAAGAAAAAAAAAAATCAGACTGGATTTGGAAGCTGGTGGTCAGGGCTCTGCTTGGGCTTGTAAGGCCCAGGGACAGAGGCTGTGTGTAGCAGGCCTGTGCTGGGCTCTGACTTCCTGTAGGACAAAGAACAGACTCAGAGGAAAGCTTCAGGTTGATTTAGAGCTTGCAGGAAAACCCAAGGGCAGGTAAGTTGTGAACTTCACAGTCAGTAGGAGGAGGATAAGTTAAGCATGCACACAGGTCAGCAGTACGGTGGCAGGCAGCCAGATCGTGGGGAAGGAAGCCCTATGCCTGCATTAGGGAGTTGAAATGTATAGTTAGGCTCTGACCAGCATCCCAGCTCAAACAAAGAAAGGGAATCGTTGAGTCTAAGTCAGAATGCACAAAGGTGGGCAGACCCAACAGAGCTCATGGCTCATAGGGACTGCACTAAGGGGCTGGAATTCTGGGAAGGAATGTTATATATATTATAATTAATAGCCCTTTTCATTGCGAAATCTCTCCGCATTCTTCGAGATGAAGGAAAGGCTTTTTACCAAAAAGCACATGGCCAACTGGGGCTAATGGCCAAATACAAGTTGGCCACTAATAGATTTAACTTAGTAAAATCTAAGTAAAACTTCGGCTCATGCATGTTACAGTCATCCTTAAATTCCTTTTAGGTCCCAGTCCCAGGTTACACTTGAAACAATTTAAACAGAGACAGGAGACTACAAGTCTGGCCACTCGGGCAGATGGGAGATTCTCCACAGCAAAGATGTCGCCAGAATAATTTCTTAAGTAAATCTGTATTGTTCTTTTCAAATAGTTGTTATCTGGGGTCATCTTCCCCATCTGTCAGAATTATGCTTTTCCCCAGAAGGAAACTGGGGGCTTTATGTCAGACCAGGACTCAACGCTGGCTGTGGCCCTGCTCTGCCCCCTCGAGCATGTCAAAGGCGTGTTCTTTGGGAAAGAGTCTAATGGCTGGTCAACCTTGGTGAACAAACATTTACATTCTGGCATTGCAAATCTGTCTATCTCTAACAGGCCTAGTTAACATACTACTTATCTTTGGGGTATTAGCCCTTAACTAAAATTCCACTTTTTGTGAACTCACCTTCCTAGGGGTAGTCCTGATCTGCCCCCACTGGATTAACCATTAAGGGAAGAGGCAAGAGCGTGGCTCCACCTAGAGGTAAATTTTGTTCGTTCTGGAGTTGTGCACACAGAATTGAAGAGCGTGCAATCACAGACTCACATGCGTGTCACTCACAGCACTCATGGGTGAAGCACACAAGTGAGCCTAACGTGCATATCCTATTTTTATTTCTGACTGCACTTAGAGGGGCCTGCATGGAAGCAGACAGTTCCAGCAAGATAAAATAAACCAGAGAAGAAGGGAGGGATGGAGGGAGGGAGGTGGGACCGGCTGACACAGCCTACTTACACAACCCTGTGGGGCTGAGCAGGAGGAAACCCAGCACCCCTCTGAGGTCCCAGGCCACTGCCAAGTAGCTCTGCTTTCCTGTCTAACCCCTGAGGCCTGGAAGGCTGAGCCCAGGACCCTCTGTTTTCATTGCTAAAGACTGGAGTCTGAATTCCAAAGGGCTCTTCAGGGAGAAACTCTACTTATCCAGGGACCCAGAGTCCTGGAAGGAACCCCAAACCAGGAGCCCAAACAGGGTAGATAGAGTGTATGGGAGCCAGGCAACAGGCCTGGCCCATGGAAGGGAAGCAAGATGAGCTGCCCTCTCCCCAAAGGTACCCAATTTGCTTCCATCTGACACCTGCGTGGCTCCAGGTCCCTTTAACTGCGTGGGGGGAGCAGCCCTCTGCTGAGGTACTTCATCTTAGAGAATCCACAGGAACCATCTCTAGTCTTCCTAAATGTGAGTGTTCTCTAAACATGTCTCTAGAATTAAAGAATAATTGGTGAAAAATTGGCTCCTCCATAGGGGGTGGTTCTACAAATCAAAAGAGAACAGGCATCTCTGCAGTCAGTAGCAATGATGGAAGCTGTTTTTGCCCAGATCAGTATAGATCTATCTGACCCTTCAGGCTCTGTTCCTGTTCCCCGCAGTGACCCTGAGTTGACCATTGGGTCCAGCACATGTGTGTGGACGAAGAGGACTCTCGAGCAGAGAGATCCAGGGCGCACTGGAATTTGGGCAGCTCCACCCTCACCCATAGTGCCCGGATGACCTGGAAGCAAACAAGGAGTCAGGACAGACTCAAGCTAGAGATGGCGAGACAGCAGGAATGACAGTGGTAGCAAGCCATCCTGCTGGCTGGCACATCACAGGATGCCTGTGGCTTAGACAGGACAGGGATGGTTAGCAGCTGTTGGGAACTGCCTGTGGGGTAAGGGTCAGGTCTTCTGGATTTTTTTCATTCCTGAAGTAGGTGGGTGTAAAGTAACTTCTTAAGAGAGAATGTTGCTGCTGAGTACTTGGGAATAAAGACGAAGGAAGTCAGGAGTGAGCAGAGGTGACCAGGCATGGAGCCCATCTCCATGATGGCTCAGGAGAGCTGGGCCTTGGCCGTCTTCAGTGACAGCAGTTGCTATGCCCAGATCTTGTGGTCTTGGTGGACTCCCGTGCTGTGTCCCTGGACTCAGTCACTCTTCTTATTGCTGTGACCAAATATCCGCCAAAAACAACTTAGGAGAGGAAGGAAGGAAAGGTTTGTTTTGGTTTGTAGCTTGAAAGTGCAGTCTATCATGGTGGGGGTGTCGTGGCGGCAGGAGTATGAGGCAGCAGATGACATTGTGTCCCTGGTCAGGATGCAGAGATGGACGTTAGCTCTCAGCAGCTTTCTCTTCTATTCAGTCTGGGACACCACCACCACCCCCCGCCTATGGGATGGCGCTGCTTTCCCTCCTCAGTTAACCCTACCAAGAAACCTCCTCTCAGACAAGCCCAAAGGTGATTCTAAGTCTTATCAGGTCAACAATCCAGATTAGCCACCCACCTCCCAAGTCTAAAAGTCCCAGTGCACACCCACTGGATGAATGGTGCCTCTGCCTGTCCAGGGCCCATTGCTGCCACCCACTGTGAGAACTTGGATATGGCTGTAGTGTCTCCAAGGACCTATTGTCCTGTCACAGATAACGTATTCATGGGCTCTGGTGTGATTGATCACTGAGGCTGAGATCCATGCTGGGGATCTCATAATTGAAATGCTCAGCTAACTCTATGCAGCCCCATCCTGAGAGGCCATGGGGAACACGTGCAAGACTGCACACACAGGGTAAGCGTTCTCAGTGTGACCAACAGCTGGCCCAGTCCTTCTGCTCAGTCCAGATAGGAATCCTGAGTAGAAAGGAGATGCTTTTCTGGGCTCTATAGTTCCTGAGGCCCGAGTACTGCACTGGCAGACTCAGATGCCTATGGCTCCAGGCTCTTCAGAGGGCAGAACTGCATTTCTCTGGACACTCCAGCTGGAGGCTTATTGCCCTGGGCCTTAGCTACCAGCGGCCCAAGCCCTTGGCAGCTTCTGTGACCCTCAGCTTCTAGCCACAGCAGACAGAAAGCTCAGAACAGCTGGAGTGCCAACTGCTACTGACCCAGCTCTCAAGCAAGTCTTAGGCTCTGGGACCCATTGACCTGGAGTGACAGGAGTCACAGCTCTCGGGATGTCAGGGACCTTAGGCCTTTAAAGCTTTGTATCTCTCTGCAATTCTGCCAGCAGCCAAGGCCAGTACTTCCTTGTCTAGGGTTCTCTTCTCTCTTCCTTTTTCCAGTCTGGATTCTCTACCTGCTCTGACTTGTTCACTACCTCTTCTCGCCCCCTGCCCTGTTGTTTCTGCCCCTGCTGTCCCACTACCATAGCCTTTTCTTCGTGTTGCCAGTTCAGCCTGTTGCTATCACACCTAGGAGAGAGGGGGCAGCACAGGAGGGAGTCTCCCAGTGACTCACAAACTGAGATGAACAGTTTGCTTATATAGGCAGAAAGTGGGTGTGGTCAGGGTATTTGCACCAATTACTGCAATCCTTTGTACAAATTGACACACTGTGTTTCCCAGTCATGACATAGCTCCTTTTGCACCAGTCGGTCTTCCATTGGTGTTTGCTCCACTCACAGTCTTCTTGCCTGTACAAATGCTCTAACCACTGAGTTATCCTTCCAGCCCCTAGAACTCACTTTCTGAAAGTGGCTCTTCAGAGTAAGAACAGGGTTTCAGCTGAGTAGTGGTGGTGTACACCTTTAATCTTAGCACTGTGGAGGCAGAGGCAGGTGGATCTCTGTGAGTTTGAGGCCAGCCTGGTCTATAGAGTGAGTTCCAGGACAGTCAAGGCTACGCAAAGAAACCCTGTCTCGAAAAACCAAACCAAACCAAACCAAACCAACAAACAAACAAAAAGAAGAGGGTCTCACAGTTTCTTCTTCCTTGTACAAATCAGTTTCAAGGCTAAGGCCAGTCTTTGGGGGGGGGGGGGTGTCCTAGGCCAGCAGTGGTTATCAGTACAGGACAGAGCAGTTTACAGTGCAGGAACAAGGGTCTGAGCTTCTGCTCTGTGGCTGGTTTTCCAAAACAGGCTTCGCTAGATTTTGTCCTGACCTTTATTAAACCTAATGGACACAGCAGAATCATTTCCCCCTAATTGGCTCCAGGATTTTCCTCATTAGGGGACGTGCAGCTGGTATTTCTACAATCACAGGGATGAAAATTGACCTCGAGACCTCAGAGTCCCTCTAATTGGATTGAGTCGATTAGAAGGCTGTGTGAGCCATCATATTAATCACAGGTCAGAGAGAACAGAGAATGGGGGGCAGAGCATAGACCTGTGGCTGCAAACCAGCATCCTGAATAGGGACACATACCTTGCTCTCCCTCTGAACTGCTCTTTCTCTATCTACTAGGGCCACTTTACCCTGCTGGCCTCACAGCTTGCCTGGCTTCCACAGAACGGGAGCCTTCATGTCTCTGTTCAGGTGACAGCCTTAGTGCCCTCCCACCTTCCCAGCCTCCCTCGCAAACATCACTCATGCTTCTGTTTGGCCGAAGCACATACAGACGGCATGGGGAGCGTTCTGTCTGTTTGGTAGGGGAGCTCCTCAAAGATAAATGTCCTGCACTGACCTTTATCTCCAGGCCTTATGAGAGCAAAATTCTAGTAAAGGAGGAGAGGAGACAGGAGACTCTTAAGTGAGCAAGGTGTGTGTCTGAGGCAGGGGACAGACCATTCCCCAGGATATCTGAGTCCCAAGAGGGTATCACACCTCAACCCAAGGCGACCAGGGCTGAGAGAGCAACTTAGAGTTGTGTCAGATCTGAGATCATTACCACAGGTCACTGTTTATATTGCGGTGTCTCAGCTGCTCCCCTGCAAGTGGGTGATCTAGAAGAAGCCTGCTTCCAACAGCTCTGGCATTAACTGCTGCAGGCTGCCAAGAGCTTTCTAGGGGCACTGGCTTCATGGTAATTCTACCACGCAAGGAGCAGGGCTAGCCTGGACACATCCTATGGACCACACTATGGCTGCCATGTAGCTGCAGTCCTCACTAAGAATGCCTGCGTGAGTCAGGGCAGAGGGGTCTTTTGCTTTCTGGGGATTGGACAAGAGTAGCCACAAGCTGAGCACCCTCACCTGCCAGCTATCAACATATCCACAAGCCCCAGCTGTGGGGAGCAGGCGTTGCCTGGGGGGGGGGGGGGGGGATGAAGGGTGTCTGCTGCCTCATGAGTAGAAGCATCACAGGCAGGGTGTCTTCAAAGATCCCCTGAGACTTGCATTCGAGCTGGACTCTGCTTGCTCATCTGTTGCACCACCAGCTACCTCAGTCAGTTTCCCAGTCCATGGAGCCCATGAGAACTAACCCTGGAACTATTTAAAGATTAAACGCTGTGAGTGTTCACGGTGGCTCCGATAGACGCTTGCCCACCTTCTTAAACATGGTTCTACTCCCCTTTATGAAACCAGCCTGATGTGGCAGGGGGTCCAGGGAGAGGCACACTGACTCAAATAGAATTGGAATTGCCCAGTTAGTCAGCGGCAAGTGTGCCCCGCTCAGAGCCTGCTTGTGGATAGGCGTGTACACTTGCATGCCGTAGGTCATGTGTGATGAGCGTTGTCACGTATTATATCTGTGTCTTTGGTGTGGTTCTGCAGATGTCCTTGAGGTGACTGTTGGAACAGCATGTCTGCTGCAGACATGGATCCATAGCTCCTCATCCTCTTCCACATCCTCATGGTACCTGCCTGGCAGGTGGCTTCTCTGTGTCACCAGCCTGGAAGGGACAGCTTGGTCTGACTACTCTCCTAACAGCTGAGTAACCCCTTGTAATAGGTCTCTGAGTTACCCAGTCAGATGAGGCTTGAATTTGTACAACTTCTTTTTTGTTTTTGTTTTTGTTTTTGTTTTTTTTGAGACAGGGTTTCTCTGTGTAGCCCTGGCTGTCCTGGAACTCACTCTGTAGACCAGGCTGGCCTCGAACTCAGAAATCCGCCTGCCTCTGCCTCCCAAGTGCTGGGATTAAAGGTGTGCACCCCCACTGCCCGGCTATATGTATACATATTTATGTGTGTGGGTATGTGCATATGTGTATGGTATATATGTGTTGTGGGATTTGTGTATGTGTGTGGAACATGCTGTGTATATTTGTGTGGCCTATGTGTGCGTATGTATGTGTGTGGCGTGTGGAATATTTTCTTTGGCAGTGATACCTGAGGGAAGCCATTGTTCAGGCCTTGTGACCTGCGGCAGCTGATCTGATCAGCTGCCATTTTTTTTTTATTTTCTGCAACTGTGACAGGCTCTGAGGACATAGCTTTGTGGTTCTGAATGAGTCTGAACACTGTGTGCAAGTGTTCACCATATGTTCCCCCTCCCTGGCTGGCTTTGCTGGCTTGCCCCTCCTTCTCTGGCTGGTTGGAGAGCTGTTCTGCCCTCAGGGATATCGGCGCCCTGTGTGGTGGGAGGCCCCTTCCTGTTGCATCTGGCTTGCACTCTGGGCACTGGGCTTTTCCTGGTGTTTTCTGGAGGGATAACTTGAAGCCATCAGCCCTTAAAATATCCTCCTGTTGGTGTCACAGGGGTCCCACTCTGAGAGCTCGGTCAGTGTGCAGTAGTACATGCTTGTACTCGTTACCTTTCCACTGTTTTAAAATGGAGGCTCCTCCATCCTTTGCCACCAGAAAAACAGCCTCTGCCATACACTCTGTGTGTGTGTGCATGTGTGTGGTATGTATACATGTGTGTCAGTGTGTGGTGTGCATTTGATGTGTGGTATATACGCGTGTCTGTGTTGTTCTGTGATTAGTATATATATATATATATATGTGTGTGTGTGTGTGTGTTTGTGTACAAACATGTGCATTGTGGTTTTGTGTATATGTGTGTATGGCTATATTTATATGCAAATGTGTATGTTGGTGTGTATATACGTGTGCACATGTGGTTTTGTGTATATATGAGTTTGTCTATATATGTGTGTGTATGTGTGTCTATGTGTATGTGTGTATGTGTATATGTTTATGTATGTGTATGTGTGCATGTATATGTGTATGTTTGTATATACATGTGTGGTTTTATGTATATATATATATATGTGTGTGTGTATATGGATGTATGTGTGTATGTGTATATATGTGTGTATGTGTGTGTATGTGTATATGTGCATGTGTGTGTTCAGTTAAATGGCGATGTCCCGCATCCGCCCCAGGGCTCGGGCCACTGGGGGAGGTGGGACAAGGGAAGTTTGATCGTGCTCACCCCACACCACCACAGGGCAGGTGTCGGGCTGTGAGAAGCTGCAGGATACCACCCGGGGTTGGGGGAGGGCAGCCTTGGGTCCCAGGGGGCCAGCTCGGTGGTCTCCGGGCCTGCAACAAGGCCAGAACCATCTGGTTCTCAGGCTCTTGGGCACCCCAGGCACCACTGGATGCCATGGAAGAGCTGAGAACAGAGTGGGGGCCCATGGACTGGATCTAGCCCGGGGCTGAAGAGGAAAGGCAGGGGTGGGGAGTAGAGCTCCAGCTGGGTCCTGCTGGGGTCTGAGTCCTTGGCTTGTCAGCAGGTAGCTTGATTTGGTAGAGACGGTGGCTGGGAGCACTGAGAGGCCATCTGCGGGAGACTAGGCGGCCGGCTCTTTAGATGAAGGCCTGTTCCATTGCTCCCCATGGCGGATCCTGATGAAAAGAGACAGTCCATGGCTTTAAGGCATTTATTGTCATGGTGGAGAGTGGTGTTGAGTAAAACCGTACCCCACTTTCTCAGGGATGGTTGGAGGTTAAATACCTTTTGCAGGGAGGAGTGTCTGGGAAGGAGAGTTTATTGGCTAAGCCTCCAGCCCTTTAGGTACCTCATTAAAATGGAGCTCTGTAGCTTGAGGCTATGTGGCCACAGGTCACATCCTCTACCTGTGGAGGGGCTTGGGGCGTTGCCCTTACAGTGACTGATGGCCACAGACCTATGGAGAGCTGCAGCCTCATGTCAGGAGCCTGGGGCCCAGAGCACCTACCATCCCTTGTAAGGTTATCCCCTGCTGGGGATTCCCTGCTGGGTCACCAGGGTTTCAAACCTTAGCTCAACCAGAAACCAGGCTGCCTTTCACGGTCCTACATGTGTGTACATGTGTATGTGTGTGTGTGTGTGTGTGTCGTATCTGTTTTGAGCTTTTTACTTTTAGCCATTACCTCATTGTTTTATAAAATACTTTATGTCTAGCAGCTGAATATGTCCTCATTATCTGTCTAGAATTTTCTCGGCTATTCTCCTGTTTTTATTACTGTGGCACGGTTTGAAATGAAATGTCCCCTGTGGGTTTGTGTATTGAGGGCTTGGTCCCCAGCTAGTGGGAAATGAGGGAAACTTTTACTTCCTCTATGCTGGAGGAAGTAGGTCCAAATAATACTTGTGTGCTCCTGGGCAGACACAAAGCAACATGAATGAGCTGCGTGCTAGCCCAGCTCGAGGTGATCATGGAGATTAGCTGGGGAGAGCTAAGCTCAGTAGAAATGAGTGGAGCAAGCCTGCGCTTGGAGCCAGAGTGGGAAAGCCATTTCTACTACAGAGCAGCAGATGGTGAAGGGACTCAGGGTCTGTTTTCTGAGAAAGTAAACTACCCCACCTTCTATTGGATATGTGTGTGTGCTTAGGGCACCGGAGGCTGTGTGTTATCTTCACGTCACTGTGACAAAACACCCAACGGCAGCAGCTTATGTAAGGAAACATTTGCTTGGATGCACAGTTTCATAGGCTCCGCCCCTCATGTCAGAGAAGTGTTGGCAATGGAAGTAGGTGTGCCTTTGGGGTCAGGAACATGAAGTGGGCATTCAAATCATGGTTGACTAGGAAGTAGAGTATAACAGGAAGCAGGCTTCACGCCTGGTGACTTACCTCCTGCATCCCAGTCCCTCCTCTTGGTATTTCCACAGGCTGTCAAAATAGCACCGCACACTGGGAAGAAAGCATCTCAAAATGAGCAGGGCTTAGGACAGGGATGGGGGTGGGAGGTTTGCAGTTTCCAGTTCAGCTGCTGTTAGGTCGACTGGCAAACTGGGCTGGAGGGTAGTCACTGATGGTCCCTACTCAGAGCACTGAGTGAGGTGGCTGGGTACAAATCCGAGGTCATACAACATGGAAGGTAAATCAGGCATGACAGGAAATCCCAGTGGGAAGGTAGCCTCATGCCCAAGCCCTGGTGGATACAGCCTGTAGTCCATGGTTTCTCCTCAGACACCTTTCTCTAACAAATCTAAAGTGTCTGGATTCCAGTGGCCCGGGTGCCCTCCCATTGTACGTTGGCTTACCTAGCATGTCGGGCGGCCTCCTAGGCCTGTAACCAGATTCATTCTTCTCTCCCCAGGTGTGGCAGTGTGGTGGCAGCATGGAGGTACTCCCCTGCTCCCGTGTGGCCCACATTGAACGTACCAAAAAGCCATATAACAACGACATCGACTACTACGCCAAGCGTAACGCGCTGAGGGCGGCCGAGGTGTGGATGGATGATTTCAAGTCCCACGTGTACATGGCATGGAATATCCCCATGACAGTAAGGCGGGTACCGGGTGGGCTGGGCAGATACAGGGAAGCTTGTAGACCCTGGGGAAGGAATTGAAGTGAGGGATTCTGGGATACTGGGCCACGTCCAGGCAGCCTCCCCTGCATGGTAGCTCGTATAGGAAAGGGCTTCTTCTCATTGCACTGGCTCAGCCATAGTGGCCACAATCTTCCCTTCTCTATAGGTAACTGTTCCAAGCTACAAGCAGCCACCAAAGGTAGTAAGTTACGGTCATCCATGCCCCGAGCGTCACCCCAGTGTCCCCATGTCAGTCTGGTCCAGCCTCTTGGAAACAACCTCTCTTTTTGTCTCCTTGTCCTCTAATCAGAACCTTGTATCCTGGTTCAGGGCATGTGTGCACTTTCTTGTATTTATATGTTTGTTTTAAATGGGATCTCACTCACACTAGTCTGCTTCTTTTCCTCTTGGGCTGGGGTCACAGATGTGCCTCACCATGTCTGACCTACTTAACCTTTTTAAACGTCTCTCTTCACCCTCCTAAGTTGGCTCACCTCCCCTGAGGCAGCACAGCTGTCATTCGGATAATCACGTGGAGGGTCCATAGTGGACCACCCTGCATCCCTTGCAACCCTGCTGAGATGCAGGAGACTGACCACCTTAACCCGGGACCTGCACGGTCTGCTTTCAGGTTTCCCTCCAGCCTCAAAGACCAGGATCCCATTAGAATGTACAGTCTTTTTTTATATATATATATAAAGATTTATTTATTAAAATAAATAAATAAATAAATAAATAAAAAGATTTATTTATTTATTATATGTAAGTACACTGTAGCTGTCTTCAGACACTTTTTCTTCTATCTCCGGCCCCGCTCGCTCCCGCCCTGCTTGCTGTAGCTGTCTTCACACACCCCAGAAGAGAGCATCATATCTCATTACAGATGGTTGTGAGCCACCATGTGGTTGCTGGGATTTGAACTCAGGATCTTCGGAAGAGCAGTCAATGCTCTTAACCGCTGAGCCATCTCTCCAGCCCAGAACGTACAGTCTTAATATATAGTAGAGGCAAAACCTAAAGATCCTGTTGTCTATAACACAAGCCGATTTAGAGAATACACAACTATATCTCTGTTAACATTGGAAGGGAACATAGGACGTCACAGCCAATCATGGGAACCACACACATGAGGTTCCCTACCCCAGCTCCACTCAGTCAAGCTGGAAGGAACTACATAATGGCTCAGGTTCCAGAAAGGGTACTGGGCCCCACAACAACTCAGACTCCACAATTCACTTGAAGGACCACAAACACAGCAGAGCTCCCGTGTAGGCATAGTTAAGGAGGAGATTCGAGGATCTGCAGGACCCATGATCCCCTACTGAGCCTTCCCAGTGCTAACACATAACATCTTACTGAGTGTATCTCCCCTGTCGTTCTCTGAGCTTCTGTGTCTGGGGCCTAGTTGTGGTGACAACCCCACCCCCCAGAAATCACACTGAGTCCGGCTGACACCTTGTGGTCCAGGGCCCCATCATGAGTGTCACAGAAGCACAGGCAAACCCAACACAGATCAGGCAGGAAGAACAAAACTCAGGTCTCTTCCCCAAAGCAGGACAGTTGTGAACAGGCCAAGTCTGTACACACAGCCAGAAGCCTCTGTGAGTAGTTCCAGGTTAGAAGGCCCAGATGAGGCCCCGGAGGCCCAAGGCTACAACTGAGGCCACTCTTAAGGGTAGAGAGCCCGAGAGTCCCTGACACAGGGAAAGATCTAACCACAGGTAGCATGGGTCTACAGCGCTTACACTGTCCTGCCTGCTTGTGTCTCATAGAACCCAGGAGTGGACTTTGGGGATGTGTCTGAGAGGCTGGCCCTGCGCCAGAAGTTAAAATGCCGAAGCTTTAAATGGTACCTGGAAAACGTGTACCCCGAGATGAGGACCTACAACAACACCCTCACGTACGGAGAGGTACCGCCTCTGCACAGGGCCCTAACCCAAGATCTCGTGCCCCAGCAGACACCAGAATCTCACCAGCGGAAATGTATATATTCTTGTACAC
The DNA here is from genome assembly GCA_028551405.1 of Uromys caudimaculatus. Lineage (NCBI taxonomy): Eukaryota > Metazoa > Chordata > Mammalia > Rodentia > Muridae > Uromys > Uromys caudimaculatus. The sequence continues at coordinate 33,125,219 of CM052721.1, forward strand.
ATTCTGGGACACTGGGGTACACCCAAATGGCACGGTGTTATACCCATGTTTATGAGCAGAATTACTGTTGAGTCCACACGGAAGCATACTTACACATCCACATGCAAAAATATCCCCAAGTAAATGGACCAGCAAGATGGCTCAGCAGGTGAAGGTGCTTGCTACCAACGCTGATAACTTGAGTTTGACCCCTGGGACCTATAATATAGAAGCAGAAAACCAACTCCCTCAAGTTGCCCTCTGACCTCCACATGCATACAATGACAAGGTGTGTGCCCACACACAAAATGAATATTAATTAATTAATTGGGTTTTTTTGAAACGGGGTCTCTCAATATAGCCCTGAGTGTCCTGGAACTTTCAGTGTAGACCATGCTGGTATCAAACTCACAGAGATCCTCCTGCTGGGATTAAAGATGTGCGCTGCAGTGCCTGGCAAAAGTAAAGTTTTATAAGAAATATACCCAAGTAGATAGGCCTGTGTATACGCACTCACATGCATAAACAGACATTCACACATGCGTACACATGTGTATGCAGACATGCAATCTCACACATGCTGACAAATGCATAAAATCACACGCATGTGCCCACCACACATCATCTGCACATATCTGAGTATATATCAAGATATATGTGTGCATTATTACACATGAGCATGAATTCATTCATACATGTGTGGATACATGAACTGATGCATATACATGTGTGCACCCTGTGCTCATTCACTCACATGTGTGTGTATTATATATAAATTCATAACATGCATACCTGTGCATGAGGCCATACAAACACATACTGAAGCGTGCTGCACCTATGCGTACAGGTGCGTGCGCGTGCACGCACATACACACACGCACGCACACACACACACACACACACACACACACACACACACACACACACACAGGTGCATACTGTTTCTGTTCATATACATGAAACCTCCCAAACACTCACCCTCATCCATGTACAAAGCCCCTCATGAAACACGGAAAGGCACACACTTGTGCGCTGGTTCCACAGAGCTACATTCACACCACGGTCCGTGTACTAGGTGCATACACAGAAGCATGTACACATGTGCACTTGAGTGCTGTACCAAGACCCACGTGTCACCCTGAGCCCCCAAGTGCACAGCTGTGCACAGGGCTCTCTCAAGCCAGGGAGAAGGCACTGTGCTCCTACCTTACCCACGTCTGGAATCTAAGGTCTCTCACTACAAAACTGTCAGGGAGAAGGGAAGACATTCCCACAGACAGCAGCAACCCCCTGCTCCCAGCTTCTCAGCTGCATGAGGGCAGCCCAGGCTAGCCCTGGGACAACCCTCAGGAATAGGGTTGAGGGGCCTGGTGGGCAGTACTTGCAGAACTATCACCCCTTGGGTCCTTTTGGGGAGCTGTGCTCTGTGGTTGACTTATTGGAAACTCCACAGCCTGAAACCCAGTGGGGTGAAACAGAACACAGTTCTCCTGGGTCAGAGTCCAAGGTCACAACTGTTCTGATGGGCGGGGGCTGCAGAGTGGGTGCCCCCCTGTGCTTGTTACAGAGACTAGAGATCTCATGTGACCCTGCCACCAGCTGGGAGCCGGAGTGAGCATTCCAAGTGTGTGCCCTGGGGAAGCTGCAGTTGTCTCCTGGGTTTGAGGCTGTACTCTGTCACTTTTGCTGTAGTCCTTAGCCAAAGTGTCTCGGAGGCAGAATAGCCTCTGCATCTGCACAGGAGGAGATGTTAGCACAGGGATGTCCCTGAGCTAGTAACAGAAGCCATTCTGTTGACCAAATCCAGCCTCATCTACTGGGGCCCAGCTAACTGTCCATATACCCACAGAGCATATGTTTATGTGACAAGCACAGTCATCTCTTTCCAGGCTGCCTACGGAGTTGCTGCACCTGCTTTTTGACACTTCCTCTCTAGGCACATATCTCCTGCCTACCCCAGGCAGACGCCAAACCCCAAGGTCTTATCCCAAGGGAGGAATTCTGGATATAAAGTCCATGCCTGTCTCCCATAGGAGGTCCACAGCCAGCTACAAAGTGGGGGATGGGGTGGGAGAGCTCCTGGAAGCCTTTCCTCAGCCCTGGGACCCTCCTCAGTGACCTGCAGTTTCTCTGTTACTTCTGGACACAGGTGAGAAACAGCAAAGCCAGCGGCTACTGCTTGGACCAGGGGGCAGAAGACGATGACCGAGCCATCCTCTACCCCTGCCATGGCATGTCCTCACAGGTAGGCAGCATCTAGACCTCACAGTGAAGGGAGATAGGTAGGCACGGAATAGGTCACAGCGAGTCTGTGTGCTGTTGGAGCCAAGCTCAGGAGAGGGAAGAGGCTGGAACATCTTGGGACTCTGGAGGCAGCAGGTGCATCAGTTATAAACAAGCCCTTTCAGTCAAATGGGTCTTGGCAAGTCATGAACAGTCCCTGCCTCAGTTTCCCCACCATTTGAATGGGACAGAGGCAGCACTTACTTTCTCCGACGGTCTTCTGGATAAAATGGGAGTTACAACGAGGTGCTGCCTAGTCATGGAGAACAGTTGTTTCCATTCCATTCTTGTTAGAGGAGCCCCAAGGCTCGTCAGACTTGACTAAGAGCCGTGTGCAGCTCAGAGCTGGGGTTGCATACCTCTAGGTGACTGGTCGCAGCCACAAGTGAATCCCATTCTGCTACTGTTGATAATGGTGATAATGGTATCTCCCCAGCAGCTGCTGAGCTCTGAACCTGAGCCTCATTCATGAATATATCCATATGGGTAGACCTGGATTTCTGTGAGCCTCTGGTTTTGCTGCCTCCAGTACCTTGAGCCTGAACCTAAGTTCCGCTCACAGCTCTCACTGTCTCCCCAGCTGGTGCGTTACAATGCTGACGGCCTCCTGCAGCTGGGCCCCCTGGGCTCTACCGCCTTTCTGCCAGACTCCAAGTGTCTGGTAGATGATGGCCGGGGACGCACGCCCACCCTGAAGAAGTGTGAGGACGTAGCCAGGCCTACGCAGAGGCTATGGGACTTCACTCAGGTCAGTGGGTGGGGCTGACAGCCCTGGAAAGTCAGACTTCACAGCTGTGGCAAATACTGAGAGAAACAGCTGAAGGGAAAGATTTATTTTGGCTCATGGTTTCAGGGGGCTCACCCATAGTGGCAGAGCACTGCAGCTCACATGGCGGTTGGAGAGAGGGAGGGAAGGAGAGAGGGAGCCAGCCTAAACCAGCTGGCTTCTTCCTTCCCATCTTTCATTTCATCTGGACCCCCAGCCCGTGGGGTGTATGATGGCTACCCTTGTCTGGTTAACCTCTACAGACACGCTCACAGACACATGCAGAGGTGTGCTTTGCCACCGTAGACCCTTCTCAGTCAAATCAGGTTGATAGTCAAGACTGATCACCTCATGTGCTGTCACACAGAAAGTTTATAAAACTGGCCCTGAGTCACACAAGAAGAGAGGGGCACAGCCCTACCTGCCCCAGCACCTGAACTCAGACACAGAGAAAAGATGGGTTTAAGACTAGCCCTGGCCACTAGAACTCCTCAGGGCTCTGATGCATTGGGTTCTGAATCTGACCATTTCCCTGCTGCCCTTCATTTACCTCAAGCCCTAATCCTCTGGGTCTCTGGGCCCTGATCCAGGTCCAGCCCCCTCACCATCCCTTCCTGTGCACCCTGACCCACTCAGCACCAGCCTCTATGGGTCACATGACCTCTGATCTTCTTCTGGTTCTGAGCCTCTAGGGATCCCACACAGAGAATCACTTGGGTGTTCTTCTGCCTCCACGAGTAATTTGTAGGAGCAGAAAGGTGGGCTCTGGCTACTCCGACTGTAGGGATCAGCCAACACTTGCTTGCTGAGCCACTGAGGCTCTAAGGCTCCCAGGAGGCTGGCTAGGGAGATAGTGAGGGCCAGCCCAGAGAACCTGATGAAGATGGCTCCAAAGTCACCAGACTTAAGCCAGGGTCCACAGAGATACCAAGTAATTTAAAGGACCAAAAGGCACCAAGGAAAAGGGCAGTCTTGGGGACCCTAGACGTGTTCTTAGAAGATCTTTGAACCCCAGAGAACTGAAGAGGGCGGCAAGCACCTGGCTGAAAGGGGGAAGAGGAGATGCAGGTAAAGACCCCAAAGACAGGTCCCTACGTCTTTACAGTGGTAGTGCAGGAACCAGGATGGCTCTAGGATCACCCCTCATCAAGAACACATCCTGGACTCCCAGGCTGACTCTGTTTCTCCTGTCCTACAGAGTGGCCCCATCGTGAGCCGAGACACAGGTCGGTGTCTGGAGGTAGAGATGTCTAAAGATGCCAACTTTGGGCTGCGGTTGGTGGTACAGCGCTGCTCGGGGCAGAAGTGGATGATCCGAAACTGGATCAAACACGCCAGGCACTGACCTCTGCCCCCAGCCCACCTCCACACATTCGGGCCCTTGGACTCTTGAGTGTCCCAGGACTCAGAAGGTCCTGGGCTGGAGCCAGGATGGGAACTTCTTGCCCACCCCCACAGAGCAATGTGGGCAGTGCACACCTCAGGGCTGGGCCCTGTCACCAGGGATAGCCGAGACCTTGGAAGAGCAGCTCCAGCCTGCATTAGGAACCAAACTTTCGTGGAACAGGCAGCTCTGCCTGAGGGAGGACATCTGAGGACAGCGCACACTCATGCCAAATCATGTGCCTTTTCTACAGTGTTCCCCAACCGGCTTTGAGGATAGCCACCACGCATGTGCTAAGTCCCTGTACATAACTCACATGAAAACAAACAGACTTAGCTATTCAGTGCTGAGGCAGGGGCATTGTCACACCAAGCACCCTGTCCTAGCAGGTTCGGGCCTCTCAGCTCAGCTGCCCTCTCCCACCTACTCAACCTCACCATAACCTAAGGCGAACTTCGAGGGTGGCCTCTTGTGTTCTGGTAACAAGGCAATGGGAAGAGATCACAGGGATGAGACCCAGCGTAACTTTCTTCCCGAGGGTCAGCTTGGCAGTCACTGGGCTCGGGTCTTAGCCTGGGAATTGAGTCTCTTGTTGCTCTGACATTTCTGCAGCAGGCATCATCAAGTGATCCCTCCAGCCCCTCACTTGTTTTATAAATAAAGTTTTATTGGCACACAGCCATACCTGTTGTCCGAGATAATTTGTGGCCACAGCATTTGAGCTGAAGCACAGAGTGAAGACCATGCTTCATGGCTCTTTTTTTTTTTTTTTAAGATTTATTTATTTATTTTATGTATGTGAATACACTGTCGCCTTCTTCAGACACACCAGAAGAGGGCATCAGATCCCATTACAGATGGTTGTGAGCCACCATTTGGTTGCTGGGAATTGAACTCAGGACCTCTGGAAGAGCCGTCTGTGCTCTTAACCAGTGAGCCATCTCTCCAGCCCGCTGCATGGCTCTTAACATCTTGAATTTTATGGAAATCTTCCAGATGTCTCTGTTAGGATGTGTCCACTCCTGTAGTCCAGGAGAGCTGGCCTCACTGTGAGGGGGAAGATAGACAGGGAGGCACCAGCCTTGGGAACTGTTTGCCTCTGTCACCATCCCTGCTGGGCAGAGCTGGAAAATGTAGCCTCCCACTGGGCAGCCGTACCTGCAGCTGAAAGCCAGAGTTTCTAAGATACAGCAGGCAGGAGAGTTGTATGAACATAGCCATGTCCTCCTCACAGACAGTGACCCCAGGGCACACATCTTGCTCTATTTGCAGTCACTGACACTCAGGGCCATTGACCAGTCACTACAATGCCAGTACCAAGCATTGGCAAGAGGCCGTGCTGGCTAAGCAGCTGGAGGGAGGTGTGCTGGTGGTGGGGTTCTGGTATGGCCACTACCCTAAAACCCTGGCCATTCCAGGGTTGCCAAGCTGCTCAGAGAAGCAATACTTCCTAACAAAGGGCAGCGAGGGCAACTTGTCCCTTGCTAGGAAGAAGTGTACACTGAAGACTGGCTGTCCCTTAGCACCCACCAGACATCAGAAATCACTACTCACTGGTGGCTGCTGAAAACCAGCCAGCTCTGCCCATGCAGAAGCCTCCTGACCCCTCTGAGGGGCTCACAGAGGTGGTACTATGGGCCAGTTGCTGGCTCCCTATGCCTCTCCGTAGAGTCAGCAGGGAGGTTTCTATGCAACAGAGCCTCCATCTGCCACAGGGCTGCCCTATACCTATATTCGCTGAGCAGCCCAGACTTTAGGGAGACATGAGCCTGACAGATCCTCCTCTAACTTGCTTCTTTCCAGGAAAGGAAATATCACAACCTCATCCTACTCAGGATACCAGATTCAAGAAGGGACTACAAGGGCCAGCAAATGGCAGGATACCCACCCACCCCCAATGGCTCTGATGTGGACCAAGTTCAGGCTCCTGGCTTCTTGGAGCAAAAGTACAGAGCTATTTCCAGGAGTGTGCTATGATGCTTTCTTACTAAGGGGGAGACATAGAACACATGTCTCCATCCTCCTTCCAAAGCTCCTGAGTACCTCTCCTTGTGCAGATTGTCCCAGAGTTCTCCTAGGAGGGCACAGGGATAAGTCCACAGACCTGAGGTTCACATGGTAAGACAGTGAGACTAGCATGGGTAAACATGGCCTGTGCCTTCACACGAAAACAAGCCATAGCCACAGAGCCGTCTTGATGTGTACCCACTGGGCAAGTTACAGGTGAGGCCAGCAGGCTATAGCCATACAGGATCTCACAGAAAAGCATTCTCAAACCTTGACAAAGCCCACACCTGTCTTCCGCAGTCTTCCTGGCCTGGGATGGACTGCGAGGCAGGAGCCAAACATCCATGTCTCTGGTCCGAGGCCTTCCATCTGCTACAGCACAGGTAGAGTAGAGCTCCTGCTCTGTGAGATACCAAATGTCTTGCAGGTCTCACCTGCTCACAAATGGGAACACATTTCTCTGACACCCTCCTGTTCAAGAATGCTAGGGGGACAGTTCAGGCCAAAGATGAAGAAGGCCAAAGATGTGTGTGTTGGGGGTGGGAGCTCTGCTCTAGCTTAGTGCTTTGTTTTTATGTGGTCAGTCCTGCCCATGGCCAACAGAATGTTCTTGCTGCCATAGACCCTGTCTGTCTGTCCCAGATATGTTCTTGCAAGCTTGCAAGTCAAATTCGTGGTGGTGTGTGGCTTGCATGTCTGTTGGTTCTTCAACCATAAATCTTGAGTTCAGAATAACATCTAATGCCATTGTGGGCTGTGCTAAAGCCAGTGAGAGAGAGGGAAAGAAGAGAGAGATTGAGAAAGAGGAGAATGAAAGGAAAGAGAGGAAGGAACCCTTTTATACTGATGTGAGGCTCAGTTCTCTATCTACATTTAAGTGGCACCGAGAACATGTGACCATGCTTCATGGCTGGCCAAACAGAGGAAGAAAGTGACTTTGTATAAGATATCCACAGTCACAGGGTAAATTGGGTACACCTCTCCGTGCCCAAACTGGGTTCCTTCTATCTTGTCTGGCTACCTCTCAGAGTTCCTTCCTTCCCTCCCTCCTTCCTTCCTTCCTTCCTTCCTTCCTTCCTTCCTTCCTTCCTTCCTTCCTTCCTTCCTTCCTTTTTTGGACCACAGTCATATTTTAAATGGCAATAAACAAATAGAATTTAATAAGACTGAATGTGTCTGTTTCTTTCATTAATTCAATTGTAAATTGGCTTCATAGCCAGTGTAGAAAAATCCATGTGGTTTGGGCAGAAAACTGCTCATTTGTAGCCAGAGCTCTGGCTGCTCTGGGAAACAGAACTCGGAGGAGTCCCTGGAGAGACCCCTTACACTAGGGTGCTGCTGTTTTCTTCTGCTCTTGGTAGACACAGTGCGTCAGAATTTAATTCTGCCTAATAAAAATGTACAACTTGCCAGCAAGTCTTCGCTGATGGCTCCAGCTGTGTTTGGGAGTGGGCCCCATGGGAAGCAACTAGACTCGGGGTGAGCACAAGGGAATCGCAATGAGAAATCCCACTGGCACCTGGCACTCAGATGGCACCCAGGTGGCATAAGGTTTTCCAGGAGGAATCTCTTGGTGCCTCTCTTCCGCCCTTCGATCTGGTACCATACACCATACACCCTTCCTTTCCCTCTGGGGATCAGCTCATAAAGCCCCCATGTCTCCTTGCACTGGTATCCTGGGGCTACCACAGAAAGGGCCGCCCGTGCTGGACTCAAAGCAAGAGGAAAATGTGGCCTCTCGCTGTTGCAGAGGCCAAGAAGCTAATAAGGGACAGGAAGGGGAAAAGCACCAATGGGGTGCCCAGCAGGACCCTCCCACCTCTTCCTACATCCAGAGGTCATGGATCTTGGCTTGTAGCACTTCAGACTCTGTCTCCATCATCATGCGGCCTCTGTCTCCCTGGGGCCTGTGAGCACTCGTCTGACCTCCATTCATATTGCATTTGCCAAGATCCTTTTCCTAAGGAAGGTCCTGTCCCACGGTGCTAGCAATTTGGGAAAGACAGAATATTTATGTTCTCATTTCAGAACAAACTCAGAAACTTCCCTGATCCCAAAGAGGAACCAAATGATATCTGAGCCATGCCTTGAGGGGAGTGGCTGCATGCTTTGGCCCTGGTAACCCGGGCCTGTTTGTACCCCATCTTCCAAGGAGGCTGAGGTAGAATGATAGAAAGCTCAAGGCCAACTCGGGCAACTTAGTGACATCCTGTGAGGGTGGCTCAGTGGCAGAGCACTTGCCTGCTGCACACAGGTCATAAAATGACCATTAAACCTGATGACCTAAGTTCAATCCCAGACCTCACATGGCGGAAGGAGATAACCAACTCCTGCACCTTGTCCTCTAACTTCCATATATGTTCTGGGATCTCTCTCTCTCTCTCTCTCCTCATAATAAATAAATGTAATAAAATTGCCATCAAAACCAAACAAACATCCAGGTGTGGTGGCACATGCCTTTAATCCCAGCACTCAGGAGCTAGACACAGGCAGGTGTCTGTGAGTTCAAGGCCAGCCTGGTCTACCTAGTGAGTTCCCTGTCTCAATAACAAAGAAAAAGCCCAGCATCCATGATTGCGTGACCTCTGTCCTGACCATAGGCATGCAGGAACCTGTGTGTCACCAAGAACATTCATATTAACTACCACGATGTTCGCAGTGACTCTAAGGTGTGCCATCCCACCGCTGACAGGAACCCAAGGCATCATTTTGAAGTTAGTGAAATAACAATGCATCTGTCCAAGCTGACAGCTGCAGCCGGCCAGCCTGGGGCACTGTCACTGCCCAGCTCTGGGAGTCAGATGGCTGTTTGGTGAATGGAGGCTGGAGAGGCCACTGGAACCTGAACCCTGGACAGCACAGAGGAGGTTCCCAACAGAGTTGAGCTGTTTCCCCATGCAGAGGACTGGGCCTTGCAAGTTAAGAGTTTAGAGGAACACAGTAGCACTTCCCAAGTACCTGGCTCACTGAAGCCTTAAGGTTGGGGTCTGGCACCTGTGCATTTGGGTTTCACAGCAGCAGGCAGAGACAGAGCTCAGGAACCTGAGTGGAGCTGGGGCTACACCTGGGGCAGGACTCCTCAAAGTCCCAGATATCCCTAGAGAAGCTGCTTATGCAGGAATCTTAGAACTTGGCGCCTGCACAGTGGTGTGGCCTCCTCATGCTGATGAGGACAGATTCCACATGGCCGGAGTTAATTAAGTTGACGATCTTGCTAAGTCCCTCAGTTAACCGCCTGGGGAGAAATAAGATGAGGTGGCTTGTTGGCTATTTCTTCTTGCTCTTTTAAGTACCCGATAGTCATTTTTAAAATTAAATTAAATGGCTTATCTGTGCTAACACAAATCGACATGCCATCTTTCTTCGGCGGCTGAGTGGTGCTGTGACTGCCCACATTCCTCTTGGAGGCACGACTTGGCCAGGCCACGTTTACCCGCTTTGAGTGTTAATTTCCAGATTTCTCCTCTCAAAGTCACAGTTCTGTGGGATGGCATTTTCTTCTTTCAGCCTTCCTCGGGGTGTCTGTGATTCCACAACAGGGCAGCATGTCTGCTCTATGAAGACAGCGTCCTCACAGTTAAGACAAGGAAAAGTGATACCGTGGTGGTTTGAGTTTTTGTTTTGTTTTGTTTTGATGTTTTCAAGCTTAGTCATTTTTTTAGGACAAAGACAACGAAGTCCAAACTATTTATAACAGGACAAGGACGGAAGAAAGCACAGTCTATCACATCGCAAGGACTGATCTGATGAACAACTAAAGCAGGCCTCTCTAATCGAATATGTGATGCTTCTTTCCAAAGATGACAAAATTCTCCCTAGCAGAAAGTTGTTTTGGAGTTGGTAACTTTCACATTAGGGATTTTCATACATCTTCTCACGATGAGAACGGCCCCTTTGAAGCAGTGTAGAGCGACACCAGGAACATGATGGGCTTCCAGAGCTAACCCTAACCAACCCTGTCCCTCTGGGGCGAGCGCTGGGCTTGGGTGGAGCTGGCCCTTGCGCCCTGGCTCAGGGTCCCTGCAGGCGGGCGCCTGACGCTCGCACAGAAACCTAGGGGGACCGCAGGGAGCGTGCTTGGGGACCGGAGCCAGACGTCTCAGTGACCCACGACAAGCTCCAGCGCCCCCCCCCCAACCCCGTAGGGCAGAAGCAGCCAGAAGATGCAGGAAAACAGGGGGCTCCTGCACCAGGGACCTCCCCGGACCCCAGGAAAGCGAAGACACTGCAAGTGGGCGCTGTTTGCAGTAGCTGCTCCCCGACCCCTGCGGCGCCCCACTGAGATGCTAGGACTGCACGGGGCTGCGGTGGAGTGGGGCATATTTCACCTCAGGTTTTACCATCCCACCACAGTGATTTGAATTCTCTTCAGCAAAGAAAAGCAGGAGAGGAGAGATAGCAGAAAGAGAGAGTTGAACCCTGGTTGGGAGTGAGGGTAGGTGGTGCTGCTGACCAAAAACAGAGGAAGAACCAGGCTGGAAGAAAACACATCCCACAGAAGTGAAGAAATACCCCTGGAGAACTTGTGTGAGTAGATTTCTGAAAAAGGACTCAGAGAATGAAATAAAAACAAACTGCAGGTTAAAGAAACGAGTCTCAAACTCTCATAGAAAACTACAACACAAGACTGAAGAGATGTCTCCATCAATAAAGAGCCGGCCTGAGGACTCCCGTTGAAGACTTGGAATCACATAAGAAAACCAGGTTTGGTAGCTGTGCTGGCTAATTTTATGTCAACTTGATATCTGAGGATCATCTAGAATCATCTGAGAGGAGGGAATTCCAACTGAGAAAAATGCCTCCATAAGACTGGGCTGTAGACAAGATGGGAGGACATTGCCTTAATTAGTGATTGATGGGAGAGAGCCCCGCCCATTGTGGGTGGGGCCATTCCCGGGCTGGTGGTCCTGGGTTCTATAAGAAGGCAGGCTGAGCAAGCCATGGGGAGCAAGCCAGTAAGCAGCACCCTCCATGGCCTCTGCATCAGCTCCTGCCTCCAGAACCCTGCCCTGTCAAGTTCCTGTCCTGACTTCCTTGCTTGCTTTTGGTCATGATGTTTCCAGAGCAATAGAAACCCCGACTAAGACAAATTGTTTCCAGGACAGTTGTAAGAGACCTGACCTGTGCTCAGAGTTAGCACACAGAAGCTGTGTTCAGAAGGTCCCAAGGTTGTACCTTGGGCTAGCAGCCAAACATGGTCACGTGTAAGGTCTCCCAGGTGTTTCTTGTTTTGAAGGCATCAAGGGGTCATGGAGAAAACCTGAGGTTTTGCACCATGCAGAGAGAGCCCAGGAGAGGCTATTGGTGAGGTGAAAGTTGGAGATTCCAGTACCCTGGGATGACCACTAAGAACAGCAGCAGCAGTGGAGTCAAGCAGACTGGAGCTGTGTGTGTTGGAACAGTGGAGCTGGAGAAACATCCCTCTTGAAGTATGAAAGTATTTAACTTATTTTTGATTTTATAGGATCTCACAGTTGAGAGACTTTGAATTTTGTTTATTTGTTTTGATTTGTTTTTCGAGACACGGTTTCTGCATGTAATAGCCCTGGGTGTCCTGGAACTTACTCTGTAGACCAGGTTGGCCTCAAACCTAGAAAGATCCACCTGCCTCTGTCTCCTGAGTGCTGGGATTAAAGACATGTGCCTCTATGCCCAGTTGAGACTTTGATTTTTTACAGAGACTGGACTTTTAAAGTATTTGAATTAGTAAAGATTGTGAGACTTAATGTCTTACATTTGTGATATGTAATAATCTGAGATGATCCCCCAAAAAGGAAATGTTGTGGGTTTTGTTGTTTGGCTTGGTTTTTTGCTTTTCAAAATAGGGTTTCTCTATGTAATCCTGAACCACTACTACCCAGCTGAAAGGGATGTTTTAAAAGGTGTTGTGTATAAAATTGACAAGGGGACAATTGTGCTGGCTAATTTTATGTCAGCTGGACACAGGCTAGGATCCTCTGAAAGAAGAAAACTCCAGTTGAAAAAAAAAATGCCTCCGTAAGATTGGGCTGTAGACAAGCATGGAATATTTTCTTAATTAGTGATTGATGGGAGAGAGCCCCGCCCATTGGGGGTGGGGCCATTGCTGAACTGATGGCCCTGGGTTCTATAAGAAAGCAGACTCAGCAAGCCATGAGGAGCAAGCTAGCAAGTAAGCAGCACCCCTCCATGGCCTCAGCTCCTGCCTCCAGGTTCCTGCCTTCTTGAGTTTCTGTCCTTCTTTCAATGATGGTCTATGGCTTAGAAGTGTAAGCCAAATAAACCCTTTTCTCCCCAGCTTGCTTTTGGTCATAGTGCTCCATCACACCCACAGAAACCTTGACTAAGACAGTAACTTAAACTTGTAGCCACAGTACTGGGGAAATGGAGACAGGAGGATACCTGAGGCTCATGGGCTGGCTGTCTTCAGTGAGCTTCAGGCCAGTGAGAGCCTGTCTTAAAAAGCAAGGTGAATGGCTCCTGATGAATGACCCTCAAGGCTGTCCTCTGGCTTCCACTTAAGTATGCGTGTGCACGTGTGCACACACCCACCATCAAGGAGAACATGAAAGAGCTTAAATGGCTGTATTAGTGTTTTCTAAAAGAGCAGAACTGATACAGTGAATATATCTAGCGGGTGGCCAGCCTGGTCTACAGAGTCAGTTTCAGGACAGTCAGGGCTACACAAAGAGATCCTGTCTCAAAAAACAAAACAAAACAAGAACAACCCCCTGCCCCCAATATTATCTAGAGCTACCTATCTCTAGCTAGCTAGCTATATGTAAGGATATGTATACATTAAATGGGATTTATTATTACAGTGACTTAAGGACTGATTCAGGTAGCCTAAAGATGTCTGTCTCTGGAAAGAAAAGCTAAGAATCCAATAGCCGCTCAGTCCACGGGACTGGATGTCTCGGCAGTCCCAGGACTAGAGTCCCAGAAGATACTTCAAGAGCTGTTGGTCTTCAGTCTACATCAGGATCCTGAAGAGGTGGGTTCTAATATCAGTGAAGGAATACCTCAGCAACATGACAGATGTGCCCGCCAGCGAGAGGGAAGGCAATCAGACAAGTTTGTCTTCCATTCCAGAAAATGTGACCTAGACTGGGGGTAGGTCTTCCTTTCATGATATGCCCAACTATTTGGGCTTTAGTTTATTCCAGGTGTAGTCAAGTTGACAACCAAGACTAGTTATCAAGCCAACAAGATGACTCCATAGGTAAAGCATTTGCCTCCAAACTCAGCAACCTAAAGTTCGAATCCCTGGGATCCACATGGTGAAGGTATATCTATGTGGTGCCAGCCATTCTAAAATGAAGACCACCCATAGCTGCGACAAGATTAAGGCACACTTATTATATGTAAATCTTGCCTGCAATTTTGACCTAAAACACACATAAATAACAATTGTATGTATGTCATAAATAAGGCATTTCACACATGTATGGGGAAGATTTGTCACCAACCCCTGTGGTATGCCTTCCTCATGACTTTCCCAGGGACCTCTCACAGCTTCATTTTGCTTCTGGGATTTCTGTAGTAAAGAAACAGTTTTCTATCATATTCTCACAATTAGAATTGTCATTATGATTTAATAACTGCATGGTAGTATCATTGGCAACTGTGTCAGTCATTCCAATACTGTTAAAATTACACCTTACACGGCCATTCTGGAAAAGAAGACAGTGACGAGAAGCTGCTCAGGCTTGGATGTCGCTCTGGAGAGTGCTTTCCAAGCTTGTGTGAAGCTCTAGAGCTGACCTCAGCATCTGATGTGGTGAGGTATATCTAGTTCATGAGGCAGGAGAGTCGGATGTTCAAGATCCTTCTCTGTATAGCATGTTCAAGGCCAGCCCTGGAGCATGAGATGCTGCTCCCACAAGCGACTAAATTAAGTAAGAAAGAAATAATTAGCCTGGTATGATGGCTCACCAGCATCCATCCGGGAGGCTGAGGTAAGGAGATTGCTATGAATTTGAGGTTGGACTTAGATTACAGAGTTTATTTTGAAGCCAGACTGATTTACATAGTAGGTTTGAAGCCTGGGCTACCTAGCAAGACCCTATCTTAAAGAACACACACACACACACACACACACACACACACACACACACACACACACACACGAGTGAGGTAACTCCCAGGAGGCTTCACTGGGCTGAAGGAACCCTAGAGAGTACCTGGAATCCACCTGCACAGGACTGTGGGGGTACAAATCCCCTCCCCTCAAATCTTATAGACCCTCAACTTGGTTTCTAATACTCAACTTGTATCAGGAAAGCTCAGACTTTGGAATAAGCCACTTGCTCAGAGGCCCAGAAGGCAGAGCTAGGTCCTGACAGGAACACCCTGTTGGGACTGAAAAGATGGGCGTTTTATTCTTGGAGTAGACCTGGTTTCTATACCACCAATCACAACTGTCCATAACTCCAGCTCCAGAGGATCAAACACTTCCGGCTTCCACATGCACGCAAGCTAAATAATCATACACACAAAGAAGAAATAAATCTAAAAAAGAAAGGAACCACTGCCCGCCCCTACCCACGATCCCTCTCCCCTAGTCAGGGGCCGTGCAGACCAGCTCACTGACCCTGAGAAGCTGGAGGCCATGGTCCTGATAGTGAACTTTCTGCGGCCCAGCAGCCTGCCCCCTTCCTTCCTGCTCTGACCAGCCCCTTCCCACCATGCTCTGATCTAATTCCCTGTCTACCTCGGAACATGGATTGTAATTGTGTTGAGAAATTCTGCACTTACTGTAAGGGTGAGTTTCCGCATCTGCCGGCACCCAGTTCCAAGCAAAGGCTTCTAATCAAACCTTCCTGCCAGGGAATGGAGGCAGGGCTGGAGGTCATAGGTCATAGGGAGAAAGTAGATGTGCTGAGACATGCCCTGCAAAGCCAGGTGGAGGCATGCAAAGGAGCTTTGACAGTAAAAGTCCTGGGAAGTGGCTGGGCCCAGACCTTATTCCTAAGAACCTGTCCCAGCTAGTTTTGGCAATTTGACACAAGCTAGAGTCATTTTGAAAAAGGGAACCTCGATTGGGCAAATGCTTCCACCAGAGTGGCCCGTGGACAAGTCTGGGGTGCATTTTATTGATTGATGATTGATATGGGAGGGCCCAGCACAGTGTAGGCAGTGCTATCCCTGGGCTGGTGGTCCTGGGTTCTATAAGAAAGCAGGCTGAGCAAGCCATGAGAAGCAAGGCAGTAAGCAGCACCCCTCCACGGCTTCTGCTTCAGCTCCTGCCTCCAGGTTCCTGCCCTGCTTGACTTCCTGTCCTGAGTTCCTTAGATGATGAACAGTGATATGGAACTATGAACTGAAATCAATCCTTTCTGCCCCAAGTTGCTCTGGTCATGGCGTTTCGTCACAGCAATAGAAACCTAAAGCAGAGACTTTATCAACAAAGGCAGGGAGTTGGGGGTGTGGGTCAACTAGTAGACTGCTTGCTTAGGGTGTTTGAGGTCCTGCGTTGCATCCTGTGGACCATGGAGGGGGAGATTAAAATTAAAATGGGGGGCCTGGACAGAGGGAGGTAGCCTGGCAGAGACATTAGAATCTGGAAGGTGAAATGCTAACAGCTCTGAGGATGGAAAATGGATGCAGACTCAGGAATGTCACACTCTAGAACTGAAGAGGAAGGGACCAATTGTTCCCTGGGTCTCCAGGGAACTGCTGTGGACTACTGACCTACAGAAGGAGTGCCAACTGAGATTTTTTAAAAAGAATTATTTGAGTTATTTTCATGTGCATGAGATGGTGACTGTGTGTTCAGAGACCAGAAGAGGTCGTCAGATGCCCTGGAACTGGAGAACAAGTTGTGAGCCACCTCACAAGATTTCTGGGAACCTTACTTTGGTCCTCTGCAAGAGCAGCAAATGCTCTTAACTACTGAGCTATCTAGCCCCCGCTGTGATGTTTTAAGTACTGAAGGCCTTCCGGGGTGGGCTGGAGCCCCAGGGATTGAGAGGACCTGGCCACCAGATCAGGAGAGCCATGTACTGGGGATAAAATGGGCCAGGTCCATGTCTGTGGCTCTCCTCCTGGGAGGGCCTCCTCCTGGGAGGGCAGATCCATATGTGCAGTTAGGGGAAATCGGCCAAGAAATTGATCTCCTGCATGGCTGAGTTATTTACTTGCCTGCTCATTAGGTCAGTAAATTGCATTTTGTGTAATTCTATTCATTGATTGTGGAGCTCTGTGGTGTAGGAGCTGGGGGTGTGGAGTACAGAAAAGAAGCAAATAGATGATCATTTAAAGGTTCCTGTAACCATCAAGAAGGCCAGTTAATGGCACCAGGGGATTATGGGAAGGGGTGAACCCTTGGAGACACAAGTGGCAGAAGGAAGTCTTAGTTATTTTTTATTTTGTCTGACTGGAACTTGTTCCTACCTTTTAATCTGAAATCAATTGATAGCAAGGCTTGATTAAGATTGATAGCACCACTTCTGTTGAAAGATAATCCCACTGTCTAAGTTCTCCATCAGCTGGGGTTCTTTTGTTCTTCTGTCAGGGTGGCTGAAGTAAATTCTCAGGCTCCTCCCATATCTCAGAAATGGCAGGCAGAAGCAGGTCTAGAGAGCCAGGTCTTCCTACCCATCCTCAAAATGTCAGGTCTCACCATTCCTACCAATAACCCAGAAGCAGCAAACCAGTGGGCACCAGTCCTGGGATAAAATGGTGACATCATAGGTATTTCAGGCTGCGTTCTGCCTCGAGGCCACTGCCCCAACCTCTCCCAACCAGTGCCCAGAAGGAGTATCAGGGATACTTAACAGATGTAAGATTCTCAGCACCTACCATCCACTCATCCCACCCATAAAGAGCAGGTCCTGTGTGCATCCTAAGAGAACAGCTCCAACCGCTGACCCCGCCCCGCTTCCCCGCCCTGTCCTGTGGAAAGCACTTCAGGGTAGGACCATGATTCAGTGTTGCTGATAAATAAACATCTCTCTCTCTCTCTCTCTCTCTCTCTCTCTCTCTCTCTCTCTCTCTCTCTCTCTCTCTCTCTTTTTTCCTGAGTGGAGGGAACACGGTATCTCACTATGTAGCCTAGCCTGGCCTCAAACTTGCAGCAATCCTCCTGCTTCAGTTTCTCAAGAGCAAGATTCAGACAGAGTTTCAACCAGGTCCAGAGAAGGCAGGTCTGAGGAAAAGAGCTTTGCTGCCTGTCATTTCTTCTTTCTAAAAAGTTATAAATTAATGTACAATGTACACGTTTGTTTTTATTGGGGGAATCGTAGGTGCTACAGCTTGCCTGAGGAGGTCAGGGGACCTATATCTCCCGGTATTACATGTTCTCCTTTCACCACGTGGTGGCTCACAACCATCTGTAATGGGATCTGATGCCCTCTTCTGGTGTGTCTGAAGACCGCTACAGTGTACTCGTATAAAAAGTCTTTTAAAAAATAAGAAAGAAAGGAAGAAAGAAAGAAAAGAAAGAAAGAATTTAATCCCAGCCTGGGGTTTCTACCCCACCTTTGGTTATTGAATTCCCAGATTTAAAAACAAAACAAAACACACTCACAGCCTTTATATTTACAATAAGCCCTAAACAGCACAATAACCTAACCCCCCCCCCATGCTGTTAGAATCTGCTTTCCTATTGGTAACCCCGAGGTATCACTATTTACTATGTTCCATCTGGGCTGCTCTTAGCACCAATTGGGAAGCCCTCAGTACCATGATCTCTTGACCCTTAACCCATAGTGGCTTCTCTTTCCTTCTCTTCTCCATGTTCTTCTTCCTCATGGTGGTCCTCTTCCCCAAGCCCACAAAACCTAAACCCCACCTATCTCTCTTCAGCCCAGCTATTGGCTGTCGGCATCTTTATCAATTAGAAATACCTTGGGGGACTCTCTTGTCTCTGGGGCAGCCAGTCTTGGGGGTCCCAAATTAGCATTAGGCCAACCCACTCTACATGGCTGCAAGGACACAGGTGAGACAGTCGTACACAGCTAGCTGAGGCTCAGTGCAGGCACAATTACCAAGAGAGGTGACATCTGTAGCAAGTGAGTCAAGCATATTCTCCTGGTCCTAAAGTCTCATGAAGAAAGGCAGGCAGGGGCTGGGCTTGACTCTGACTGTCTAGTAGTCAAGAACCTGTGGCCAGCAAAGTCCTTGTTTGTGGGCCAACTGGGTTAATTGCCCAGAGTCAGAAAACAACTCAAGTCCAGCTTGGCAAATTGAGTGAGTTTAACAGGGTGACAGATACCAATTGCTGCAGTCTCCCCAAGTCACCAACCTCTTTCATGCATCAAGTTCTTGTTTTGTTCTATTTATTTTTACATCTTTTTAAATTATAAAGGTCCTGAGGCTACTCAAAAGTGAGGCAGACCTGGTTTTAGAGCGCCACCTAGTGGTCATAAAGCAAAATGACTCAGTATAAATAAAACTAGGAACCACTCAATGGTAGCTTGTTGTGAGGTAGAGTTTCTCTAGCTAGTACTGAAAGGATTACTCTCAATGTGTGTCTGTCCTGAGAGTCCCTTTCTCCTGCCACTCTGCTGGATCAGAATCTGGGGGACCTGTGCCAGTCACATTAGACACAATCCAGGTTTTTGATGGAGCCCTTGAGAATAAGGCTGTCACGGTGGTGTTACCTGTTTACGAGGGTGGAGTCTGGGTTTCCCTGCCACCATGAGAGAAAGCATTAGAAAGCAAAGCTTTGGGTGCATTTGAAAAGTCCTCACCCCTGTCTGGCCAGCTACAGAAGCTAATAAGGCACGACTGAACACAGGCCAAACCACCTCAAATAGGTCTCAGAATAAGGATCATTTTGAGAAACTTCAGACTCCAAAGATGACACCTTTATTAGCCACATGCCTCCTGCACACCAGGAAGGCCGGCTTATCACTGCACCTACCCAGCAAAGCAGGCACAATGGCTGCTCACAGCCTACGTCACAGTCTACCTCCCTTCCTCTCCCCGCGCCGCACAAAGCATGGTGCCCAGGTCTGGAACCAATAGCTCTGAGTCTATTCTAGAGCCCAATAGTTTTTCATCCATCTAAAGAGGAGGCCCATGTGTGATTAGACCTGTTTGTCTCGGGCTGTCTACGCTGAGCCAACGCCGGCTGGGGAAATGTTCAACCCTACACACACACACACACACACACACACACACACACACACACACACACACACACGATACTGTGGCTTGTGCCAGTGTGTAGAACTGACACTAACATAGAGGTAGAATGAAGCAGATAAACGAGGCAGACTAATGTCCCATGCAATAGCCAACTTTATTCAGATATTTATAACCCGAGGGTTAAAAAAGATCACAAGGAGCCTGTGGTGGCACACACCTTTAATCCCAGCACTGGGGAGGCTGAGACAGATCTCTTAAATTCAAAGACAGCATGCTCTACAGAGAGAATTCCAGGACAGTGAAGGCTACACAGAGAAAACCCCCCCCACACACACACACACAAAGAAAGGTCACATGGGTAAAGTTCTCAGGAGTGCAAGCTGCATACAATCACATGGATAAGCCACATGTGGCAAAGGCATATTTTTTAAATAGCGGCATATAGACCTTTAAGTGAATAACAGCAAGTATTTTGTTTTTGTTTTTTTGTTGGTTTTTTTTTTTTTTTTTTTGGTTTTTCAAGACAGGGTTTCTCTGTGAAGCCCTGGCTGTCTTGGAACTCTGTAGACCAGGCTGGCCTCGAACTCAGAAATTCACCTGCCTCTGCCTCCCGAGTGCTTGGATTAAAGGTGTGCATCACCACTGCCCGGCACAACAGCAAGTATTAATGAGTAATCTGAAGTAAACTCACTCCTTTCCGCTACCCCTGGGAGAAACATGAGAACACATTCCGAGGACAATTCCATGTTGTAAAAAAACTGAGCTCACAGGACTCTTGTCGTCTTGGAGTCTTCTCGCAAGCACTGAGAGTTCTCCTCACATGACTTCATTCCTGGCCCTGCAGACCTGCGCCAGCCCCTGTAGGCCATGGAGTGTGAAGATGAAGAATGGTGGCCACAGGCACACAATCTCTAACATTCAATCGATATCCAAGAATCTTGTTTCCAATAAACCAGAAAGGAGCCACCAAGCCTCCAGGAAATGAATCAAATGCTTGCACATAGAATCAAATTGAAATCAATAAGGCAGTGACAGACACTGGGAGACAGGCAGATGGCAGATGTGAGGAGTGTGGGCATCACAGAGCCCACCAAGGACTAAGGAGTACGGGAGGGAAGCTTCCACTTACTTGACACAAACCGAAGACTCTTGAATAAAGAGATCCCTGGTTGTCAGCTGGATTCCTACCTGCCTGGTGGTCCCAGTCATGTGGGACTGAGATATTGCCCATATGCAAAGGATATTTTTATAAAGGGCAAGATCAAAGTCCCAATACAGATAAATGAACCCCCAGGAAAGAGCCTTTTAAATCTGGTGGCTGATGAAGAAACAGTGGAGTGGTCAAATACTTCAAAAGGGAATCTGGAAGCATAGATTATAAGCTTCTAGGAACTACTGTCCATTCTGAGTTGGTAGCCACAAGCCTAGGCCTAGGGTTTACTGTCACCACAGCTCAGAAAGCAATGGATGGTAAAGAAGTATGAGAAGATACGTACTTCAGGGGCACACGACCCAAGAGAAATAAGAACAGGTAGCCGTTCTCACCAGAGAGGGAATAGGCTCTAGTAACTAACTGTCACTGGCTAAAACCTGCTCACCTGCTTCGTAAGTGGGACTGGCTGTGACTAGCCCCTTTTTGATGATCGCAAGGCCTGCTTGTGGCTGTCACTCCAGCTGCCCCTACATCTCCTTGTGGCTGGATGCCAGCCACAGCCTTCTAGGTCTGAGGAGACAGTCTGCAGCTGCTGCAGACGCAGGAGCCTCAGGGGAGCCTGGCCATGGCTGGGTCAGCTATTTTGAGAAGAGTTACCTGTCCCCCACCAAGCCAGCCCAGCAGTAGAACAAATGATGTTGTAGTGTATACATTCAGGTCCAAAGCAATCTGTACTCTGGCCACTGCGACGTGACGTAACGACTGAGGATGGACAGGCACAGACTACCTTCCTGAGCTAACAGCTTGGCTGCGGAAGGGTAAGAGATGGGAGCTACGGCTGAGGGATAGTAAGAATGTAACTTTTTCTAGCAGCTACTGACCGAGAGGTGAGGCTCTGGAAGCATTGAGAACAGATGAAGTACCACCTCAGAGGGGCATCCATGTGCCCCATGCTCTAGTAGAGAAGTCATACTTAGCTGGGCATGTTTGTCAAAGCGCTAAGCATGGCTCTTGTTTGGGAAGTATGTCACTGACATCTTAGTCCCTGTAGCAAATTTGCTAAGTGCCAATTAGATGCTCAAGTGTCCCCACCTCCACCTTCAGGCACAGTATTTATTACTTCTGAGTATGACTTAATTGCCTGAAGTATTTGCATCTCTAGGTAGGAGGAGATGGGGGGACCAAAGGAGGGGGAGCAAAGCACATTTATAAGGTGAAGCCATTGCACGTTGACGAGGGAGACTTGTTCATGTACAATAGGTACTCAATAGATCGGGCTGCAGTGAGTCCCTTCTATTTCTCTAAGGCTCAAGCAGAGGCCTCTTCTCTACCTGTGCAGTCATAACAAAATACCTGAGAAACGCTAACTAGGAAAAACTAATGATCGGGAAATTCACGGACAAGATGCTGGATACTTACCAACCCTCAGTGAAGGCCTCCTGCTTCATGGTCACAGGACAAGGCAGAAACACACACACACACACACACACACACACACACACACACACACACACACACACACACACACACCTCCCTTTAGTAAAAGCCCTTTCTCTCAACAAGGGGAGGAGCCCTGTAGTGGGTTGGCCTGATGCTGTTTGCATTCAGATGTTAATGCTAGTTCTCAAGAGGGGTGGTTCCCCACCACCACCCCTCCAGTCAGGTACTCAGGTGATGCCGTGTGAACCTCCTCCCATTTTAACTGGTCAATAAAAGGCTAGAGTCTGTGATTGGGCCGTGGAGGGGAAAGGTGGGACTGGAGAGAGGGTGGGAGGCAGAGGGAGAAGGGGAGAGAGGACAGA
Organism: Uromys caudimaculatus; assembly: GCA_028551405.1. Taxonomy (NCBI): domain Eukaryota; kingdom Metazoa; phylum Chordata; class Mammalia; order Rodentia; family Muridae; genus Uromys; species Uromys caudimaculatus. The sequence goes on from CM052721.1 coordinate 33,147,667, forward strand.
GAAAGAGGAAGAGGCAGCCACGATGGGCTAGAGCCGCTTGGCCGGGAGAAACCACAAGTAACATTAGGTCTTATAGCTGGGACTAAGTATTAGATTTTCCCAGTCCACCCCCCCCCCCCCCATATAAACAACCAGGGCTGAGCTCTAAAGCTGCTTCAGGGGGGAAATTAAACATGTAATGAGTCTAAGGGGTGTACACAGAGCTAACTGAGAGGCTCCCTCCCCAGACCCCAAGCAAACCTCAGCAACCAGAGGCTGCACCCCTGCCCTGAGCTTGGGACTTAGGCATCGCCAGTGCCACAAAACGGTTGGGGTTTCCTGAACCTAAAAGAGGGACCAAGGACCCTGAGGCATGACTGCCTGAGACGCAGCCTTCACAGCTGAGAACCAACAGCTGGGGGGGGGGGGGGGGGGAAGGCCGCTAACTTTCCAAAGCTTTCGCACGGACACAGGGGGCTAATCTGGGTATCTCTGCCCAGAGCCATTCTGTGCTCGCCTTTCCCGTCTAAGCAGGACACGGAACAGCCAGACCTGCTCTCCTGACTGCTTGCACTGAAGGTTGCCTGAAATCAGCGCACACGCTGCAAGCTGCAACCCAAACAAAAGCCAGAGAGAGGCTCAGAAGCACAGAAGCCCCGAGTCCTTCTACAGTGAGCCCCTCCCTTCCTGCGAATAATCCGAGAGGACTGCAGTGTCCTGAATCGAACACCAGGGGGAGACAAAGGCACAAGAAGCTCCAGATCAAGTCCTAAGAATTATAAATTGACAATCTCAAAAATTAGATACCTCTGCCAGGCAGTGGTGGCGCACGCCTTTAATCCCAGCACTTGGGAGGCAGAGGCAGGTGGACTTCTGAGTTCGAGGCCAGCCTGGTCTACAGAGTGAGTTCTAGGACAGCCAGGGCTACACGGAGAAACCCTGTCTTGGGAAAAAAAAAAAAAAAAGGACAAAGGGGGGGGCAACAAAGACCCCCCCCCAGATAGGTTGCATAGTACTTTATTAACCTTAAATTTTTATTTTTTAAATTTTTCTTAGGATTTATTTATTTATTGTATATGAGCACACTGTTGCTGTTTTCAGACACACCAAAAGAGGGCACCGGATCCCATTACAGATAGTTGTGAGCCACCATGTGATTGCTGGGAATTGAACTCAGGACCTCTGGAAGAGGAGACAGTGCTCTTAACCTCTGAGCCATCTTTCCAACCCAACCTTAAAATTTTAAATGCTAATGAACAAAAAGCTATGGCTGCTAAGACATTGGATTGTGGGGGGGGAAAACTGCTGAACTAAACGAGCCTGTTTATTTTAAGGATGTCCTAACATCAAAATGGAAAACAGGAAATGTGTTATGCTGTGGGAGGGGTTATACCTATGTTTCCACAGCAAAAGAAAAGCTTTGGGTTCCTTCCAAGTTAATAAAAATAAGACATGACAGAGGGAGACCCCCTGAAGATCTTGGCTATAGACAAGAAGGAGACTGAGCAAATCAACAAGATAGGTGATTTGTATGGGGATTTCTGTACAGAGACAGCTCTGGGACTGGCTGAGACTTAAATGTCTGTATACAGCCAATAAATCGTATTGGGTACACAATTCTCGTGACTTATTATTACAAACCATCCTTTAAGATGGTCTGAATGGAAATTTATATTGCAGTTTGATATTATGGTCAAACTAACCTCTAAAGAAAGCAGTTGTCTTTCTTCACTGAGCTTCCTTGACTGATCCGTACACGCTACACATTCCACACAGAGCTATGTGTTGTTTGTAAGGTTTGTATATTGCAGAATGGAAGAGGAGAGAGACCAGACCTGACAGGATTCACACTCTGGGATGCTGAGATTCTGGGACCTTTCTTTTTTTTGTTTTTGTTTTTGTTTTTGTTTTTCGAGACAGGGTTTCTCCATGTAGCCCTGGCTGTCCTGGAACTTACTCTGTAGACCAGGCTGGCCTCGAACTCAGAAATGCACCTGCCTCTGCCTCCCAAGTGCTGGGATTAAAGGCGTGCGCCACCACTGCCCGGCTCTGGGACCTTTCTTTACAGCTCCCTGCTTGGTCCTACCTCAACTACATCGAAGCTGTTTCCTCTAAAGATTTGCTTCCAGGACATTTCTAGAACAGCTAGCTCACCCATCCAGCCTTTCAGACTGTTACAGTCAGGACTAAGGCTAAACCATGAACTTTCCCGGCACATAGAGACTGGACGGCAAACGATGCCAGCTAGTCTTCTTTTGACGAAACCAATTTTCCTATTTCCTTTTGGGCTTCCAAAAAAGGAATTCTTCACCCCAGTTCAGCAGGAAGAAATTATAAGATCATCGTCCCAGTCCCTTAAGTTGGGGTGGGTGGTTTTTAGTTATTTTATAATTATACATATGTTGTCAACTTAAGGGATAATTTATAAATAATTATAATTTTGGACAGTGAGGAAACTAAATAGAGGGCTTAGACTCAGGGATTTCTATCTTTTCTTTCCTTTTCTCTATCCTTTCTTTCTTAGATAAAGAAAAAAGGGAGGCAAGTAATACAGAAATTAGACAAATAGGGATGGATTATTAAATCTACTCTTAAACAAAAGCATTTTATAGCCACAATCTTACATTGGTAGAGAGCTTTATATTTTGATGCAAAATTGAAGTTGTATTTTGTTACACTGATTCAGAATTCTGTATATTGATACAGGTTTAAGGTTTTCATTGGCTTAAATCTTTCTATATTAATATAAAATTTAAAATTAATTTTGCTACTCATAGATAAGCATTGTGCCTTTGCACCTTATTTAAGAATGCAAGGTTTAGCCCCAGTCCTTTTAATACCTGCTATCACAAACTGTTTAAAATAATTAAGCAATGCAACAAGTTAATAGTCAGTTGATCAAACTCATGGTCATATTAGATTCTAATTTAGTTAATTACAATAAAATGTTTTCAAGGTTATTCAAATGGTAAATAGCTAAAAAATAATGTTTAACAATCAGTTAGGCTAAATATAGATAGATGGTCTTCAAAAATGTCAGAGATTGCCGGGCAGTGGTGGCGCACGCCTTTAATCCCAGCACTTGGGAGGCAGAGGCAGGTGGATTTCTGAGTTTGAGGCCAGCCTGGTCTACAGAGTGAGTTCCAGGACAGCCAGGGCTACACAGAGAAACCCTGTCTCAACCCCCCCCCCCCCAAAAAAAAAGTCAGAGATTCACAGAATATGGCATTTAAAATTATTTCATTATTAAAGGATGTTTGGACTAGGAGACAAGTCTACCTCTAACAGAGCCCCATTCCACTTCAGGAAGATGACAATGAGCATCATAACCTCCTTGTGGCGTTGCTTCAATTGTGGCCAGGTAGCCACCAGGCAAACGAGGCCCTCACTGCATCTGCAGACAAAGTGCTGTCCCTGAAAGGACAGACACAGGATAGTCGACGGCTGAGCTCTGCCAAGACAGGGTAAGCAAGTCCTTCACAGTTCCTGTCTCACTTAAGGGCTGTCAGATGTTCTGGGTCAGAAGGCTGAAGATAGATTCTCCAACGTTATTCGAAATATTGGAGACTGTCCAGGCAGTTTTTGTTTGTTTGTTTGTTTGTTTGTTTTAATTTTGGAAGCTCCGTTCCTCCATTCACAGTGCTTCTTGTATACTCAAGTAATATATTTTCCTTCTCAGGTCTCTGATGGGGTTGAAGATAGTTGTATTCTCACAATTAAACTTTACTTGTTTAGCATTGAAGATGTTCTAGATTTAAGAAGATTTTTTTAGGATGGTAATACAGGTTAAAATAGAAGATGATTTAGATACAGAATTGTAAACTCATTAGGATAGGATAGATAGTAAACTACCTAATCTAGTTACAAAATACAAACAGGCCAGACTTTAAAATAATTCCTACTTAATAATCTTCATAATTATTTCAAAATAATTTCTACTATGTATTGTTACTATAAGAGAGCCTTTTTAATTGGACAAAAAGGGGGAAATGACCTGATACTGTTTGTATTCTAATGTTAATACTGGTTCTTCAAGAGGGGTTGCCCCCACAAGCAGACCATCATGTACGCAGGTGATGCCATGTGAACTTTCTCATTTTAACTGGTTAATAAGAGGCTAGAGCCTGTGATGGGGCAGTAGAAGGGAGAAGGAGACAGAGGGTGGAGGAAGAGAAGGAGGAAGCTGGGATGAACCAGAACCATGTGTCCAGAAGAAACTGCAAGTAACAAGGGGCCTTATAGCCGGGGATAAGTTAGTATTGTATTAGATCTGCCCAATCTAGGCTTATAGCTTACAATTAAAATATCTGAATTGTGTGTTTTTTCTTGAACACAACCTCCCGAGTGCTTGGATTATGGGTGTGACCTGTCACATTCAGTTTATTTCTTTTTGAGACTATGTATTCTACTGCCCAGTATAGCTTGTAGCTTCTGGAGTCAGGTGACCTACAAGCCCCAAGAGTGGCAAGGACCACAGCACGCTTTTGGTTACACAGTGAGTTTGAGACCAGCCTGAGTTACATGAGACCTCTCAACTGAGATGGCTCCATTGGTAAATCGCTACTACACAAGCATAAGAACCTGACTTTGGACCCTAAGCACCCAAGCAAACAAAGTAAGCCAAGTGCAGTGGCAAATGCCTATAACTGGGGCTTCCTGGGGCTCACTGGCCAGCCAGCCTAACTGAATTAGTGGGCTGTAGCTTCAGTAAGAACATTTGTCTCAAAAAATATGGTGGAGAGCAACTGAGGAAGACAACCAACATTGACCTCTGGCCTCCAGATACCTGTCAACACATACCAGAAAGCAAAGAGGAAGACAGAAGACGGAAGATGGAAGGAGGAAGGGGGAAGGGGGAAGGGGGAGGGGAAGAAGAGGAAGAAGGAGGGGGAGGGGGAGGAGAATAGGGAGGAGAAGAAGAAGAAATATAATGGCCTTATGATGTTTTGCTATAATTTTCTAAGTTTAATATGTCCTAAATATTGCATGGACATGCTTCTATTAAAAAAATGCTTTTGTCGGGGCTGGAGAAATGGTTCAGACTTTAAGAACCCGGGTTTGGCCGGGCAGTGGTGGCGCACGCCTTTAATCCCAGCACTTGGGAGGCAGAGGCAGGCGGATTTCTGAGTTTGAGGCCAGCCTGGTCTACAGAGTGAGTTCTAGGACAGCCAGGGCTACACAGGGAAACCCTGTCTCAAAATAAAATAAAATAAAATAAAATAAAAATCTTAAAGACCCACATGTCAGCTTGTGAATATCTGTCTCCTGTTCCAGGGAATCTAATGGCTTCTTCTGGCCTCCATAGGCAGCAGGCTTGCATTCAGTACACAGAAAGACAGACAGACAAACATACATATTGTCTTAGTTATAGTTACTATTGCTGTGATTGATAAAATACCATGACCAAAACAACTTGAGGAGGAAAGGGTTTTTGAGTTTATGATTCCACATCACAGGTCATCATCAAAGGAAGTCAGAACAGAAAATCAGTCAGGGCAGGGACCAAGAAATAGGAGTTGATGCAGAAGCCAAGGAGGAGTGCTACCTACTGAGTTGCTCCCCATGACTTGCTCAGCCTTTTTTTTTTTTTTTTTTTTTTTTTTAACAGAACCACCAGCCCAGAAGTGGCCCCACTTAAATGGGCTGGGTCCTCCTCCATCAATCACTAATTAAGAAAATTCCCTGGGGCTGGCGAGATGACTCAGCAGTTAAAGAGCACATTGACTACTCTTAGATCATGAGTTCAAATCCCAGCAACCCACATGGTGGCTCACAACCATCCATAATGAAAAACAAATAAAAAACCTGCGGCCCAGAGCGAGCGGGGCCCAGATGTGTGTGTGTGTGTGTGTGTGTGTGTGTGTGTGTGTGTGTGTGTATGAAAATGCCCTAGCACTTTCCTACAGCTTGATATTATGGAGGAATGTCTCAATTGAAGCTTCCTCCTCTGATGACTCTAGCTTGTGTCAAGTTGACATAAAACTAGCCAGGACAGAGTTGCTGACACCATGCCCTCCCTGATGTAAGTATTCCTGTCACCTTTGTAACGTTTGGTTTTATGCTACCCCTGAAAGAGGCTTGGCCAAGGCCACTGACCTACCCATTTTCAGGAGATGAAGGAATAAGGAAGCTGGCTAAAAATTTTTCCATTTGCCTTCTGGCTAACCCAGTTAACAATAGCAGGTGAGTCCCCCATACCTCAGGGCTCATAGTTAAACTGTATCTGAACTCTATGTACCCATAAATCCTGGGAAATTGTTTTACCCTCCCTTCTGAGAATGTTCCGCTCTGTTCTGCCCGGGTGAACACATC
>CM052721.1:33154057-33271166 GCA_028551405.1 Uromys caudimaculatus
GAGACACATATGTTTTAGGATTGTATATGGAACTTCTATATCTTTCCACAACTGGGACCAAAAGGCTTCTGGGACTCTGTTCCAGTTTTCACAAGACCCCAACTACAACCCTCAGGGCTCCTTGTGACTTCTAATGGGAAAGGACGTCAGGACACTGGGGTACAGAGATGTTTAGCATAGTCTACGAGTCTTGGCTTGTTCAGGTCTCTTGAGCGTTCTCTGTCATTCCACTTCTATCAGACCATAAAGAGGATGGGTGACCCAGCTGTGGTGGGGTGTAAAAATTCACCGATATCCTAGGATCTCCAAGAAGACCTGCAACCATCTTGCATTCACCAGCACAAGCTGTTGCAAGACACCCATACATAATACATATTTTAAAACTTAAAAAATTAATAACAAAGGCATTTTATAAAATATTCATTTTTATTTGACGTGTGTCCTGGAGAACAGCTGAGGCTTGGCGCTAGGTGGTAGGGCGGGAGTCCCTGAAGAGAGACCAGGAGAGGCTGTTGGTGGAAATTCAGCCCACTTGTAGCAGGAGACTCAGCATTCTGGGATGACCACGAAGAACAGCAGTGGTGGAGTGGAGCTAGCCAGAGCTTAGAAGGCAAGCTGTGTGTGCAGAGGCCGGAGCCAGAGAAGTGACCCAAGGCTTTTGGAGAAGTCTGAAAGATGGTAAGTGAATCCTAAATGTTGGCTATTGAGTTATTTACACTTTTGGAGTTTGGTTTTGCTTTATTCAAATTGTAACTGTGCCATGGTTCTTTCCTCTTGAATTAAGAAAGTTCTTAATTTTGGTTTTGCAGGAGTCCACAGCTGAGAAGAGACTGGACCCCTCCTCCATATATTAATTATATTCTGAGTACCGTTTTCCCTCGCTCCTGATCCACTTTCCCTCCATTTCCACTCAGAAAAGGGCAGGTCTCCCTGGAATATCAACCAAACATGGCCTATCAAGTTGCAATACATCTAGACACCTCATCTTATATTAAGGCTGGACAAGGCGACACACTAGAAGGAAAAGGGTCCTCAAAGCAGGCAAAAGAATCAGAGATAGCCCTCTTTTCCACTACTAGGAGTTTCACAAGAAGACTAAGCTACACAACTGTAACACATGCAGAGGGCCTAGATCAGTCCTATGTAGTCTCTGTGAGCCCAGGTTAATTGATTCTGTGAGGGTTTGTTTTTTTTAAATTAATTTAGTTTATATATATGAGTACACTGTAGCTGTCTTCAGACACACCAGAAGAGGGCATCGGATCCCATTACAGATGGTTGCGAGCCACCATGTGGTTGCTGGGAATTGAACTCAGGACTTCTGGAAGAGCAAGTCAGTGCTATTAACTGCTGAGCCATCTCTCCAGTCCAATGTTATTTTTTTTATTTTAACAGCTGAGTAATACTCCATTGTGTAGATGTACTGCATTTCCTTTATCTGTTCTTCAGTTGAGGGACATCTAGGTTGTTTCCAGTTTCTGGCTATTATAAATAAAGCTTCTATGAGCATAGCTGAGCAAGTGTTTTTAGAGACAGGGCTTGTTTCTCTATGTACCTGTCTGTCTGAAAAACTGTAAACCAGGCTGGCCTCAGACTCACAAAGATCAACCTGCCTCTGCATCCCACCTTCCAAGTGCTGGGATTAAAGGTGTGTGCTACCTGTCAAGACTGGATATTTTAAAAGAGACAACTTTTGTTTTGTTTTGTTTGGTTTGGTTTTGTTTGGTTTGGTTTGGTTTGGTTTTTCGAGACAGGGTTTCTCTGTGTAGCCCTGGCTGTCCTGGAACTCACTCTGTAGACCAGGCTGGCCTCGAACTCAGAAATCCACCTGCCTCTGCCCCCCAAGTGCTGGGATTAAAGGCGTGTGCCACCACTGCCAAGAGACAACTTTTAACATGTTTGAATTTAAGACTGTGGGACTTTTTAAGTTGGTAACATGCCTTATGATAACTTTATTACTGTGTAATCTTGGGTATTAAACAAGAAAGGATTGTGGCTTAACAGTGATGCCTTTGTGTGTCAAGTTGACAAGAAGTCAGTTGTTCTGGCTAGTTTTATGTCAACACAAGCTAGAGTCATCAGAGAGGAGGGCACCTCAATTGGGAAAATGAATTCATCAAATTAGGCTGTAGGCAAGCCTGTAGGGCATTTTCTTGATTATTGATTGGTGGGAGAGGGCTTAGCCCATTGTGGGTGGGGTCACCTCTGGGCTGGTGGTTCTGAGTTATGTAAGAAAGCAGGCTCAGCCAGGGGCTGTGGTCTCACACACCTTTAATCCCAGCACTTGGGAGGCAAGTGGATCTTTGTGAGTTCAAAGCCAGCCTGGTCTACAGAGTGAGTTCCAAGACAGCAGGGGTTACTGCCTCTACCATTAGCTCCTGCCCTTTTTGAGTTCTTGCCTTGATATACTTTGAAAAAGAGCGGTGTGGAAGTGTAAACCAAATAAGCCCTTCTCTCCCCACGTTGTTTTGGTCATATTCACAGCAATAGTAACCCTAAGATCAACCCTTCTTGCAAGAAGTAGCCACTGGGCTTTAAGAGCCATACGGATAGCAACACAGGAACCTTGCTCAGCAGCTAGCTATGCTGACAGTTGGGCAGTATTCAGAGGCATGACTTTACGATGGTCCACTGGTAAAAGGAACAGCTGTCAGGTGATTGGGCAGCCACTGTTGGGACAAGAGATGATGAAGAAAATATAAGAGGAACTGGAGCCCCTGGTGGCTTATGTAGTCTCCCACCTTCTAAGACCCCCAGGGAAATTGATAACCTTTACAAAGGCAAGGGCCACATCTCACCCTCTACACCCCTCCATACACCAAGAAGCAGCTTGCTGGATTCATATAAAGTTGGCCACAGGAGCCAGCATGGGATCGATAGAAAGTACCAAATGCTGGCATTCCAGTAAAATCTTCCAACACTCAGCATGCCACCCAGTCCTGTGAGGCTGTGTATGGATAGGATGCACATATATGCTAACCTGCCTGTTAAGGGACCACCAAATATATATGTCCCCTGCTGGTCAATGAGTAGTGTATGTTTCCGCTTGTGTAGACACCACAGGCCTTACCCTCCAGACAAGCAACACGTGACTTGAATAGCAGTGCACTTTAGGGGAAATGATGTGGGACAGGATGTGGCCAGCAGAAATGCCAGCCTGGCCAGGGGAGAGCAGTCTGGCTAGGGGAATGTGACATATGGAAGCCAACTCTGTGTCCTCAAATCATGTAGGTGGCAGGCATATCCACTTACCACTTTCTTGCAAGCCATGCACAGTAGGGCCTGTTGGCAAAACCTTGCAATGGATTCACTCAGAATCCAAACAGCCAAACTGGGTGGAGAAACTGGGCAGTATACCTAACCGTCTGCCTGCTTTCCCACAGCTCCAAGGCAAACCTGAGGATCCTTGACCTCAGTGGAAACCAGGCTGTTTGTGGTAAAGAGTGGTAGAGAAGCTATGAACTCCTAGCAGCTCACAGGATGAGCTATCTGTGTCCCCTGGACTCCACTTGGCTACCTTGCCTGATCTGAATCTAAACTAAGTGTAGCTGGAAATAGCAGGGTGCCCACTAACAGAGTGGGCCCAGTGCTCCTGTGTCACCTCTATCAGGGTGCCTACTAACAGAGTGGGCCCAGTGCTCCTGTGTCACCCCTATCAGGGTGCCACTAACAGAGTGGGCCCAGTGCTCCTGTGTCACCCCTATCAGGGTGCCAACAGAGTGGGCCCAGTGCTCCTGTGTCACCCTTATCAGGGTGCCCACTAATAGAGTGGGCCCAGTGCTCCTATGTCACCCCTATCAGGGTGCCACTAACAGAGTGGGCCCAGCGCTCCTGTGTCACCCCTATCAGGCTGCCCACTAACAGAGTGGGCCCAGCGCTCCTGTGTCACCCCTATCAGGCTGCCCACTAACAGAGTGGGCCCAGCGCTCCTGTGTCACCCCTATCAGGGTGCCCACTAACAGAGTGGGCCCAGCGCTCCTGTGTCACCCCTATCAGGCTGCCCACTAACAGAGTGGGCCCAGTGCTCCTGTGTCACCCCTATCAGGGTGCCCACTAACAGAGTGGGCCCCGTGCTCCTGTGTCACCCCTATCAGGGTGCCCACTAACAGAGTGGGCCCCGTGCTCCTGTGTCACCCCTATCAGGCTGCCCACTAACAGAGTGGGCCCAGTGCCCCTGTGTCACCTCTACCAGGGTGCCCACTAACAGAATGGGCCCAGTGCCCCTGTGTCACCTCTATCAGGCTGCCCACTAACAGAGTGGGCACAATGCTCCTGTGTCACCTCTCTCCTGCCCGGCAGGCTACAAAAAAGGCAGAGAACTCTGGCAGCCCCTCCCTGCTTAGCAGATCTCAGCCCTGCCCAAGACCCAACTGGCCAGATATGCTCCCTTTAAAAAACCATTTAAGCCAGACAGTGGTGGTGCACACCTTTTACTCCCAGCACTCAGGAGTCAGACGCAGGTAGGTATCTGATTGGGTTCAAGGGTAGCCTGGTCTACAGAGTTCTAGTACACCGAGGGCTACATAGAGAAACACTGAAAAGAAACCAAACCAAACCACACCAAAAAAACGAAAACCAAAACCAACCATTTATTTGAATCTTAGGCATTGTGGTGCACCCTTGTAACCTCAGTACTTGGGAGGCTGAGGCAGGAGTACCACAAGATACAGGCCAGCCTCACATAGTGAGATCCTGTCTCAGACACACACACATACAAAAATAATTCTTAGAAGTGACTGCCAGGTCAGCTGAGATGGAAGAACTGGGTACAGAGGTCATCCTGACGACCCAACAGGCCTTTAGCTGGGATGAACTCCAGGGGCACTGACTCAGGCATCTTCTTCTTCAGGTCTTTCTCAAAGATCTGCAAAGGACAGATGGTGGTCCTGGACTGGACACAGTGGTCCCTGTGGCACGTATCCAACAGCCCTGTGCAGGAACACTCACCTCATATGCAGTAAGTTCCAGGAGTGGGGCGACGCTGACCTCAGGGACAGAAAGCACCTGGTTGATGACACTGGCAGCTCTGGACACCTCAGGGTGGTAGTGCTGCTGGAGGGTCTAGGAAGAGCACACAGTGATGTTAACAGGGACCTCATGTGACACACTGGCAGGACCTTGGGATGGAGCTTGAAGCCCTGAGCCAGTGTGGGTGACTGAGCACCCTGTGTGACCAAGATCCCTGGGGGCTGCTGTGGGTCTGTCAGTGGAGACTCAATGCCTTCCCGAATCTGGACAGGCGGGTGCCTCACCTGCAGTTCCCACAAGCAGCTCTCCAAGGCACGGCTCCTGGCTGGGTCCTTCTCCACTGGGTCATATGGGTCAGCATCCAGCTCTAGAAACACATCAAGGCCTCTGCCATTTGCATTGGCCACCCAGCCTTCTGGGCCACAGGAGGCAGGTTGGATTCTTGTCAGGGTATGCCACCATGCCCAGCTACTCATGTGCTCACCAGTGCCCTGTGGGCGGTGCACCATAACTCGGCAGGCAGGGTGTCTACGCAGCAGGTTGCAGATTAAGGGCAGGACCATGAGCAGGGCCTCAGGAGGTGCTGTTAGTGCCAGCCGGGCCAGGCGTTTGGCAAAGGCAGCCACCAGGTAGGCAGGGAGGTGGCTGGGAGGGCAACAGGTATAAGAAGATGGGTCCCCAACATCCTTCCTCCTCCTCCCAACAGGACTGCAGCCCCCACACTCACGAGGACGAAAGGAAGAGATCAGCCAAGTGAAAGAAACGGGCTCGGTACTTGACGTGAAAGATGGATGGATCCAGGAGACCATAGAGCTTTTGGTAGAAGTCAGGGTACTCCCTGAGGGAGAGACCAGAGAGGATCCATGAGGCGAGATGGTTAAAGGGACAGGACCCTGGGCCACCAAGACTTTATCCTCCCTCCTCCTCTTGCACCTCTTCTGCTTCGACCTCCCTGAGGTGAGCAACGCAGGCACAGAGAAGCTAGAGAGCGGGCCAACGCAATCCTGTCTGACACTCACAGGTTATGCTTATGGATTAGGATGAAAAGCCCGTTCAAGGCCAGGAGGCTGATGGCACCGCCTGTAGAAACACAGGAAGACGTGAGGCTACACCTTGCTCACCCCGAGCCTAAGCGAGGAAGGGATGGCTACAGTTGCAGGTGGTTGGCCTACAGTGTGACTACTAAGGCCACATGCAAGAAGGGCACGGAGCTTAGCTCCAGTCTGTCACAGTGCAGAGCTGTGGCTTGGCCCATGCACAACTTGGCAAGGGCCAAATAGCCTAGGTGGAAGTCCCACTTACCCACATCACAAGCACTTGTGAGGAAGTCAATCATGAGGGTAGGTTGAGCCAGGTGGGGCAGGATGGAGTCGTGCATGGCCACCAGCACCTTCTTATACAGGCTGAGGGGCAGCTGCAGAGGTGGTGTTGGTCAGGGAAGCGATTTCCTGTGTCCTCACTCACTCCCCACACCAACACCAGGCACTTCTACCCACTACACACTACCTTGTGCTTGAGGAAGCCAAGCCACGCCTCCTGGAAAGCTTTCCTGTGCTCCTGTAATGGGACCAGGCAGTACAGAGAGGTTAGGGGCAAGGTCTCAAGCTGGTCAAAGTGACACATAAAAGGGGCACCACTGGAGACAGTGGAGTACATGCACTGCCTGTAATCTATCCAGAGTGGAGAAGCTATGCCAGGAAGGTCCTCAAGTCTGAAAGCAGCTCACCTTCAAGTGAACGACCTTCCACTTGTTTGATGTCTCTGTAATTACAGCAAAGAGAGGTCACCAACTCATAAGACAGAGGCTAGCCAGGCTGATAGACCCGGACTCTGTTCAGCAGCCCACCTACTAGGAGGCAGGCTCCTGTGGGCCTTGATGTGCCCAGAACTCACGTGCATGCTTCACATAGAAGTTGGTGAGTTCCTGCTCTTGGAGGGGTAGGTTCACAGCAGACAGCAATGTGAAGGCATTGTTCCAGAAGGTGAGTGACACCTGTAGGAAGCCTGGCCTAAGCAGCTGGCCAGGCTGCTGCCATCTACCTGCCTCCCTGAGGTGTTAGGACACAAGGTGATGATGAGACCCAGCTATTTACCTCAGGTTGCTGGCTGGTGGCCCGGGTCATGATGCGAGTGGCCACCAGCATTGTGTGGTACCGGATGTCATCATATTCCAAGTACTCACAGAACTGGGAGATAAGCAGGCTGTGGTCATTCTCTGGTGTGAGCAGGCCTCCTACCACTGCCTGGGGACAGATATAGGGTGAATGACTTTGTCCCACGGATTGGTCCTGGCATGGCCAAGAAGAGTGCCACAAGCCCCATACCACCAAGCTGTCTGCCATTTCCTCTCCAACTGACAAGACACTCAAAGACCAATGAGTAGGAAGCCTTGCTCAGCTCCCAGATCAAGGCAAGACAGGAATAATCCCCCCAGCTATCTGTTTGGCCTGCTGGCTCATGCGACGGCCTTAGGCTGTGGCCACCACAGTCCTCCAGGTCCCACCAACGCCTCACCCTGAAGAGTGTGTGGGGGAAGAGGTAGTGGCTTTCCCACTGGGGCTTCTCCAGGGGTTTCGCTCCTTCCAGCTGCACAAACTTCATAAGTGTCTTGAGAGCCAGTTCCTGGGATGCAGAGAAAAGTGATCATGAGGCCCCCACCCTCCAGAAGGCCCCCAAAGCTTGTCTAGCCTCAGGGAGAATCTCTTACAACCAAGCTTCTTAAGCCTGAGCCAAAAAGCAGGAGAGAAAGACCAGATCTCAGCTTATCTTGCTCCGTGTTCTATGTATGGGATGATGGTGACATGCTCTTGCTAACTTGGGACAGAACTTGTAACAGAAGTTGGCCTGAGGCATGTACACAAGCTGGGCCTGCAAGGGAGGCCACCTAACTGTTCCCTTGTCTCCCAGTTTGCTGAGGCTCCTCAGCAAACACAACAATGTACAAAGCAGATATGCTGCCCAGAACTAGGGTTACAGACTCCATGTCTTTGGGGCCAGATGACACACAGTGTAAAGGCACGTGGAAGACAAAGAATAGTGATAAAGATGTCTAGAAGACTCTCAGACAAGTGAGGGAAGAGATGCTTCAGAGATGAGGGGAAAAGCTGGACCAAGGACTTCAAGACTCACCTTGACCTGGAAGGAGGAATGGGTCAAGAGTTCCTCCAGGCGGTTACAGCAGCTGTGGTAGCGGTGTCTCATCCACACCTTGTATTTGTATGTGGCTCCCTGGGATCCTGGGGACAGAGTTAGGAGAGCTACTTTGCACTGATGTTTATGTGTGCCAAGCCAGATTAAGGTCCCAAACCCGGCCCCATCTTCCCATTGTCTCTCCTCTTCAGTTGTGAGCCTGCACTACAAGATCCCAGACCAGGGCTTAGAAAAGACAGTTTCTGAGCCCTGCAAACCGGGAGCGGGTATCCTCTCAGGATCTGGATCTCCCAAACACTAGGGCAGTGACCATATCAAACTTAGGAAATGAAACATGAGGGGAAAAGATGGCTACGTATACGAATTCATTCATTCATACACGGATCTCACTTCCTGAGCCACAGTGAGTTAAATAACTGCGTCCTCCTACCAGACCGCATGGTCTACTACAGGGCCCTGGCTCCGGGGTGTTCCTCCTATGTTGACAAGGCGTCCCATCGGAACTGCCTGGCACGCCCTCCAGGTCACTCACCAGCCAGGACCGTGTCTTCGCTTGGCAGCGAGCCCACAAACAGCTCTTCCCGCTCCAGCAAGGTACCGAAGAGTCGGCTGCACGTGCGCACTCCTTCCTTGATCTCCTCAGGGTCCTCGGACTGAGACGGGAGCCCGACAAGGTGACGCTCGGCCCCATCGTGACTCCCACTTACCGCCCCAGGTCCGCCCCTGCTACCCGCGCGGCTCACCTGAAGCACAGCCAAGATGTCGAACACCGCGTTCGCCTGGCCACGACTCGTCAGCACCGCCTCCAGTAGGCCGCCGAGCTCTTGCCTGGAACCCGCTGAAGCCGGGTGGCACTCCATTCCGCCGCTGGCTGCTCCCGGGAACCCACGTCTGCGCCGAGTGTAGTCGCACCCGTGACGTCACCGGCGCCTCTAGGTCGCAGGCCCTGTGTACGTCATCAAAGAGCGCTGAAAAGCAACCGCGGCGTGCGGCTGCTATGGCGCTGTTCCATATAGCGCGGTACGCGGGCCCGGAGGCTGCGGGGCTGGGGGATACGGAGGCAGAGGCGGGTAGCCGAGCTCGAGTGTTGCTCGAGCGGCTGCAGAACCGAGCCCGTGAGCGACAGCAGCGGGAGCCGGAGCTCGAGTCCACCGAGACGGCCGCGGAAGCGGCAGGCAGGCGGCGACGGCGGCCCCGACGGCGGCGTAGGGTGAGCGGCTCGGTGACTCAGAACCCGGAGGCTCCTAGGGCGAAGCGGCAGAAAGCGGACGAGGACGTGGACGCGGACGCAGGTGGGCCGTTTGTCCGCAATGTGGACGGGGCATGGAGGTTCCCTGCGTGAGCTGCGGGGTTGACGTTCCCTACACTGTGCTGCGTTGCTCAGGGAGAGGCGAGGAAGCCCCGGAGGAGCTCAGTGCCGGCGCAGAGGACCCAGGTGCGAGCCCTCAGGAGAATGTCCAGAGACCTCCGGCTCCAGGCCGAGTGCTGGGGGACTTTGCAAGAAGGAAGACACCGAAGGTGAGTGAGCCTGTTGGCGGTTCTTTTTGCCCTCCCGGGACATTTCAGTTCTTAGCGGAAAGGGTTTTGTTTTGTTACGCGGCCTTATCTACCGAAGTCAGGAGGCTTATAGAGTTCCTTTGGGTATGCATGGACGCTCTTGAAACTGAAATCCAAAGACCGGTAAGACTATTGAGATAAGTCCCGTGGTGTGCCTGTCTGCCTCCGTTGAAGCAACATTTCTTGGTTCATGGAGACAACTGCTGGGTTGGTAGGCTTATGGGCAAAATACTTCATGCAGGGTGTTCAGTGCGCTAGGGTAGAGTGTCTGCTGGTCCAAGTGTCTTGTCCAAAGGTTGCAAAAGTGAGTGGTGGTGAAGGGTTGAAAAAAGACTGGTTGTTAGGGTCTCTTCTGTTGTTGCTCCTGGTTACTAATGACTCCACAAGCCTGAAGCTTTCTGCCGAACTCTTGTGGTTATTTCTTGCTTTCAGGTCCAGCCTTTCCTGCCAGCATGGTTGGCTAAGCCAAGCTGTGTCAAGAAGAGTGTCACTGAGGATCTTACTCCTATCGAAGACATCCCTGAGGTCCACCCTGACTTGCAGAAGCAGTTGAGGGCTAATGGCATCTCCTCCTACTTTCCAGGTGCTTCATCCCTGGGCAGATGATGGGGTGGACTCATAGCAGCCTTCTCTGGGCTGAGCTGCAGGGTTAGGGTTGTGACTTAGGGGTCCCTACTGTACATCAGATCAGTGAGCTTCTGTATTCTTGGGTTAAGGTCCTTGACGATTATCTAAGGCCTATCCAGTCCTGGTGCCATCTTTGACCAGAAGAATTCCTGAGTGAAATGATATATCACGTCATATACTTGACATGCTTCTTTCCTTTCTTTCCTTTCTTCCAGTCCAGGCAGCTGTGATTCCTGCCCTCCTCGAGAGTGCTGACAGTGGGTTTCTTATAGGCCGAGGTGGCTACCAACCTAGTGACCTCTGCGTTTCTGCCCCAACAGGCAGTGGTAAAACACTGGCCTTTGTCATCCCTGTGGTACAAGTGAGTATGAGGGCATAACTTTCCAGTTGGAGCACAACAGGGAGGGTCCCGGTGCCACAGATGGTCTCTGTCTCTGCAGGCCCTGTTGCATCGAGTGGTCTGCCACATCCGTGCACTGGTTGTGCTTCCCACTAAGGAGCTGGCCCAACAGGTATGTCAACTCTGCATCCAGAAGTCTGTATCCCCAGCTTTAGTTGTCCTGCATGTACATGCTACTTATCTCTTGACCACCTGTATTACACTCAAGAGTCTTTGCTGTGGCAGGGACCACCATCCACCTTAGACCAGTAATGGACTCCTTTGCAGGTGAGCAAAGTATTCAACATCTACACGGATACCACACCTCTGCGGGTTGCCTTGGTGACTGGACAGAAGTCACTAGCCAAGGAGCAAGAGAGCCTTGTCCAGAAGACGTAGGTGTGCCAGGTGGAGGGCTCTTCAAGAAGTCCTTCTTCAGCCCAGCTGGTGTCCTTTGGTTGGGGTGGTATCAGTGCTTTGAGTTAGATGGCCCTAGGAGGTGCTTCCTTTCTCTGAGTCTCTGTGGTTTGTAGAGCAGATGGTTTCCGTTGCTTGGCTGACATTGTGGTGGCCACACCTGGCCGCCTGGTGGACCACATAGACCAGACTCCAGGATTCAGCCTCCAGCAGCTCCGCTTCCTGGTAGGCCACCTTCTGGACATCTGGGCTTCTAGCTGGGGTGATCTCAGCAGGGAATCTTCATTTGGCCCTTGCTCCTGTCTGCTGTAGATCATTGATGAGGCTGACCGGATGATAGACAGCATGCACCAGTCCTGGCTGCCCAGAGTGGTGGCAGCAGCCTTCTACAATGAGGACCCCACAGACTCCTGTGCCCTGCTCCAGAGGACACAGCCCCAGGTTGTGACTGCTGCCAGGTATCCTGCCTTGCATGAAGACTGGCTCTTCCCTTGCTGGCCCTATAATAGGGATCAGGGTGGCACAAGGAAACCTATGGTGCTTATATGTCCTTCCTTTTCCAGCACCTGCATTCCCCAGATGCCTCTACAGAAGCTGCTGTTCTCAGCCACACTGACCCAGAATCCCGAGAAGCTGCAGCACCTCGGCCTCTACCAGCCAAGGCTTTTCTCCACAAGGCTGGGACACCAAAGCCCTACAGACACAGTTGAGGTGGATGAAAATCTGGGGAAGTACACCTTCCCTGTGGGGCTCAAGGTGAGCGAGTAGGACTTGTGGAGCAGGTTAGAGTATGTGGGGCAGGTTGGTGCCTCGGTCCAGGGCTTCTGGCTAGCCCTGCTGTCCACTTCCCACAGCACCACTATGTGCCATGTCGACTCAGCTTGAAGCCACTCATTGTCTTACACCTGGTCCTTGGGATGAACTTCTCAAGGGCTCTTTGCTTCACCAACTCCCGAGAGAATTCCCACAGGTAAGGTGAGCTAAGATGGGTGTAGCCAATATACACTAGACCCTGGTACCACCTGGCTTCTTCTCTACCCAGGCTCTTCCTGTTAGCACAAGGTTTTGGGGGTGTGAGTGTGGCTGAATTTTCTTCCCGCTATGGGCCTGGCCAAAGGAAGAAAATCTTGAAGCAGTTTGAACAGGGAAAGATCCAGCTGTGAGTACCTGAAAACAGACAAGACCTACTATTTAGAGTTGGGGTGTTATTGGGCCCCTCTAATTCCTGGGAAGCTGATTTCCAAGAGAGACTTGGAATTAACCCTGGCAGGGTAGGCACGGGGTGGGTGTTTGTTTCTGGCCCTCAGCCCCACTGCCTGTGTCTCATCAGCCTTATCAGCACAGATGCTACCGCTCGAGGCATTGATGTGCAGGGTGTGGAGCTGGTGATCAACTATGATGCCCCGCAGTACCTGAGGACCTATGTGCACAGGTAAGGGGTAATTGGCAGTGGCCAGTGGGAGGCCACATGAATTCTTGGTCATCCTGTGTAGGATCACCATTCATGATGGCTATGTGCAGTGTGGTCAAGAGAGGTGTTATCCTGTCAGGTCTCTGGGCCAGGAGCCACTGTCCAAAAACACTCATGCTTGGTTTCAGGGTCGGGAGAACAGCCCGAGCAGGAAAAACTGGACAGGCCTTCACACTTCTATTGAAAGTTCAGGTAAGACCGTTAAGTTCTCAGCAGATGTCATGGGCAGGTCCAAGCTGCTGCAGATGCCAGCCTGATCCAGACTCCTCCCCATGAAACCCCTCCCTTAGGAAAGGAAGTTTCTTCAGATGGTGTCAGAAGCTGGGGTGCCTGAGCTGGCACGCCATGAGATCCCCAGGAAGCTCCTGCAGCCACTGGTTGCTCGTTACGAGACAGCTTTGTCTCAGCTGGAGAAAACTGTCAAGGTGAGGGCTTCTGCAAGTTCAGCCTCTGCCCTAGTAATGCCATCACACACAGGAAAGGGATGCAGGCAGGGAGCAGCCTCATGCCATGGGAGATGCCTCCTTTAGCATGGTGTCTGCTGCCTTGCAGGTCCAGGGTGGGGGGTTGCAGGTAGCAGTAAGGATTAAATGGTGCAAAGCTCCCTTTTCCTCCACAGGAGGAACAGAAGCTGAAGGCAGCCTAGATGGGAACAGGGCCCTGGAGGGAACATTCTGCTGACAGGAACGTTTCGTGTGAACAGAAGATAAGTTCCTTGGGGTTCCCATGGAAACAGCCCTTCTCCCCAACACCATGGGCATCTGGTCGTCTTGGGTCAGGCAGCCTGGATGGTGGCCTAGTCCTGAAAAGTAATGGCTCTTGGGTTGGACTGCTGATGTCCAGTTGATCTTTGGAAATAAGCTCAGGTGAAGCTGAAGGATGCCTTCAGGAGTGTGACCAAAAACTATGGTGACTGCAGATTAAAGAGCTTATACATTAGCATCTTGTGTCTACAGAGAAGCTATGGTGAGTCTGTCCAGGCAACCTAAGATAGATTGGCAGCAGCCTTGAAGATACTTCCTTGGCTACTAGCCTTCAAGATCGTACTTTATAATTAGCCACCACCCATATAAGTTCTTAAATGATGGGAGAGTCCTTCCTTGAGCATAGCTGAGGAGACTTAGCACTTACCAGTGCTTAAAAGAAGGCCTGCTTTTGAAAAGTCTGTGTATCAAAGAAGATAAACTATTTTCATTTGTATTCAGAAAATAAATGAATCCCTTGAACCCATTTAAATTCCTTGATAGCTCCAACACAGTCACTTAGTTACTTCTGTAACTTCGGACACCTAGGCTATCCCAAGAGAGCAGCACAGGCCATGGGTACTATATTCAGGCCCTTGGTAGCTCTAGGAACTAGGATAAGGAGAAGCCTCAGACCTTCCCTCTTTTAAATTTCACATATACAAGTGTTTACCTGCATGCATGTCTGTGTGATATGTGTGCCTAGTGCCCAAGGAGGCCAGAAGTGCTTGATGGATCCCCTAGAACTGGAACTACAGGCAGTTGAAAGCTGAATCCTCTACAAGAGCTGTAACCACTGAACCATCTCTGTTCCCCTGTCTAAGCCCTTTTAAAATCTGGAGCTACCACAGCCCTGGCTTCCCTAACATGCCTTGTTCCAGTTGCATTGGTTTTGCTTCTTCCCTGTGACCATTCAGAACATGCATTGCCTAGACCCAAGCTGACATCACCTTCCCCTACACCCAGAGATCTCCCGAACGCTGCCAGGGTTGGGTTAGGCCGTGTGCTGGCTTTCTATCTGAATTGGTGACACTAAAAGGGATAGGCGCTAAGACAGCTGGGCGGGTGTCCACAGTGTTAGAACAAGCTTAAAAACTTGTAATGAGGCCAAACACATTTAAAGTGCGTGAGGACTACAGTTGTAATGCTTGGTTCATGTGTATCAGGCCCATGAAGTGTTTTTCCAAAGCATGTTTTAACTAGGAATGCCTGTTTTCTAACAAAATCTTAGGTAGAGCTTAATACTAGGAGTAAAGCAGGCAAAACCACTGTGGGAAGCACAGGACCTGCAGCAACAGCTGAAGAGTTTAAAACTGGGGGAAGGATTTCCACAGAAGCACCAAAAACACACATGGGCTCATCTCAGCATTAACCCTGCCAGGCAGTTGCCACTGAAGCCCCCTCATCACCTTGGTCCCTGAACACAGTGACTCAGCAGTATCCTGCCCCACAGTAGGACACAAGGCAGTGAAACAATTCGAGTAACTCGCTCATCACATAGGGCCTATTTGTTTTCCTGACCTGTGGTGGTTACTTTACAGCTTTCTCTGGCCTGGAAACTGGCTCGTGTCTGACCCTAGCTCTGTGGAGTCTGCATCTGATCCTAGCCTCTTGCTGTGTGGGAGGTGGCTCACTGGGGAGTAGTACCCCAAACTGAGAGATTAAAACTAGCCTGTGTCATTCTGATTTTTTTTTTTTTTTTAAATGTTTGCATGTTTATCTGTGTACTGTATGTGTGCAGTCCACTATGGAAGCCAGAAGAGGGCATCAGATTCCCCTGGGACTGACTTACAGACAATTGTGAGTTACTATGTAGGTGCTGGGAATTGACCCCGGGACCTTTGGAACAGTAACCAGTGCTCCTAACTGTTGAGCCATCTCTCCAGCCCATCATTGTGTCCCTTAAGCCACAGCCTTTATGGGTAAATGCAGCCACTAATCTACCACAGAGTAGTCACAGTTGATTTTTGAAACAGTGGGTCTTTTTAAAGATTTTGTTTGCTGAGCAGAGTTCTCTGTGTAGCCTGGCTGTTCTAGAACTTGCTCTGGTAGACCAGTAGCTTGAACTCGCCTGCCTCTGCCTCTTGAATGCTGAGATTAAAGGCCTGTGCCACCACTCCTCCTAGCCAGATACAGCTGATCTCAATGTGAGTTATCAGAGCTAGGATTTTCACAGAGCAAAACTGAGAGATTTTGCTGATGAGATGAATCTTTCATACTAACCCCCAGAATCTGCTAGCTCCTGGTCTGAGTGTTGGACTTCCTTTTGAGTAATCAACATTGTGTTACTAATATTACTAATGCTTTCAGCATTTCATACATTGGAATTTGATCATATTCACACACACCTTTTTCTCCCATGTCCACCGTTCTCTGCTCTCACCTCCCCACCCACCTAACCCTGACGTTTTCTGTTGTTGTTTACATCTATTGATTTGTATTATTTACCTCGAGTGTGGTTCCTGCCCTGCAGTGTGGTCAGCCTACCGGGGGTCATACTGCCAAAGAGAACCGACTCCCTTTCCCTGTAGCAGTAATAACAGTAGCTCCTCAGCTCACACAGGTCTTGTGCATGCCGTCACAGTCGCTTGTGAGTTCATATGCCCTACTGCCCTATTGTGTCTTGAAAGCATTTTCCTTTGAAAGAGCCTCTGGCTCTTAAATTTTTGTGTACCCTCTTCCTCAAAGATCCCTGAGCCTCGGAGGGAGAGGTGTAAAGTGTTCCACTCAGGGCTCAGCACTCCACACGCTCTTACTCTGGGCTTGTTGAGCAGCTGTCATCTGCAAGCAGCTTTTCTTATGAGAGAGCAGAGAGGTGCACTCACCTATGGGGATAGCAATGTCATTAAAATCATTTTAACCATGTGCTCATTTAACAGAATAATAGTATTTGTTTCTCAAGCCTGTGACCTATCCAGCCACAGGTTCTTGGCCCCATTAATAGCACCTACCATTTCATGGAGTAGGCCTTAGATCGAATCAGAAAGGGGTTGAGCAACTAGAGAAGGCGCAGCAGTTAAGAGCATTTACTTGAATAGGGTTTGGTTTGGTTCCTAGAACCCACATGGCTTACAACTGTCTGCAACTGCAGTTCCAGAGTCTTCAGTGTCCCCCAAGGGTACCAGTCAAACACATTGTACATGGACCTATTGAAGAAAGAAATTATCCTTTTCAAGAAAATGGTTGGTGCCTGCCTTGGTGGCCCACACCTTTAATCCCAGCACTTGGAGGCAGAGGCAGGTGGAACTCTGAGTTTGAGGCCAGCCTGGTCTACAGAACTAGTTCCAAGACAGCCAGGGCTATACAGAGAAACCCCATTTTTTTTTTTTTTTTTTTTTTTTTTATTTAAGCCGTTGCTTCCTCTTATAATACTTGTGAGACTAATGCACTTGTGGGCTTATCTTGTCAGGCTAGTCATTATTGCAGCTCACAGGATTCACAGCTGGATAAGGTTTTCTCTCCAGCAGCTAGTAGGGATGACACATCCAGGTTGAGTACCAGCCTGATTTTTCCATGTTTGATGACTTAAGTATGTGGTATCTTGTTCAACAATAAGGTCTTACTGTTAAGTTCTGTTCTGGAGGGTAACCAAGAGCACTGGCAACAGTATGCATGTTTGGGGGGGTGTGTGGCACCCAATGGCCAATAATGGTTCAAATATGTAACCCATTCCTGGGGTTATTTGCTAGCATGTGTTACCTAGTTGGGATATTATGCCCCCAACACCCCAATATAGTGTAGCTCCATTTAAACTTGTATGTATGTGTATATATTAGAACATGGCTACAGAAGGTTTTTCAAAAGGCCTTTAGGCCGAGAAGAGAGCATCGGATCCCATTACAGACAGTCGTGAGCCACCATGTGGTTGCTGGGAATTGAACTCAGGACCTCTGGAAGAGCAGTCGGTGCTCTTAACTTGTGAGCTGTCTCTCCAGCCCCAGTTGCATCTATTTGGTTTTTTATTTTTTTTATTTATATTTTTTTTGGTTTTTCAAGACAGGGTTTCTCTGTATAGACCAGGCTGGCCTCGAACTCAGAAATCCGCCTGCCGCCTCCTCCCAAGTGCTGGGATTAAAGGCGTGCGCCACCACTGCCTGGCTCAGTTGCATCTATTTACTTGAATGAAAAAAAAAAAGTTTTAAATTTCAAACAGCTGAAAATTCCATTGTGTAAACGAAGCACGTTTTTGTCCTTTCGTCAGGCGATGGACTTCTAGGCTGTCTTCATTTCCCGGTTACTGTGAATAGAGCAATTAAGATGGAGAGCAAGCACCCTGTAGAAGTAGATAATATTCTTGGGTATATGCCCAAGAGTGATGTAGCTGGGTCATGTGGTAGGTTTATTTCTAACTTTTTGAGGAACCACCACCGATTTACAGTGGTTGTATCAATTTGTACTCCAACTGGTGAAGGATTGATACCCTTTCTTTACAGTCATGCCAGGTTCTGCTGTCTATTTTTTAAAACCTTGTCCATTTGAGTGGGGTAAGGTGTTTGAAGTCTCAAAGTAGTTTCCCATTTCCCTGATGGCTAAGGGTGGTCAACATAAAAAAACAAACAAACCGTTTCTCAGACATTCATTTAAAAAATTTTTTTTTTGGAGGGTTGGTTTTTTTTTTCTTTTTTGGATATAGGGTTCTCTCCTGGCAGCCCTGGAGTCCTCTGTGTAGACCCAGCTGACCTTGACCTCACAGAGATCCACCTGCCTCTGCCCCCCCCAGTGCTGGAATTAAAGGCTAGAGCCATCATGCCTAGCCCTTACTTATGTGTATGGGTGTTCTGTCTGCCTGTCTGTATACCACGGGCAGTGCCTATGTATCATCAGATCCCCTGGAACTGGAGTTACAGATAACCTTGAGCCATCATGCTGGTGTTGAGAATTGAACTGGGTCTTCTCGAAGAGCAGCCAGTGCTCTTAACAGCTGAGCTCTCTCTCCAGCCCACTGTATCTCTTGAGAAGTTTGTTTAGTTACTTGCTTTATTTTAAAGATTGGCTTATTTGCTTGTTTGTTTTTGAGGTTTAGGTGGGGTTTTTTGTTGTTGTTGTTTTTTAAGACTTTTAATGCCTATGTGTGTGGTATGTGAGCACAGGTTCTCTCTAATGTCTGTGTTCTAACTGCTGAGCTGAGCCAGTTCACCAGCCCATGTTTTAAGTTTTTTTTAGTTCTTTGTGTATTCTAGACACTAATTCTCTACCAGATGTGTAGCTGGTAAAGACCTTTTCTCCTTCTGTAGGTTGTCTCTTTGCTTGAATGAGGCCCCTTTGTTGTACAGAAACTTTAGTTTCATGAGGTCCCATTTATCAGTTGTTGGTCTTACTGCCTGCACTACTGGGGTCCTGTCCAGAAAGTCCTTTCCTGTGCTTTTAAGTTTATCCCCAGACACCTCTTACCAGATTCAGGGTATCATGCCTTACACTGAGGTCCTTTGATCCATTTGGAGTTGAGGTTTGGGCAGGGTGAGAGATAAGATTCTAGTTTACTCCACATGTTGCTATTCAGTTTGACCAGCAGCATTTATTAAAGATGTCTTTTCCTCTAGTGTGTATTTTGTCCCCTTTATCAAAACTCAGGTGGTGGTGGTGGTGGTGGTGGTGGTGGTGGTGGTGTGTGGACTTATCTGGGTCCTTAGTTCTATTGCATTGGTTAATGTGTCTTTTTATGCCAGTGCCATGCTGTTTTTACTACTGTAGCTCCATAGTATAACTTTAAGATGGGGGATGGTGATACCGCTAGAAGCTCTTTTACTGTTCAGGATTGTTTGGCTGTCCTGGGTTTTTTGTTTCCATATGAAGTTTGAGATTGCTTTTCTTTCTTTTTTCTTTTTTAAAGATCTATTTATTTATGTATTTTTTGGTTTTTCGAGACAGGGTTTCTCTGTGTAGCCCTGGCTGTCCTGGAACTCACTCTGTAGACCAGGCTGGCCTCGAACTCAGAAATCTGCCTGCCTCTGCCTCCCGAGTGCTGGGATTAAAGGTGTGCGCCACCACTGCCCGGCTTTAAAGATTTTATTTATTTTATGTATATGAGTACACTGTCACCGTCTTCAGACACAACAGAAGAAGGCATCAGATCCCATTATAGATGGCTGTGAGTCACCATGTGGTTGCTGGGAATTGAACTTAGGACCTCTGGAAGAACAGCTGGTGGTCTTAACTTCTAAGCCATCTCTCCAGCCCCTTGAGATTGCTTTTCAATTTCTGTAGAGAACTATATTGGAATTTTGATGGTGATTACATTCAGTTTGTGAAGTGCTTTTGGTAGGATGCTCATATTCACAATTTTTTTTAAAAAGATTTATTTTATGTATATATGAGTACACTGTCATTGTCTTCAGACACACCAGAAGAGGGCATTAGATCCAATTACAGATGGTTGTGAGCCACCATGTGGTTGCTGGGATTTGAACTCACGACCTTTGGAAGAGCAGCCAGTGCTGGTAACCGCTAAGCCATCTCTCCAACCCCATATTCACAGTCTTAACCCTACCAAACCATGAGTGTGTGAGGTTTCCCCATCTTTTGTTTCTTCAGAGTCTGGAAGTTTTTGATATACAAGTCTTTCACCTCCTTAGATTTGTTCTAAGCTTTTTAATTTTTATTTATTAATGTATTACTATTATTTTCATGATAGGGTTTCCTCTGTGTAGCTCTGGCTATCCTGGAACTTGCTCTGTAGATTGGGCTGGCCTCAAATTCAGAGATCCCCCTGCCTCTACCTCCTGAGCGCTGGGACTGAAGGTATGTGCCACCACCACCCAGCAAGCTTTTATTTTTAGGACTATTATGGACAGGATTGTTTCCTTGATTTCTCAGTTATGTCTGGCATTTGTATATAGGAACGTTACTGATTTTTGTGTGCTAATATTGTACCTGCTACTTTGCAGAATGTATTTATCAGATAATGGGGTTACTGGAGTGTCTGTGTGTGTGTATTTTATGCATAAAATCAAAATTTCTATACATAAAATTTTATATATAAAATCAAATTCATATATAATTTATGTATAAAATCATGTAATTCTTTGACTTCATTACCTATTTTCCTTTTGTCTCCCTCACTGTCTCACCGCTCTAGTTAAGGATTCCAAGCACTGTATGGACATGAGAAGGGAGGGTGGACATCCTTGTTTTGATTTTAGTGGAAATGCTTTGGGATCTCTCCATTTAGCATATTGGCTGTAGGGCTATCTTTGCCTTTGTTATGTTGAAACGTGTCCCCCTTCCAGGACTTCTATCACGGAGGTGTTGGATTTTGTCACAGGCCTTTCCTAAATCCAATGAGATGA
Organism: Uromys caudimaculatus; assembly: GCA_028551405.1. NCBI lineage: Eukaryota > Metazoa > Chordata > Mammalia > Rodentia > Muridae > Uromys > Uromys caudimaculatus. The sequence goes on from CM052721.1 coordinate 33,174,656, forward strand.
TCTTGTGGTTTCTGTCCTTGTGTCTGATTATGTGTAGTGTATTAAGTTTAACAACCAACCCATGCTGAATAATCCCTGCATCTCTGGGAGGAAGCCAACTTTAAATATTTGAGAATTTTTACATAGATGTTCATTTAAGAGGTCGGCTTATACTTTTTTTTTTGGTGCATCTTTGGTTTTGCATCAGGCTAAAACTGAATTCAAGAAATAATTTAGTGCTCCCTCCTTTCCTACTTTCCAGAATAACTTGAACACTGGTATTAGTTCTTTGAAGGTGTGATAGAATTCTCCATTGTATACATCTGACCTTTGACTTTTTTAGTTGGGAGATTAATTACTGCTTTTATCTCATTGGTTGTTAGGGGTTTCTTCATCTTAATTTTGGTAGGTCATATATGTATATAGAAATTTATCAATTTTTAGATTCTCCAGCTCAGTGGAATATTAATCTTAAAGTATGTTCTCAGGATTCTCTCATTTTTTTCTTAGTATTTGTTGCAATGTTTTCCTTTTGGATTCTGGTTTTAATTTGGGTCCTCTTGTCTCTTTTGGTTAGGGTTTGCCAGTCTTGCTAAGGATCTCAAAGAACCACCGCTCTATTTCATAGATTCTCTCTTTTTGTTTCTATCTCTAGTGTACTCTTTTTGACTGCTTTTGAAAGTAGGCTTTTAGTTTTATAAGCTTCCCTCTCATGACTGCCTTCATTGTATCCTGTGGACTTTGGTATATTGTGTGTTCATTTTTCTTCTTTCTTCTCCTCCTCCCGTTTTCCCCCCATAGGTTGGAGGCAGGGTTTCTCTGGCCCTGGTTGTCCTAGAACTTGCTCAATAGTCCAGGCTGGGTTTGAGAGCTGCCAGCCTCATTAAAGTGTGACACCACCACCTGGCATGTTTTCATTTTCATTCAATTCTAGGAATTTAATTGCTCTCCTGATTTCTCCCTTGACCCAATTTTCATCCAGTGTGTTATTTAGCTTCCATGAGTTTTTGTGCTTTTTGTTGTTTCTTTGTAGCCAAGTACAATGCATGATATTTTCAGTTTTTCTAAATCTGTTGAGACACAAATTAGACTTCGTGTACTAATGTATGGTTGGCTTTAGAGAAAGATTTTTTTGCAGTGGGACCTAGGCATCAGGAATGAGATCCCTGGTAGTGTTTTTGATGTGGTTATCTGGTCTTGCCTTTATGGAATGGGCGTTTGGATCTGGTTTTCAGTTCTTAGGGCCACTTTGTGTTGATCTTCAAATGGGGTGTCAGATGTGGTCCAGTTCAGCAAGGGTAAGTTCAACCTCTGAGCCTAGGAGTAAACTTCTAGGCTTTGCAGGGCCTCACCTGGTTCTGTAAGTGGTTCTTGGGCAGCAGGGGCTCCTGTCAGCAGAAGTGGGTGGAGGGTGGTACAGGGTGCCACACCAAGTGAAGGTGAGTGGAGGGGTGGCAAAACGGGGTCCTCATCTAGGATCAGGACACTGTATGATCCCAGTATCTTGGTGTGTGGGGTAGTAGACTGGCTCTGAGGGTTCCTACCTGGAGTCAGACTCCATTTGGTAGGTAGGTGACTGGTGGATGGGTAGATGGAGTGAGTCTGGGGGTATCTACATGGTCAGGCTCCATTCCATGCTGAGTAGTGCAGTGGGTAGGATGACTTGATAGGCAAGTAGACAGGCCAAATAGGTCTGTGGTCAGACTCTATACAGTGTCAGGGTAGCACAGTGGGTGGGGTGACTGACAGGCAAATAGGCAGATGAGTCCCCTCTCCCCCCCAAATCTATAAACCCCCTTTACTTCTCTGCTGGGGATCAAGGGTATGTATATCACACCCTGCTTGAGAGCTAGCCATTTTTATCAGCAATGTCTCAATACCTACCTGTCACCGGTTGGGCCTGAGTGTAGGCTTAAATTTTTCTCAGCCCTAATTTTAGTAATGGTTCTTAAAATGTTTTAACCCCCCTTCTAGTCCACCACCCACTAGAGGTAGTGGGAAAGAAAGGTTATTAGGATTCAGGAGGAAGTGGACCTGTTTAGAAATTGTTCTTTGGAGCAAATTCAATCTGTTAAGAAACCAATAGTTCAGTTCACAGGAGTCAAGAGCAGCAGCTTGGTCCACTCGCAGACACTTCAGATATCCCAGCAGTCCAGTTCAGTAGTGTTGGGACAGCAAACACTTATCAGCAGTGATGGCACAAACTAGCAGACACAGCCAGGCCTCTGCTGAACCAGCACGAGTCAGCTATGACCAGCAGGGAAGCCAGGAGAAGTTCTTTGCTGTGCCTCTCTCGACGAAAAGATCAGTGAAAACCAGAGACGGAGAAGTGTTGCAAAGCTGCCCATGCAAGCCTGTCACTGTCCATTGGGTCCTAGTTATACTTTTTCTCCAAGTATCATGTGTCGTCCACGGGTCTTGCCTCATCAAAACTCCATGAGTCTGCATCATCTGACATCACTCTGCCAGTCGGCATGAGTCCACAGACGCAGCAAGAATCTGCCAGAACACTGGGAGTTTTTTGGTATGCTTCTTTCTATGAAGTCATGACAAATGGAACTCAGCAACTCAATGTAAGGTGAACCAATCCTTCATGCATCCTTTCATGTATCTGCCTTAGCGAGACATCTTTTCACCGGTGTCTCTGCTTCATCTGTGCCCCAGCAAAATACCATCTGACACAACTGACTTTCCAAAAAACCAAAGTTTTCACTTCACCTGAGTCAATAAGGTTTGTCTGGGTCTGTAAATGATCAGGCATCTGGTGGCGGACACACCAGTAGAGGTGGAGACCATTGGGCCAGCTAGGCTGAGGATCTGCTTGCCTGAGGCTGGGTGTGAGTTGAACCCTGAGGAAGAGGTATGAGGGCTGATTTTGCTTGATAGTTCTAAGCAGAAATGAAGTAGTGTTTTTCTGGTGTAATGGAAGGTACCCAGGAGAGGGTCACCTGATCATCTAGGGTAGAGGAGGAACTATGCTCATAAGGACATTTCTACTCCCTGGTGCAGTCCTGTTGCCAGGTAGCTAAAGAGGAAGACCTTGGAGCAATACAGACTGAAAGTCTCTGGTGCCAACACTGCTCCTTTTGTTTATTAGCTTTGTAAATTAAACACGTCCTTAACCCAAATAGTGGTCTATGAAAGACAGAGCAAGAAGGGTGTAGAAAGGTTATTTATTATTAGCCTTTGCTTAGTAGGACATCTTGTCCTTTTAAAATCCTATTCAAGTACAAATGCTTGTGTTTACAAAGTATTTACAATTTCAGTCCTGTTTCTTACATTAAAAAAACAAAAACAAAAACACGACAGCTATCTGGTTGAAAAATAAACAAAAGCAACTGCCAAAAATGAAGACTTTGCTTCTCACACTGCCTTTTGTGTCCCACCAAACACATAGTTTGGGCACACTGAAGAAGGCTGCCACAGTGGGAAGGATGGAGAAAGATGTGTTGTTTACCAAGGAGCCCGTGGGCCTACAGGGAACAGAACTGCTGCTGGGAGCCAGATACCAGGTACCCAGGAACCTCCAAAGCTCTTTCTTCCCCCAATAGCACACACCAAGACTGAATGATGGGGTTTTGCTTATGAGACCACATACAGGACCTCTTCTGTCTTTTCAACACCTGCTACTTTCTCCCTAAGTTTCACATTAAGAGCTCAAAAGTGAGTTCTGGGTGGCATCAGGATGAGATGTATTGTCACATTCCTGCCCACACAGTACACAAACAGTGGGATGGACATGATGGCACACAACACAACCACTTCTGTCTTCCAGGCTGCAGTGCTCACATACATGACAGCACAGGCCTCACTCAGGCGACCCAGGCCACAAAACAGGCTTCAGCACTGATGTGGAACATGGACCTTCCACTCTGGCATAGTCAGCTTGTTATGTCCATGAATGCCACATGTCACCTTGCAGTAGTAAGAAGAGTAAACACGTAAGACTCAGCTTCATTCTAACTAACCCTTTTCCCTTCAACTGCAATGGCCACAGGAGTTTAGTCACGACATCTGAAATCAGTAAAGAGCTGCCAGGGGTGGGGTGGACTAAACGATACCTTCCTAGACAAATGCTAGGCTCTCCAGACTAAGCCTAGACCAGGAAAAAAGGGGAAGTAATGTTGGTTTCAACTCCACCAGGCTACCTCACCCACCATATACATGTGTTTTACAACAGCTGAGACCAACACTAGCTTGTCACAAGAACACTGTAAAGGATCCATGGACGTGCCTAGTAAAATGTGTGTAACACAAACTTACTATACAGAGGTGGTATCAGCCCCAGAGCTTCATCCAAATCAAAGCTAATGTTCACTGGGGCAAGATGGGTGCCTGTAACATAAGCCATACTGAGGAGGGTATATGCACTTTTAAGTAAGGAGCAGAGTAGAGGCTCTGGAAAGAGACGTGTATCTCTGATGGTCTGTCATCGTTCCTGCTAAAGGACTACAATGCATGTGCTGAACAGTGGTATCCAACAATGGTAGGATATGTGGCCCTACCAAGTACTGAGCTGTGCACACTGCCTAAACATGGACTGCCACACAGGACAAAGTCAAACAACTGGGTAGCCACTCTATACAAACAGTATAGAGTCCTGCCAGGACAGCCTTAGCACAGTACCATCCAGTTTCCATCCTACTGGCATGGAGGTTTGGTGGGTGTCTTCAATCTCACAGCAGGGACTCTCATTTGCAACTTTGGCTGTTGGCTTGGGCTGTCAGAGCTGGCTGGAAGCTGTGCTGGGCTTGGGCCACCAGGGGTCTGCAGTGATGCTGAGGCTGTAGTCACCACCTGCTGCTGGATGAGCTTCTGCTGCACCACCTGGGCTGTTGCAGTCACTGTTGGGATCATCTGTACCTGTTGCCCTGCTGCTGTTGCCTGTGTGAGCGTCACTGTCTGTGGAGAAGCCTAAGCCAAGATCAGAAAGCACGCATCACCTGAGAGCAGCCCCAGCAAGCCCCTCTAGCCGGAAACCACTGCAAACACCCCATGGTTTCAGAAAGAACAGCAAAGGACTGGGCCAGTGTAACATCATTTGGTTTCTTCAAGTCAACAAGCAGCTTAAAGTGAAAATGTCACCATTTAAAACAAATGCTGCATTACAAGTAGAAATAGGGTTCTGGGTCACAAAGGGGTGTTGTCACTTGCCACCTTGCCTCCACCCGGATCTCATGCTGCTGACACAGGCCTACACTTCCCAGAAGCTGTAATCCTACCTTGTGGAAAATGCCAAAAGTGCCTGCTGAGAGCAGGTTCAGGCACAAGCCAAGTCCTTAAGCTCAGTGGTCCTGCTCTGGAAATTCCCTAGTCATTTTCCTTGAAAGCTCATCTTTTTGTGTGCATTATTGAAAACCAAACGAAATTCTCTAATCACTAGCACCCTGCTTCTGAAGGGTGAAAACCACAACTTTCCAACAAATTGTGACAAACTATATCCCCACACTCCAGTCTGCACAGCCTACCTGTTGAGAAGCAGATGCAACTTGCTGTATACTGGCCACAGGGGTTTGCTGCTGCACAACTTGAGGAAGTTTTGCAACCTTTGACAAAACAAGGCAAGCATAGGATTCAAAATACATGCATAAACACATAATAGCAGGTGATATGGAGAAACAATCTCAAGTGTGCCCACCAGGATCCTACAAGTGTGAAAAGGAACTGAGTCACCTTCATAAACAACCCGTAACGACTCCTATTTTAACTTTCTCTTTTAGTAAATGTGACTTCAAATTTGAACTGCAACATTAACACCCTGAGTCCTTAGTGGCACAGGATAAAGGTTACGGACAGACAGCACTGTGTCTTAGCCAGCAAGCTAAGTGGACCAGGAGACCTCACCAGGACAGGCACTGAGACTTCTAAGTCGTCTCATCCATCATAATCAAGAGCTCACTTACATAAAACTTCCTTTTTTAAAAAGCTGAAGCTATAGCTCAGTAATGAAACTCTTCTCATGAAGTCTTAGGTTGAATTCTCAGAATCACAAAAGGTGTAAAACTGCCCCATACAGACTGTGGCGGCATCTATAATGCCCAGCACTCTAGAAGCTGGGCAGGAGGGTGGTGAGTTTGAGCTCAACGTCGGCAAGCATGTTCAAGGCCAGCCTGAGCAATATGAAACCATCTGTTTTAGATTCTGTAACTTCAAGTATGCACAAAGGGTAGCAAGGTTCATGCATCTGAAATTCAAAATTGTGTGCAAACAAAGCTCATACAAATTAATACTTAAAGTAACAGCTAAAGCCAAAAGACAGAAATGTAAGCACATGGAAAGTAGTTTCTCCCCCCCTCGCTCTCTCCTCCCACCCCAACCCCCAACCCCCCCCCCCCGAGTGTGTGTGTGTGTGTGTGTGTGTGTGTAAATCTGACTGGGAAGTCTCGGTGTCTGTCCAGGTAAGACCCTGAAAATAACAAGTATTTACAGTACCATCTGCATGGAGTTGCACACAGTACCATACTTACCTGGATCTGAGTCTGCACCTGCTGAGTCCCAGCCAGTTTCTGGGCCTGGGAGATAGGTGTGGTCAGAAACTGGGTTTTAAGGGCTGGCTGGGCAGCATAGGCGACCTTCTGCTGCGGGCCCTGAGTGGTGATCTGCTGGGTGGTCAGCTGAAGAAAAGAGACAGCAGAGATTCAGCCAGGTGAAGACTAGCTTTCCTACTCAGCAACTGCCAAGGACCCGCACCTCCTAGATGGTATGGTCAGGACCATCCCAAGATCCTGGCATTGCCCTACCTTTCTGCCATTAGGTGAAACCTATAGCAGTAAGTTACTACATACAGGAAGCAGTGTCTCCTGCCTGAACCCACAGTCCCAGTGGAAAAATACCTGGTGTCTAGCTTGAGCCCACCCACCCTACTACCATCATCAGTTACATAAGCATTCATCTCAAAACAAAAGGAAAACAAGAGACACTGACCACATTAGCAGCTCCACCTTGAAGCCTAGACCTTGTGAGACCTATAGCCCAACACAGCCCCTGGACCCTCCTTCCCAGCACAAAGCTGCATTGATGCGAAACTTCACACAAGGAACACATACCTTTTGCTGGACAGCAGCCTGGCCCTGGGCAACTTGTGGCTGGATGGCCTTCTGCTGCTGGACAGCCTGCTGCTTGAGCTTCAGCAGTTGTTGGACATGTACAGGTTGGGCCACGACAGTCTGCCCTACAACAACACCAAGTCAGTTAGGCAGGTCCTGGCAAGGGCTTCCTGCTTATACAGGTTCTGTTCAGAAAAGGTTAAGTTCCAGAATTGTCCTAAGGCAAACTAAGCAGGCTCTAGGTATATATTGTGTTTCTATTTCATAAATGATGAAACATGTCTGAAAATGTCAGAATGTTAATGGTTAAAACCAAGGGCCAAAACTTGGGACTTGGAAAGCTAAGAGAATTTATACTCAGCCCTAGGACAACATGTGTAAAGCCAGTGTTAGGACAGAGCAAGGCAGTGACCATCTCCACCAGAAAAACCTCCCTGTGTACCACATGGCCACCTGGGAAAGGCATGCAGCAAGAGGAGGCTGCAGGAAGGTACCTGCTGTTTTTTGTGGCTGTCCAATTGCCACGCTGATCCCTGCAACGTTCATAGGCAGGGTCGTGACCCCTGGCGAGGAGACCACAGCTGCTGGGACAGATACCACTGGAGGCTTTGCCAAGGCCACCTGAGCAGGCTGAGGTGTCTGAGTTTGCATCTGCCCTTGTGCCTGCAGCTGAGAAGTAGGGACTCGGGTCTAAACAGTGGAAATAACAGGAGAATCCAGAGAAATTCAGACATTGTGTGTCTTTCCTACATTTTTAAAAACATTTTTTGACTAGAGGTCAAGAAAATTTACAAAGATGGACTAAGTAGAAAATTTAAAATCATGAGCCAGCCCAGGGACCTCTGCTTGCCAGTAACAGACACATGGAGAAAGAATCTGTACAAGACCTTTGGGTTGTCAGCCCTGCTGCCATGTTCTAATGTCCATAAGATTCCAAACACATCTCTCACCAGTCATGTGCTACTTACTCTCCATCCTCTGCCTTCCACTCCCTTCTCTCCAAGATGACTGCCACAACCACCCAAGGCTACCTGGTCCTACAACTTTTCTACACTGCTACCAAGTGCTTTTCTCCTTACATTACATTCTACAAAAGGACAATGGAACAAACACATGAACAAAAAGAAGCCTGAGAAAGTAAAAGCCACCCCCAGTCTTAAAGTGGCCACACACAGGAACCTGAAAATGGCACTCAGCCTTCTAGACGTCCCTTCCGTCTGTGCGAAAATGCCGTGGGTCACTTGTATTTTGTGGCCTGAAACTTCCCTTTTCAACAGTCACTTTTAAAGTCCTTGATGAAAGGTTAACCTCCATTGTCAATCTGACTGGATTTGGAACTGCCCAGGAGACAGCCTTCTGAGAAAGACGGTATGGAGGTTGCAGGGAGAGGGGAGGAAGACCGGTAGCCCGGCCTGAGCCTGAGGAGCTGATGTCAGCACCTGAGGAGCTGATGTCAGCGTTTGTCTCTGCTCCCTGGCCGCAGAGGCCATGTTACCTGTGTCCTCTTTCTCACACTGCCACAACTCCCCACCATGAGCTTAGGTATTTTACCACATCAAGGGGGAAAGGAAAGGAAAGGAACTAATCCAGTTGCTAACCCACCTTTTCAATGTTACAGCCCCACTATTTTTGTAGGAGGTAAGAGCACTGTTGTATTAATGAGCATGTGAGGTTTGTGGCCCAAATACTGCAATCCCCTCTGCAACAGCTAATTAAGCTTCTGCCTACTAGCTGTTAGCATTCCCTTGGCTTGCAGTTTTGTAAACACAAGCACAACAGTCTTTTTGAAATAAGTCGTCCTCAGACTTCCTCTTTAGTGGAGGGGCCTCTCACAAAGACTTACATACAGAGCAGAGCCCAAGTACCTGGGACTGAGGCCCTATCTCAAGCTATAGTTGCCAAGTACAGGATCCGAGCAGGTAATTAGCCCATGTGCCACAGTTCCTTCATTTGTAAAAGGTAGCTCGATACAAAATACCCAGAGACTGGTGCAGAGCTTCCAGGGCAGCACTGGTTGGGCAAGCCCTCCAAAGAACACCCATCAGTGGCTGCTGTGACACAGAAGATTCCAAGCACATACCACTATCTTGCTACATTATATTCCTTCCTTAGACCTTCAAGCCCCCCCACCCCCCGCTGCCAAGTGACTCGTGAACTGGCCATGGAACCTGTGTGCCTGCAACATACACACACTGTAGTCCTGTACTCTAGCCGTACTGGCATTGCCCTTTCCCTTCCCTGGCAAAGAAGAGGACAGCTAGTGTGCTGTGCGTCCCCTCGCTGTTTTCCTTCTGCTATTCCCAACCACTCAGTCCCTACAGGTCTGGTGACACTCGCAGGTTCTGTAAGAAGCTCTAGCATAACCTGCCACAAATCTAATACCTCATCCTCTCTAAGGATCAAATCTTCAGCAGGTAGAGGTGCATGCTGTGCAATCCTAACACTTTTGAGTTTAGTCTCTATAACTCTTGTAAAGATGGAAGAAAGCCAACCCTACAGTTTCCAACCTAGGTACACATCTCCCCACCAACCTAAATATCAAAAACAAGAAAGCTTTGGGGGAAATGCAGAGTTGGTACTTTGGACAACACATATATGAACTAGAACTTACAAGCCGGGCCACCTGGAGGTTGGCTACCGTGGTGCCTGTGAGCAAAGCCCCAGGCCGTGGGGCTGTGACTGTGGTGAGCTGAGGACTCTGCTGTTGCTGTGGGGGCTGTGGAGTCTGCACTTGCACTTGCGCTGGTTGCTGTGGGGGACCTGGCTGGGCCTGCGGTGGTGGGGGCTGTGGTGGCAGCTGCATCTTCTGTTTCTGCATCTTGATGATGTGTTCCTGAAACCCAAATAAGACATGCCCTCCACATGAGCTAACCATAAACCACTCTCCATCTCTACTGAGACATCAGGTACATTAGCTGATATGCAGATAAACCATCTGCACTGCTACGTGGGCACTGAATGAAAATCAGTACTTCACTGAAGAAACCAGGAATAGCAACTCTGACATGTCACTAAGTTCAAACAAAGCTTTCCAGGTTCTTACTTCTCACAGCCAGTCTAAACAAACAGTTAATGACTTTGTAACTAAACTCCATCAATAGTAATAACTTGGCAATAAACCGTATACCTTTCAAAGAAGTGCAAACAACAAGATAAGATAATGAGCTGGGCATGGTGGCTCAAGATTGCAGTTCTAGCACAGTGGAAGTAGAGGGAAAAGACCAACAACAGCTACACGATACCACCACTCAAAAACAAAAACAAAGCTATCAAGAACACTATCAAAAAGCATTAAAAAAAAAATCACCCTCCCACCCCCCCAAATGTATGAGTTGTTCCTAACAGATTTCTCTAGATGTGTAAGAGATGACAATGGCTTTGAAACTGAATTAGGAGAATGTGGGTGAAGAATAAAGGAACAAGAGAGTGGCAGCTGTTCTGGGTGGGAAATGCTAACTGGAATAGTCTCAGTGACAGTTATAGCTATCATACAATCTGCCTCTGCTGGCCTTAGAGACCTGAGAACAATTATTATGGTTTACTGGAAGAAAAAGGCTAGACAGGGCTGTCTAATTCAGCAGCCACAGCCCTGGGTTCTATGGGAAGCTCTGACATAACTGCTGAATGAGGAGCTGAATGTCATAGTTTGTGCCATTTCAAATGATTTAAGACATGTGCGTAGTAGCCACCCATAGCTGGGTAGCTCCCAACCGAGGTGCCTGATCACCACTTCTCAAAAGGAACAAGGTTAAGGTGGTCATAAACACACCCAAGAGGTCCCAATAGAACGAGGACAGACAGTCAAAAAAGAAACACAGGACAACTGATACATCTCTGGGTCTTCCTCAAGCCTCCCAGAGCTGGCTGCACCTCAGCTCTAGTGTGTCAAGCCTCTGACCAGTAGCTCAAATGATCAGGCCCAGCAGTCAGTAGGAATCACCAAAATTCTTGTTCACACTGTATGTATTTTTCTGGTTTCTTTTGATGCTGCATACTCATGATTCTGTGTTTATGGCAAGGATATAGCATTACCTTCTACAGGAAACACATTAGCACAAAAGACAGCAAGATAATAGCAAACTGGCAAAACTAGGAACATCAATGTTTAAACAAGCAACAAAGAGAGGTATACTGTGACCTAACTGCTCCTGAAGAGGAGCACTGAGGAGTGCCTTTGTACTATCCTCCAAGAAAGGTTCACATTTTAGTCCTCTGGAAAATGTGCTGTGGCAATACACTGTATAGGATTCGAGATGTACTTCCAGCAGGAAACTAAGGTTTCCCAATGCTTCTTAGAAGCATGACACATGCTTACTGGGTGGAAAGCTGCTCAAATACAAGAAAGCGGGCTCTCTACCTAAAGGCAATGCTGGATTTTTGCAAAATAGGTTCTAAATTGAAGAAAGGCTAGGAATGCCTGTGACGTACAGTAAATGAGATATTTACCGGTGCAAGCTTGCCCACAGCTTTGATCTGCGCAGGAGACTGGGCCTGGCTCTGGAGCTGTGGAACTTGCACCTGGGAAGTCTGCTGCTGTTGTTGCTGCTGCTGCTGCTGCTGCTGTTGCTGCTGCTGCTGCTGTTGTTGTTGCTGCTGCTGCTGCTGCCTAAGAAGCTGGAAATGGGCAGCGGGGGTGATAGTTTTTCCAGGTAGCTGAACCCCTGTGGCTGTAAAGAGGTTGGATTGTTAGACCTTCCCATCCTCAACTCTTCAGGAGAATAACTGCAAACTGAAAAACTGATAGCAGATATTAGCTCAGGGAAATACCAAGCCCCTTTACCTTGAGACACCTGGGTTACTAAAGAGCGGGTTGGGGTCTGCACTGGAGTCAGGTTGGTAGTGACTACAGCTGAGGCTGTCACAGAAGTAACTGCTCGAACACCTTGAGTTGTTGTCATGGACACCAGGTCAGTGGTGGCAGTGGCTGGGGAACCAACTGCTCGTTGCTGAGTGTGGACCACCTGAGCAGGAGCAGAACCTCCAGACGTCTAGAAAGGTAACATAGAAATGTTATCACAGTTGCCCACTGTAAGGCAAGATGTATGTTTCCCTCCAGAAGCCCAGAGTTTCAATGGCTTGTTACATGCAAAGTGAATTCAGCTGGGCATGGTGGTGCATGCCTTTAATCCCAGCATTTGGGAGGCAGAGGCATAAAAAACAAAAAAAGTGTGAATTGTTTGTCAAGATTCATTTTTAGTGTACAGCTCCCCAACTGTTCTGGTATCATCTGGTGAGGACAGCCCTTCCTTTCTGGCTTCCCTTGGCATGCTCAGCAAACCCATTGGTTACACACAAGCATGTGTATCTACATAGCTCTGTACCCTCCCTAACTCCGTCCATTTTTGGGTCTACCTCTGTAGGATATCAGAGAAATTACATCTTCCTAACAAAGGTATTCTCTAAACTGCAGAGGGACACAGCATGCTTATGTGAGAGCATTAGATCTTTGAGATGTCACTTCTTATATAACAGACAGGCTGCTTTTCAGGTTTGGAACAGACATCAAGTGTACTGCAATATGTTTTATTTTGACTGTAAGCTATGAAAAGAAAAGCAGGTGGCTGACACTAGGAAAACTTTCTGACCATATGCCCTGTGCCATGCCACAGAGGGCATTTCCTCTTCACCTAGGCCAACCTATACCTTTCATCTTCCCATATACAACCTATACCTTGATGCTTGGGATGGCTCTCTCTCCTGCCCAGGTGCCTTCACCCTGGGGAATCAGGTTGCTTGCTCTCCTCTCATGGCTCTGAGCCCCACTCCAGCACAGTGTTCTAGCAGGGCACCCACGTCACCTTTGCTTCCCACTGATAGAGTGAGGCACAGGTAAGGGCACTTGGGCCCAGGGGACTGGCTGCTGTTTCTTCATATACCACCTCTCCTCTCTGAAAACTTGTCCTATGGGGACATTCATCCTTCCCTAATAATACAAAAGAGAACAGTTTCCTAACACCTGATGATTCCCAAACTGACCAACTGCTTATTCATGAAATTCAAACTAGATCAGTTACTTTTCTCATCTATGGAACATTCAAGAAGCAAATAGTCTTCCCAGAACACAAGTCATGGTATGCTCTCTGAGAATGGGAACAACTCACAGTCAAAGCTCCAGGAGCCACAGGTGATGCCAGACGCTTGTTCATGGACTGGAAAGTAGCAGCAGGGACACCAGCTATTGTGTTCACAATCACATTTCCACTTACAGTGCCTAAAGAGGAGAACATGGGTGAGGCCAGAGGAGAAAAACTGAGCTCTTTTCAAGCCCTCTGCACCCTCCTCACCTGTTGGGATGCTTGTTCCAGTGACTGATGTTTTAATGGTTCCTGCCTATTGAAAACAGACTCAGGTTAACTTCAGGCCAGGCCTTCTGCTGCATAAACTCTGCAAAATCACTTATCACCAGCCAACGCAAATCCCAGAGCATACTCCTTTGCCGGTCTTCAGTCTGCTCAGCACAGGGCTGTCTCTAGCTTGGCTCCCCTTCCCATGCCCCTCACTGCATGCATCATCTTCAGCCCGAGTCTCGTCCCTCACACTGGCCTCATGCAAGCCTTTGTACTAGCTGCTTTCCTCCTCCTCGCCAACGCCTTCCTGTCACTCAGGCCTCGCCTCTTCAGTATCTACCTACCCAGCTTCTTCCTGTGGTCATTCCTCTATTCCACATAGGAAGACAAACTTCAGTGGGCAGGAGATGTTGCCCACCAACCTTACTTTGAAAGTCCCCACACCATATAGTGTTTAGTAAATGTATCATCTAAGTGAGGGGAGAATGTTGCCCAACCACATACAAAAACCCACCACAGCTGAATGCTAACGACTCGAGGTCTGAGGATGTCTCAGTTGGTAAAGTGCTTGCTTTGCAAGTATGAGAATCTGAGTTTAACTCCTCACTGATGTAAAGTCGTGGTGTGTACTTGTAATCCCTGTACTGGTGGAGTGTAGACAAGAGGATCCCTGGGGTCCACTGGCCAGCCTACTTAGCCAAATCTGCAAGCCCCAGGTGAAGGTCTATCCCAGAAACTAGAGTGGATGGCTCCCCAGAGCAGCACCAAACCACTGGCGTCCATATGTAACAGCACTCCTGTGTACTTGTACGCACCACACAAACACTTTCGTGTCACCCCACTTAGCACAGGGCCTGTTCTCATCATGTGTGACTACACACGGCTTCAATGACTGTGTGATAATTACCACAGAAGGTGAATCTAATCATTATGTCAACAACTGTGTTGGCCATGCTCGGAATTTCCTTTGCCCATTTGTGCACTTCTAGCTTGAGAATGTGGGTGAGCATGAGTGGCATCCCCAGGTGGTGGCCATGCATGCACAATGACCCAGAGGCACTGCTCTGCTCATCTACCTTACTTTACAGGATGCACTTCATTTGCATGAGTTGCGGTCTTGTTTTACAGCTCAGCAGCTCTCATTCTCACAAAGCTCTGGCTTAACCTCCCTCAAGCTTGGACTAAAAGCGTATGCAACTACACCCAACTGTGGGACCAAGGTTCTCCTGAGTCCTGATCCTCCTACCCAAAGAGTGGCTTGGCCCTCCCAAGCCATCAAGGATGGCTCAGTCCCCGAGGATGCACCCTGAGTCCTCAGAGGGAGGTGCACAGACTGTGGGTTTAGAGGCTCTCACCAGCACAGCAGCACTGCCCACAGTTGTCATTGTGGGCTGCCCCTTTGATTGTGGCTGCACAGGCTGTGGCTGGACCTGGGGCTGGGGCTGGGGCTGGACAGCAGGCTGCCCTGCTGGTGTCTGACTGCTTGCTGCCTGTGGCTGGGGCACTGGTGGTGGTGGCTGCTGTGGAGGTGGCGGGGGTTGCTGCTGCTGTTGTTGCTGCTGCTGCTGCTGCTGCTGCTGAGGGGGTGGCTGTGTCACCGGTGGCTGCTGTGCCTTCTGCTGATCAGCCAGAGCCTAAAAGGACCAGGTGGGAAAAGAAGCTGCTAAAGGAACTGGACCCAGCCTAGGGAGACAGCATGTTACAGCAGCATGTTTCTGAGAGGACCCAGGCCTCAGGGCAACATACCTTTTTCTCTTTTGCAATTCGCTCTGCACGGAGAGATGCAACTTGAATGGGAGGCAGCGGCTTGTCATAGTTGATTCCACTTAAACATAAAAAGCCAAAGTTACAAAGCTCTTTTATCTACAGCTTCAGTTACATACATCAGCCATGTTCAAAAATATTGCTTGAAGAATCCCAGAAACAATTCATTAGGTTTTTGTTTTTTTAAAAAATAGACTTAATTTTTTATTTTATGTATACGAGTACACTGTAGCTGTCTTCAGACACACCAGAAGAGGGCACTGGATCCCATTACAGATGGTTGTGAGCCACCATGTGGTTGCTGGGAATTGTACCCAGGACCTCTGGAAGAACAGTCAGTGCTCTTGACCACTGAGCCATCTCTCCAGCCCCTAGACTTAATTTTGTAAACTATGTATATGTGTTTGAATTTATATGCACAGGTGTCTATGGAGGCCAGAAGATGGCACTGATTTCCTGGAGCTGGAGTAACAGATGGGTGTGAACCACACGACATGGGTGCGAAGAACCCAACTCTTATCTGCTGAGCCAATCACCAGCCCTATAATTCATTAGTTTTATACTCTGTTCTGCCCTCAGTACTTTGAAAACGTGCTTTGTCACATTCATTTACAGCCCAGGGAATGAGCTGTGTTTTGGTCCAGGGTATATACTCTATACATGACTCAATTATTATAGTAACTGTCATAGTGTCAGCTACAGACTGACTAAATTTCAGGCTTGTGTTAAAAAACAGTAGGACAGTGGCGGTACACTCCTTTAATACTGGCTCTTAGGAGGCAGAAGCAGGTAGATCTCTAAGTTCGTGGCAAACCTGTCTACAGAGTTGCAGGATGGCCAGGGCTACAAATAAATAAATGTCTCTAAAAATAAATAAAATAAAACAAAACAAACAAACAAACAAAAAACCACCAACCAACCAAAAGACACAAACAAAAACCCAAAATCAAAACAACCCCCCCTAAACAAACCAACCCGACTTGACTTAATAATGTACAAAAAGAGAATGACGGAAATGTAAATATGCCAAAAAGAAGTCATACAACGCTTAAATGAAACATATAAGGTTTTTACTTAAGAAAAAACAAGGTACAGCACATGGTGGTTCACGCCTGCTTGTACGGGATTCCCATCACTCTGGAGGCTGAGGCAGGAGGATTACCATAAGTTCAAGGCCAGCTTATACTAAAGCCTTGTCTCAAAGCACCCCTCCTCCCCCAGCATACTTGAGAGTCAGTACTTCCTGCAGTTTCAGGAGTCTACTATCAGGTAGTACCCCATGAACTCTGTGGGTCTGCCCCAGACACACCGACACAAGTCCTCCACAGCCTACCAAAGAACTTAGAGCCTGGCCACCCCACCTCCTATTCCCATTAAGTAGACAACCCTCCTACCAACACCCCAGAGCAGATGCTGTAAGGTTTTCACCCAGCTAAATTACATGATGGGCCAAGGTGACCTCACTAATGCTCACATCTAGCTATGAGTGTGCCCTGCTCAGCCCATGAAAGTCTTCGCAGCCTATACTGCTCTGGTGACTCTGAGTCTCTTTTGTCTTCAGCTTCCTCTCCAGGCCCAGCTCACAACCCAGCATCCTAGGAGGTGACTAAACACCCCTTAGCACCTGAAACTATGTTTCCCAAACCGAGCATATCTTCATGTTCTATACGCTACACAGAACACAGCTCCTGTGAAGATCCTCTCTTCCCTCTTTTACGCGACATACACCTCTGGAAGGCATACCAGCATCCTTCACTAAGCACTGTGTGCTCTGCTAGCCCTTGACCTATTAACAAAAACAGTTGAACTAATTCATTGTTTCACCCAACCAATAAGCACTGCTGCAAGAGGTTCAGGCAGCAAAAAAGTCATATAGGGCATCTCTGAAGGTAATCCCTATCAGAAAGAAAGACAGCAGGCCTGGGCTTCAAGTTTCCACATGGTGGTCTAGCACTGGGAGATGGAACACTGAGAGGTGAACAGCCCAGGTCACACAGGGCACTGCTAAAGGAAGCCCAGTACTGCTCCTGGGCTCTCAGCAAATGTGCCATGAGTTGACTCTTGGCAGTGACCACTCCCACAGCTATGTGACAAGTAAACACACAGGATTTAACAGGAAAGCAGGTGCTGGACAGGAAATGACCAGTGTGCACACATATAGTGTTGGAGACAAAGAGGTGTCTATTTCACCCAAGCAGATCTCCTTCCTAATAGTTATCCAGAGAACATACAAGAGCACTGCTCGTATCCACCCCACAGCTCGGCTCCAAAAGAGCTTCATCTTCCCATTTCACCACCCACCCACCGACTGTTTTCTTTTTCCTTTATTGAATAATTACGTACATTCATCTTAATATCCTTTTATGGTACAACCAATAAAGGTTGTACTTGCAGGGCAGGGGAACCTGGTAAGAAACTTCCTTGCAATCACTCTCTGAGCCTTGGGACACATTAGCTCTACCTGAGAACAAAGCCCCTGCCACAAAGCAAGAGGGGATGATGACTCCTTATAAATGCAGGACATGACTCTCAATGTGTCTGTCTATCTGGCAGGGGCTACCCCAGACAAACTCTGATCAAGGGCAAAAGACCTCAAGTTTTCTCAAGCTCAGGGTCCTGTACCATCATGACTAAAGCTTAGACCATGCTATTTTATACTAGAGTTCAGTATTCTACTGAACTCATTTCAAAGGCAAAAAAATGTGTCAAATTCATAGACATACCTTTCTGCCAGCACAGAGGCATGTTTGGGGTTCTTCTGAAAGGGATTCATGCCAAGCCTGCAACAGAGAAACGAGAACAGTAACAGAACAAGAGCAACCAATCAGGAGCAAGTCTCAGTCAGCAGCCTCTAAGCTGATACAATCTCAGTAACACAGTGAGAGCCCAGGGAACATACAGAGGCTTGATTGGGGGGCTTCTCTTGCCAGCTGTCATTTTCATCAGTTCAAAGTGGCTTGTGTACAACTGGGTGTGAGTGGCGTTCTCATCCTGAGCATAAATCTGGCTTGTTCGGAGCGGACGGTTGTTCTTACTCTGAAACAAAATTGATAGGAGCTCATCAAGTTTAGACCATCAGTCTGACACACAACTACTCAGGAAACAGCATTTGCTGAGTCAGAAACCTGTGTCTAAGCTCCAAGGACTGCACCCTGCTGGTACCTGGCAGTTTCCCCCAATCCTTAGAAACCTTTGCTCAACTGAGCCTCCCCCTTCACTGAGGAGAGAGATATTGCACAAAATATTCAGGGTCATACCCTGGAGTTAACACATGGCAGGTGACAGGGTAGGGCTGGCTGCAAGTCTTCAACTGTTGAGTCTAATACCCATGGACACTAAAGGGCAGTGGTAATCTAACACAGATGCCTTCTACCCATAGTAAACAGTAGGGCAATCGAAGACAGCATTCCTTGAAGGCTGTAATATCATTTGTACCTCATCATCTTTCCTGCTTTTAATGCAGATAAACAAAAGGACACTCAACAGCTGTGCAGTTGCTACCCAGACACCCAAATACTTCAACTCAGATAAAAGTCCAGAGATAAGTCTGTGCAAGGTCAAAGACGAGAGCTCACAACCCCACCTGGCCCAGGACTCTCTCTGCCTCTCAGTGTCTCTGAACCCTGACTAAGTCCATTATTGAAGTCAGTTATACCAAGTATAATTGTGATATAGTTAAGCAAATAAACATATGTACATGACTGTTGCTGGAGGAATGCCTTAAGTTCAGAGAGAATGCCAAGGGAAGTCAGAACTAAAAACAAGAATGTGCACAGTTGCATGGATCAGCTTGTGAACACTGTCCCCTATATAAGCATTCTCCAATTTAAACAATCACAACAACATTAAACAAAGGGAAGCAGGGAAAGGGGAAAGTAAGAGCCAGTGAGTCACACCCACCACCAGAGCAAAGGCAAGACAAGGCCAAAGGCAGGAAGGACATGTGCTCAGCAACAAAGCCCTGATTGGTTCTAGCTATGAACAATAGCTCCAGGGCTAAAAATACACACACGTATGTTATGCTTACTGGCATCTAGCCACCATGTTATAAGCCTCAACAGGGTGTGAACAACAGGGAGGCTTCTCAATGTCCCTGAGGGTCTCGGTGAGTCACTGTGTGGTTCCTCAGGTGAAGAAGCAAAGCCTCTATTGTACACGAATAAAAGGCACTTGAGAAAACGCTAAGTGCTGTATTTCTGCTCCTAGAGTCCAGGCTCAGCCTGGATCTCACTGTGCTCCTCTGCACAGGCACTTACAGAAAGCTTTCCATCTCATTCAGAACACCTCCTCGTACCTTATAAATATTTTGTGCCTTTTTCTTTGGATTAGCTTCACAAACCAGCTATAAGAGAAGAAAATATTTTAGCTTTATTTTTTTTCAATATTAAGGTAATGGCTGCTATTATTATAAATGCTTCCAGAACATAAAAGAGTGAATGTGAGATTTCAAGAAGTTTTACGGTAGAGGAATCACAGAATGGTATCATGAGGAAAGCTTGCTTTTTTTATTAAAAAAAGCAAACAAATGTTTTGTTCTGAGACGAGTGTTTTAGAAATGACAAGAGATGGTTCAAAGAGTGGTCACAGAAGTGAGGTTGAGTGTGGACCCTCGTCCCGAGGGCACACGTGGCTCCTAACACCAAGGTCGCTTTCACAGATTGTATCAAAACAAGGACTAGATGCCTGTCTTGCCGACATCGCTGTTGCTCCTAAGCTAATAGACATACTCAGGTGGTCAGAAAGACTGTTCTCTGCACACCTGCCTTGGCAACTGAACTGAACATTTGCAAAAGCTGGTGTGACATGTGCAGAAAAACTAGGGTTAAGTGGCAAAAAAAAAAGGGGGGGGGGCTGTGTAAAGAAAAGAAAGCCAAATGGAGAAACAGAAACAGACAAACTGAGAGCAGGAAGGAGGAAAGCCGAGTAGAAGCCTGCATGTCCCTAAGCTGCTGCACTGACTCATTTTCGTCCAGGATGCAAACCATAGCAGGTTTCTTAAAATGAAAGACACAATGGTTTGGCCATATTATCAGTCAATAAATACTTGCAATGCTCAGAGTTATCCCAGAGAGACTGTGCTTGTTAAACCACTGACTGTGCTTGCAGCACAAAAAAAGTATGAGCAGACTCTTCTTTAAATGAACTGGTTACCAAATAAAAAGAAGAGTTCTTCTCTCCCTCATTCCGAAGCTTAGTAACAAAAACTAGCTATGATGGAAGCCTGATGGCGCAGTTTTCCACACTGCAGCAACAGCACAGATGCTGGCACCTGGTTCATGTGCTGCTAACACCAACCCTGTCTCAAGGGCAAGGTGGCTGATGCTCTACGCATGTTCCCGTGGGCCTCACTGGTCAAGAAGGCTAATTTCATCACAGTCTACCAGGATGGCTACACTGCCCAGCAATGCCCAGCAAGACCTAGTCAATGCAAGGCCAGATCCTCCCAGGAAGACCAAGGAGTCCAAGCTCACCTTCCCCTCCTCTCTGGGAATGATGACGTTCTCATAACGATTCCGGCACTGCTTGGAAGAACGGTAGATTCGACTACAGGAGTTGACAACATCACTGACAAGGTCCCAATTAGGTGTGTGGGCAGGTGACACAATCGTGAGGTTCAAGGGCAGCTCAAGCAACTGCTTTACAGCCTAGAGGTTGAGGTTTCAGAGCACACAGGTCAACACACTTCAAATGCATTGGTGATGTCTTTCCATGTGTCAAAGACACCCCACACAGCACTATGAATTGCCAATGTGAGGGAGCAAACAAACCATAGGAATGCACAACTCAAAGATAACACAGCCACTTACCTGTAGCAAGGCCCAGTCCTCGCCAATGAGCCAGTCGGGACTGTCCTGGGCAGGTTCCCCTGAGGACTTGACATAGGTGGGCAGAGGCTTGGCAAAGGGTGTCTGCTGCTTCAGCAGCAGGTTCTTCTTCTGCTCTTTGCCTTCACGCCGGATTTTCAACATGCCAGGTGTTGCCCGGTCAAACAAGGATCGGGGCGGGACAACCGCCTCGCCATGCCGCTGCTTCTTCTTTCGGCCTGCAGCTGAACAGGAGCAGAGTTCAGCAAAACAGGACACTGAGATTTCCTCACCCGTGAGATGAAGAAAAGGGAAGAAGGCACACAGAGGCATGTAGACCCAGGAACTATGAAAACAACTGCTAAAGGCAAAACCGGTTTCTTGAGTTTACTATTTATCTGTTTGGGGTTTTAAAAACAGTCTTACTACTTAGCACAGGCTAGCCACGAACTCTTATGATCCTTCTGCCTCAGCATCCCAAGGTTGCTACAGATGCATGCCATGGCACGCACCCTCCCAGTGGTCTTCTAGTACTAACAACTGTAACCATCAAGCCTCTTCCCCTAAAACAGGAGAACCCAGGGACATGGTACAAGAGACGATGGGTGGGCCCCTCCTCCCATCCCAGTAGAGGGAGAAGAGTCACAGTGACTTAGCCTCTCATCAGCACGGCAACCCCTGGGGGCAGAAGCAGTGAGGTGCACACCTGAGGGGTCTGTTTTGTGCCGCTTGCGCTCCTTCCTCACATAAACTGGAGGCAGCTTAGCTTCTGGGATGGGTGTGGTCTCGTACATGAGACACATAACCGAGTCAATGTAGATATCATTGTCATCCTGAGGAGGGGTGGGTGGCGTCCAGAGCTGTATAGGGAAAGCAGGTTCCATAAGCTGCCAAGCTATGGGAAAGGCTGCCCCTTGATCAGGCATTCAGGGAGAGGGTCACATACCGGCATGACTTCCGTTTGTCCGTCGGCATCTTCACAGACGTACTCCTATGGAACACAACAAAGGCCTTGCTTCATGCCAGATGCCACAAATCAATATTCAACCGTGACTGTGACTGTAGAACTGTGTTTTATTTAAATCCCTCAAGTCCCATCCCATCCCATCCCATCCATGAAGTCAGTTTGTCAGTGAAGACCTCAAAGTGTCAATTACTGCCAGCAGTGGTGGCACACACCTTTGATCCTAGCCCTTGGGAGGCAGAGGCCAGCAGATCTCTGTGAGTTTGAGGCCAGCCTGGACTACAGATTCAAGACAGCCAGGGCTACATAGAGAAATTCTATCTTGAAAAGCCAAAAAAGTGTCAATTATCAGGAATATGTTTTCAGAACAGCTGTCAGGTGAGGAAAGGAGCTGAGTGCTCTCCTCAGAAGTGGAGGCTAGTTTACCATGCTATAAGCATCCTCCCGAGTGTAGGTGAGAAGCTCTGCCTCCTCCTGCTCCAGCTGCAGCCGGGCCTCCCTTTCCTGCAGGGCTCTAGCATTGCGGGTTTCCCAGTCCTTCACTGATGCCATCAACAAATCCTGCCAGAAAAAAGCATAGGGAAAAGAACTTCTGAGATTAGAGCAGGCGGATTGTTTCTGTTCTCTTCCTAGTGGTCAACTCACCCAGCCACTGTGCACACACATGGTGGAGCTCTATCTCCCCAAAGGGATGTCTCAGTTCTTACTGCTACACATGCTCTGCTCCTCAACATACAACCCTCGACCAGCCCCAAGCTGCTTCCAAACAAGTGCAATGACATCAAGGTAAAAAGCAAAGAACCCAGCTGCCTGCACAGGGTTTCCAAGATCACAGTCTCAGTGAGGCCTGCACTGCTAGCATTTGGATGTCCCTTGATCTCATGAAGTTATAGTCACTTTAAATCAAATTCTGCCCTGAGAATTTTTGTTTTTACTATGTCATGCTAACTGAAACTTGATTCTCTTACCTCACTGCTTCTCTCTTTTTCTTGTTCAGTGGTCGTATGGAACAATTCCAAGTAATTCAATGCATATTTTTCAATTGGTGTAAGCTATTTCAAAAATACATTTTTGAACTGGGTTAGTAGCAACTTAATAAAGATCAATAAAATTCCTCATAAAATCTTTCACCAACATTTAATTTTAAAAGTAACTACTCTTAGTCAAAACAAACAAATCATATTTCACAAAAGGGTTCAAATGTTAAAAATCTTAGCTCTAAAGAAAAAAAAAAAAAAATCCCCAAACCTGTTCCATAAAGTCAGCTAGCTCCTC
Organism: Uromys caudimaculatus; assembly: GCA_028551405.1. Taxonomy (NCBI): domain Eukaryota; kingdom Metazoa; phylum Chordata; class Mammalia; order Rodentia; family Muridae; genus Uromys; species Uromys caudimaculatus. The sequence continues at coordinate 33,197,775 of CM052721.1, forward strand.
CAGCTGTGACGGTTCCTCATCATATTTAGAGCCATCTGAATCTGAGGACACAGCTACAGTGCTGGATCCAGGCACAGCTTCCTCTGTGGACCTCTGCACATCTTCCTCCAGACACTCGATGCTCTTGAGGGCCTACAGGGAGTCTGCACTGAGACTTAAAGGTGGACTTGTCAAATGAAAGAGTGTGTACTGTAACAAGCAGCAAGGCTCCAGGGGTAGTTCCCTTCTTTTAGAGTCTCACACATAGACTGGATGACAGGCATTCCAATGACAGACACAAGGATGGATCTAAAACTTCTAGACCTTATAAAATTACTATCAAGCTAGACAGGGAAGTCCTAGGGAAGAACAAAACACTGGCATGGGTTAAGGATGGTAAAATGTCAAAATAAACAGGATGATGAGGCCACCAAAAATTCCAGGCTCTAAGACCAAGAAGGTGCTGTGTGGTTTCATTTCACACCTAGTATATATGGCACTAACCACAGCTGGTTAAAAAAAGCTGCAAAAAAGCCAGTCTGGCCAGAAGGAAGTGCACAGAAAACTGTGGCAGAGATGGCCAGAACACATAGGGGCAGCTAACTACATTAGAATATAAGGCATGTACATTAAAAAACTGCCACTGTTCACCTCCTAAGCACTCAGGAGTACACATCTAATAATGGCTCGGGCTGTAAAAAAGAGGTGCTCACATGTGAGGCAATACAGCCATGATAAAACAAAAAACAAAAACCAAAAGCCCATGCAATCAGTTTTCAAAGTATTTGGCAAAAGCTACAGCTTAAAAGATGACCATACTACACAAGAGCCACAAAAAATAAATAAATAAAATTCCAGAAGACAACAGAGGAGGGTACCATGGTGACCTAGAGAATCTTTAAAGTTGGATAAAGAAAGCCCTGACAATGATGACAAATCTAGGAATCTCTGTTCAGCAAGATAAATAACAATGCCTGTCCATAAATACAAAGACCCCAAAAAGATAGTAAAAAACGAGAAAGGAGGAAACAAGACAACCCTCATCACAGGACAGTAAGATGGTTCACCAGGTAAAGGTTTCTGTTGCCAAGACACATGGTGGAAGGAGGGAAGTGACTCTTGTTTTCTGACCCACTTAACACAATGTGTGCACTTTTGAGCATGCGAGAGTGCGCGCGCGCGCGCGCGCGCACGCACACACACACACACACACACACTTGAAAATACTGGGCTGGGGAGATGGTGCACTTGGTCTTTCAGAGGACCTGAATTCAGTTCCCAGCACCCTGGGTGGTCCACAACAGCCTGTAACTGCAGTTCTAGGAAAACTGACTCCCTTTTCTGGTCTCTGCAGTCACTCACACTCATGTGTGCATCCACATGCACACACAAATTACAAAATAACATACATCCTTTTAAAAAGTCTCCAAAATCCAAAAACTTGACCAAGCAATTAAAAAAAAATTATCCAGGAGCTAAGGTGAGGCTCAGCAGTAGGCTTACATGAAGCCTAGGTTTTTATCACTAGCTCTGGGGCAAGGGGGAAGACAGTCAAATGGCCATCAAACTCATGAAAAAGGTGTTCAGATTCACTACTCAACAGCAAGATGCAAAATCATACCATACGAGGTCACACCTTAAGAGAGAGACCACCCAACTGAAGCCCTGGGCAGTCCACAGCAGTGCAGCACTCAGATGCTACTGAAGCACACCACTTAACTCCACTAGTTTTATATGCAGGATAAGCTGGCCAGAGACACCGCTTCAAGGCTTACATTCGTCAGGAATATATGTACGTGCTCACAGAAGACACTACAAAGTCATCTATACAGAGGTCTGATTAGCAGTGTGGCAAGTTCATAAATATTATTACCCAGAATGAGGGCAGATACGCTATTGCCACATGAAACAAAGGCAGACCCAAAGCACAGAACTCTATTCATATCCAGCTCAAGATGGACAACTATAAAAGGATGCCCAAAAGAGTAGTCACTTCTCGAATGGAGTGGCTGAAGAAAAGAGGGCCTTTCTGAATAGTTCGGTTTTAGAATCAGAAAGCAGCTGGCCACTGTTGGTAAAGCTTTGACAGCATGGAGCACAAGGCAGTAGCACACCAGGGCATTGCTGTACACCATCATTCATTGCCGAAGAACAAGCAACAAGTCAGTCTCCCTAGACAAACAGCAGAATCAGAGGTGGGGCAGCTTCCATGGGGAAGACATTAAAAAAGTAAGGCTCCTGGGGTAAAATAGGCCTTAATCAGGCCAGAAGCAGGAGAAAGGGTATATAAGTAGCCCTGATAGGTATCTGCTATGTGCCTATAAAGATGGCCGCTGCACAGGACCCATGTGTGCAACTCCAAACCTTCCAGTGCCTGCACTGAAACAGTGATATCCCTTACATGCATCCAGAATATTATAGCCCAACAAGAAACCAATATGAAAAGTCCCAAACACAGACATTCTGGGGCCTCATCCACGTCATCGAAGTCAGCTGTGTATTACAGGAGCGTGCTTGGGGGCCAGATGGGATACATGGTTCTTTGAGTCAATACTGGAAATCAAATATGGCTCATAAAGTAAGGTCCTAATGGGAAGAGGACAATGGCTAGCATCTTCTCCATTCCCTTGATACTTCTTTATAGTTGAGGCAGAGCAGGAAGGCAGGCAGGAAGGCTTCAAGATCAACAGAGGGGGGAATCAAGAAAGAGTAAGGACTGAGCACTCAGAAGCCAGGTGAGTGAAAGCACACACAGTCACAACTCAAATACAGCGCTCACTGTCAAACAAGTCTTACGGTAGACCGGATTTCCTCTCACCTCTATGAAAGGTCTTGCAATCTTGGGTGCGATAGTTTCGCTGACAGATGGTTCCTGAGAAAGCACCACAAATTCCTCAGCTTTCACAGGAAAGCCAGCATCATCCATAGGTGAGTAGACTTCAAACAGCTCCTGGATAGTTCGCTAAACACAAATAATAAGCACAGTAACTTCCAGGAACAGACACAATCCTGAATCTGACCTGAGCCTTGGGCAGCATAAAAACCCACCCGAAAATAATCCCTCATGAGTGAATTCACATTTAAAAAAAAAAAGATGATTCTATTCACTGTGGCATTCCTCACTGTGAGGGAGCTGGGAGGTGAGACAGATATGGTATGGAACCATCTCCAGTCACTGAGGGTCTCTAACACAGGAAAGCTACCTGAGTTAAGAATGCCATTGAGTAGTCATTTCCCTGAGCAGCTACTTCCCGGATCAAATCTTTAGTTCCATTTTTTAACAATTTCTCTTCAATAGAATTGCCACTGACAAGCCTATAAAATAAAAAAAGAAAAAGTACGTATACATATACAGATGAAATAAGTCACGTCATCTAGAAACACAAGCCAATACCAGGCACAGGTCTCCAAAGGGTAGCCAGCCAGAGATGCAGCACCTGTCTAAGCCATTCTGCCACTCCCGCCTGCCACTGTTCCTCCCACCACAGTCAACCTAGACCTTTCTCCACCGGTCTTGGACTCATCCCTTCTGGACCACAACAGGCAGAGTTGATAGCTTTCCTGACTTGCCTTGTAGGTGTCCCCTGCAGGATGCTAGCCCCCCTGCAGGTCTCAGAGTGCCCCCCGCAGGGCTCATCAACCCAGTCTGCTGTTCTCCTACAACACTCACGGTTTTAAAATATACTTTTAAAACATTTTATGTATACGGATGTTTTGCCTGCGAGAATGTGTGTGTAGCATTTCCATGCCTGGTGCCCATAAAGGCCAGTGGGTGGCTGTTGATTTCCTGAGACTGGAGTTACAGACAGTTGGTGAGCTGCTATGTGGGTGCTAGGAACTGAACTTGGGTCCTGTGTAAAAGCAGCCATCTCTCCAGCCCTGATTACTTGCTTTAAGGATGTTAAATGCTAAAAGTCAAGACAGCTTAAGTTAAACCATTTTAACAAAAATTTTCACAGGGATGCAAAAAACAAATGGGAATTTTCCAGGAGAAAAAAAAATCCTAAATAGGAAACATATTAAAAAGTGAGCAATCAAGGTGCAATGCTGTCTTTTCTCATGTTAACACAGGTCCTGTAGACACAGTTCCTTTACGTTTAGGAGCTTTAGGAGTAGGAAAAAGAGCCAGATGCTAACCCGTGAGATAACATTAAAACAGGTTGCATTTTTGTCCACTTCTGGGTTACAAGCACGTCAACACTCTGCAGCACAGAACAAGATGGCACCACCTTACATTCATGCAACGGCACACACATGCAGTCGGTTGGGCTTTGTTAAAACAGAGTATCACAATGTAGCTTCAAGCTCATCATCTTCCTTCTATGCCTCCGGAAATCAGGGATTTTAGCATGTGCTGCCATGTCCAGTATGGGTAACATTTTTTTCTTAAAAAATTAATATTGAGTGAGACTGAGATCGATAAGATAATATAAGCACATAGGCATGCATGTGCCACAACTCACGTGTAGAAGTCTGAGAATAACTTTTCTCGCAAATTTTTATCACTATTACGATATACAGTTATAGTGATAGAAGGGCAGACAGATGGATGGACGGACGGACGGACAGACAGATGGATGGATGGAAGAGTTACAGTGATAACTCTCCTTCTACTACCATGTAGGTCCTGGAGATTATACTCAGGTAAACCAAAGGCAAATATTTTAATTAGCTGAGCTATCACATGGGCCCTGTGGGTGAATTTTTAACAGACATATTGTTATACAGTGTGATCCTCCAGGCAAAATAGCAGTCATCTTCATCAGACCAGCTGTGTCAGCTTGCAAGAGACCATGATGAGTGGTCCTATTAATTATTGATGTTCTCTCAGAAAGATGGACTGGGGAAGTCATGGGACCCTCATCTTTGTATGCAATTCTACACTAGCATGTAGGGGGGCTAGAATAAGAAGGCCCGGGGAAGGTAGGAAGAAGAGATTCCATCTATGTAGCTATACATAAGTTACCGTCCATTCTAGGGTGTAGCTGTTGCTCTGAGGTTACCCATAACCCTCTAAAAAAACCATTCACGCACTAGAAGTAAGTCAAATAAACTCTGCAATGTTTCCAATGTTAGGCTTTGGTAGAATCAAACTTGGCTTGTCTTTGGGGCTTTCCTTACAAGGACGCATTGAGAAGGAACGCTTGCAATACATATTTTCATCATTGCTTGCCTTTCCAACCCCTTCTCCTAGGCAGCCAATGCAAAGGCTATTGGGGAATGCTATCACCCTGGGTGTACCCTACGGGCCTTTGAAGCGTGTGACATACATAAGGCACAATCAATCCTGTCTGTCATGGCATATGCTAACCCACACTTGTTTCTTTTGCTAAATGGCAAGAAGCAGCTCCCTACGAGCATGTTTTCCTTTTGTCTGCTCAATATGTATGGCTGCATCCTAATGGGTGCGCCCTATTCCTGCCGCAACGAACAACATTACTGCGAGGCAGATGCCTCAACATGGCTATGGCAGGTAAAGGGCACAGCACTTTAATTTCAACAAGTCTTCTCACGCTGCTTTCAGAAGAGCTGAGGCAATTCCTGGGCCCTATAGACATGGCAGCTTCCATGACTAGGCTCAGCTTCTCTTTGATATTATTCCTGTCTGTAGTCCCAAACAGACACTTCATGTTCAACCTGAGCATCATTCTGCCCTACAGTGAGCTGGACCTCCGTGTTGTGACACTTGAAATTGACTGTTCAAATTCCTCGGGCCCTCTGCATTACCAGTTTTAAGTAAGAGCACCTCATTTCTCCACTTATGAGACTGATCTGACCTTTGCACAAAGAACTGCAAGGCACTCCTCCAATCTATCATTTACCTATTTGTCTGTTAAATCCTTCAACACTCAACCTGAAGCCTACTCATCTGTTGCCTGTCTAGACTGTGTTGTGCTCCTAAGCAGGAAACAGTGACCCAGCCCTATTCTCTCAGAGATAGCATACTCGCACATAAGGTAGTATTATATTAGCATAACAAACAACACTCAGAAATTTAGAAGTAGGCCACTGGGCCCTTCTGTCTTCCCAATTAGCAGTGAAAGGCCACCAGTTACAATGTATATGCCTGAAGATAAGAGACATATCCAAAGTCTGTCAACAGATACTTTGTATGTTATAGTACTTCAAACAAGCCAAATAAAAGCTGTGCTGTTCAGTTACTATAAAAAATGTACAATGTGTACACACCGAACACCAAAAAGCCAACACACAACTGATTACATACTCAAGTAAATGTCAAGTATAAAGGCCAGGCAAAACAGCAGCACTAGAAACATGTCTAAAAGGAAAACAAACCTCAGTTATGTAGAGACTTCTAACATTCAGCTGCAGCATAGTACACCCGGCTCTATGTCCCAGCTGTGTTACTGACCCCCTGCACCCACGCCTCCCACAGAGCTCGTCATGCGCAGCTCTATGGGCTGGCAGGACTGTTGTCACCTGTATATGTGGATGTCCTTGCGCCTCCCAATTCTATCACACCACTCTTGGGCTTTGGCATCCATAACTGGATTTAGGTCATTGTCATAAAACACCACAGTGTCAGCCTCAACAAGGTTTATGCCAGTGGCACGGCTATGGGTTGAGAGAAGGGCACAGAAAATCCGCCTGTCTCTGTTGAAACGCCTCATCAGCTCCTGAGAGGAAACAAAGTATGTAGGTTAACATTTCTGGAGACTACTGGAAGACCTTTGACACCTTCTAGGATCTGTCAGTTCAAATGATTTCGTGACAGTCTGACTTGTCCCATGATTAACATCTTACCCCGGCTCTCCTGCAAGTCTGAACTTCCTTCCATGCACAGCACCTCTATGTCATGTTTAGACAATACCGACATTGTGTGCATACAATGTCACACCTATCTGGTACTTGCTGTCAGCCCAATCTGTAGGCCCCACAAGAAAGCAAAGTCTTGCTAGGGAGGGAGCTGTGCTTTCTCCTCTATCCTCAGGCAATGCCAGGGCACTCTACAGGCAAGAAGCCCCTGGAGTAAGGCTGAGGAAACACAAAAAGATCTCTCTAACCATGTGGGACAACAAACTGTAATGAATGTTGAGTACTTCTCTTCTGTAAATTATTTCCATGCCAAAACAGAACTAAAGTTGACTAACCTCTCTCTTCAAATAACAACCTAGGTTTCTACACTATTACCAAAAAAAACCCCCAAAAAACCAGGCTCCTTTCTATCTGCATGTATAATGTGTACCAACTTTGCATTTGCTTTGAAACATAAAAAAAGTCTTGTTTAGCACTGTGTTTTTCTCCCCCACTCAGGACTCTTTGTACTATATACTCTTGCCTGTACTGAGACACTTCTGGTAAGGACTTTCTAGTCTGTCATTTGGAGTTGTGGAGAAAGTCGTGGTCCACTGCCAAGGCACAAACCTTCATGTACTTTCTTCTGCTGAGTATTCACTCAGTTACTAATCATGGCTTATCATGTGCACATTTACAGTGAGCAATTTTATGCACCAATCATTCAGTGAAGCATTATTGCTGTTGTGTGGAAGCCCTAGACAGGGATCACTACATCAACTGTCTTATCCACCTCTGAGGCTGGCAATCCATGCTGCTTTCTGGAGAGCTATGCTAAAGGTTCTACAAGCACTGTGTGTTAACCAAATGTTAAAAATTAACAAATATGGTCAACAAAAACATGGAAAAACTTCTCAGTTGGTATTTCTTTGCCAGTTAGTCTAAAAAGCATTCATATCTTTGCTAGATAGCCACCTTTGTTTTTTTTTTTTAAGATTTATTTATTTATTTTATGTATATGAGTTGCACTATAGCTGTCTTCAGACACACTAAAAGAGGGGATCAGATTCCATTGCAGATGATTGTGAGCCACCATGTGGTTGCTGGGAATTGAACTCAGGACGTCTGGAAAAGCAGTCAGTGCTCTTAACTGCTGAGCCATCTCTCCAGCCACCGACAGCCACCTCTTAAAGTATGTCAGTACTATCCCAGTGTGACTACAGATTACCCCTATTTGTCCTGACACACCTAGGACCAGACATCCAGTTGGTTGACAAGCTTGTTGGGGGTTGGGGGTTGGGTGTCAAGAAAGCAGTCAGTCTGGAACTCAGAAAGTTCTAATGCTACCTCTTCTGCATTTAGGGGCAGTGGACTACTAACCTCACAGCTGTAGGAAAATGAGGCCTAAATCCAATGATTCAGGGTCATACCATGGAATCACCACCAAAGGATTATTTCTTACCTGCCGTTGTTCACTGTTGGCATTTTCATCAATCCGTACATAGGTGAGATAATGGAAGTTCAAGAACATCTCTAAAATGTCCAGCATAAGAACCATCTGAGACAAAATCAGCACCCGACGTCCTTCAGATTTCAGTTTCTGTAGCAGGATTGCTAAAGCTTCTAACTTCCCTGAGAGAGAAAGAGAGAATGTCTGTCTTGCATTCTAGAACAAACGTATTTCACTTCACAAACATGCCAACAGGATCTGTCATACCTGAGTCAAACTGCACCAGCCTCAGCTCCGGGAACTGCAGTGAGCGCAGTGCTGTTAGTTGTTGCAGCTGCCGATGGTAAGGGCTGGTGTGCTCCCTCAGGCACTGCCTCAGAGCTCTCAGTCTGCTGCTATACAGTGAGGGTGGCCTCGAGACCCACAGGGAAGGTGGTGTAGCCACCACTGGAGGAATCACACAGGCCACCCTGAGGAGCAGAAATCGTGTGGTCACTATGTGGTACCCTGGACCCTCTGGCAGCAATGAGGTTTCTGGGCAAGGCAGAACCCTCTGACAGTGTGAGCTGTCAGACAAGCAACAAGAGCTAGATTCTATCACTGCAAGGTTGCAGAATCTTTCACAGCTCAAGGACACAAACCCAAGACAACTTCAGTCAGGACAGATCTAAATGACTAGCACAGGGCATTCTCCAGACTATAGCCATTGGCTCAGATATTCCTCTTGGGACAGAAGTAAATTTTCTCTAAATACAAACCTTATAAATAAATACTACAGGAGAGGGGACAGACCCAGGACACCCTAAAGACAGAATTGCAAGGCCATAACCAATCTAAGACTACCTACTAACTTCCAGTCATCTATACCAGAAAGCTTTCTCTCCTAGGCATCAGTTGAAGCTCTGTTTTAAATGTTATTTATTTACTCACCCCCCCCCCCCAGACTCACTAGTTAACTCTGAGCCTCTGCCTCCCCAGTGCTAGGGTTAAGGGGTGCACTACCATGCCCAACTACTTTTAAGTTATGCTTATGCTTGTGTATCTACTTAGGGTTGTGGATATGCATGCAGAGCCTATAGAGCCCAGAAGATGTCCAATCCCCTAGAGCTTGAGGCACTTGTGAACTCCCTGCCTTGGGAGCTAGGAACCAAACTGGGGTACTCTGTAGGAGTACTATGGGCTTATAAATGCTTAGTTGTCTCTCCGTCATGATAAGCTGGGTTTTGGTGGTTTGTTCCCAAGTACATCTCCTCTGAAGTGGCCATCTGTGATGTGTGAAGATGATCAGCATTTCGAAGACAAACAAAGACATAAGAATAAATGGGAACAACTCTACCACACAGCCTGGGAAGGCCAGGAACAGGCTGGCTCAGCCTGAAAAGGACTCCATTTTTTTCTTCATTAATTTACTTATCTATGAGACCTGGAAGGCAGGCTCTGAACACTAAGCACAGGCCCTGGGTAATCAGGGCGTCTCTGGACAGGAAGTAACAACATAGTTCAGCCAGACAAAGAAAATGACCCTGAAGCTGAGCCAGGAGAGCAGGGCCAGGGCATAGACTGTCAGTTGTCTAAACAGCAGCAGAAATATCAAAGCCTAGTAGGAACACCGTGGCTAGCTGTGGTGTTCAGCCCACTGAGGCTACTCTACTAACTTGTTCTGAATTCTACTCTTCAATGTCCCCAAGTAACACATGGCTAGTTTTGTGGGTCAGTTTTCTTAAAGAGCCAGTTAATAACCTAAGGCCCCTGTTCCCAAATCATTTCAAACCCCCAAGAAAACTCAAAAAGACAACCTGAGGGAAAGCGATTGGAAATAAAAACATTAAAAAAAAAATCCAAAGAATGAAGAACTCCAGGGTGTGGCAGCTCATACTAGCCTTGGGAGGAGGGGGAGGAGGCAGGGGCATCAGGAAGAGTTCAAAGCAAGCCTAGGCTAGCTATATAGAATTTAAGAGCAGCTACATGAGACCCAAAATTAAAAATTAAAAAGAAAACAGAAAATTTCTGGTGTGCATCAAAGTAAAGGGACAGAAATCAGGATAAAGACACTCATCTGCATGCACTAACTCACCTGTCAAGAACATCTTGAAGAGACTCTCGACGCTGACTCAATGTCAAAATCAGATCACCTTCACTCTTATAGTTTGCTCCTTTAGAACTCTTTCCAAGGTTGCTATCCAAAGACCAGCACAAAGGCCTCTTCCTTCTTCCAGGCAGGGAACAAACCCTCAGCAAGTCTCTGCCATACACTGGACCCTGGGAACAACGCCGCTCATTGATAAAATGAATCTGATCCAACCGTTCCTTCAAAAGTCTGCTCTTCTCCTCCTTGATCAAAAAGGCCAGAAAGACAAAAGCAAAACAAAACAAAAGCAGGTTATTTGAGAAACGACCTGACAAAATCACCCCACTGAAGGCTCTGGCTATTATGCATACATTCATTTCAACATCCGTGGCCTACTTCTATGAAACTACTGGCAGAAATAAACGAAGAAGCAAAAGAGCCTTCTCTGTCCTCCTAAGACATAGAAGACACTAAAAGGTAAGACAAAACAAAAGGAATAAAGACCACAATGCCTGCAGTCAGAAGCCTATATCAGTTTGTTTCATTGGGAACAAGTGTTAAATCAAGGCGCTAATTCAAAGAGCATGTGCGTCTCTGATATGCATAAACCAGAAAGGACCTACAGGAGCCTTGGCTGCCACAGAAAAGCTTCTGAAAGCTACTTGCCAGTGTGTGTCCTTGCATCTAAGCCTTACCTGGGTTGGCCCTGCAGCAGGAGAAGCTGGTTTGGAAGCCAGGCCAGGTTCTCCAACAGCCATAGCACTCACTGCTACTCGACCCGGAACACCAACTACAAATGTAAAAGCAAACAGCTGAAGGGGATAAAGGTGTAGTTTAATGGTAGAGGGCCTGCCTGGAGTGCTTGAGAAGTTCCATCCCTAACATCCTGTGCTCCTGGCTCCTAAAGAGAAAAGCAAAAAGGAAAGCCAATATGCAACAGACCCATCCCTAAAGGTGGACTGCCTGGCCAAGGGGTAGCAGCTTGCCTCCTGAAATCCCAAGAAGAGGGATACAAGGAGCTGGCTCTAAGAGTTTGGTGCATCAAAGCTATGTCCAGAACTACAGTCAAGACTGTTCTGGCACAGACACATCACATACCTGTCCTAAGCCAGCCTCAGAACCGCCTCTGTCCCATAACGGTGAAACAGCACAGGTAATCAGCATAAATGAGGAGCAGCTCCCTGCTTGCCCATGAATCAGACCTGCCCACCAGTTCTAATATACTGAACACATGCAGGCATGGATTGGTCCTCAGAAGAGAAGCGAGCAGAGAACAGGATAGAAGCTGAGAGCCCGGCAGCCATAGGCCAGCCAGAGCAGTGTACAAACCCTGTAACACCAAGTGCATGGCTCTACTAGACTCAGTGAGCTCTAGGCACACTTACTAAATATTTGGTGGTTCCAAAGGTTTCTTTCTTAAAAATAAATTTGTGTCTATATGTGTATGTACACACATATATATGAAAAATACGTCTATTAAATTAAATATACTTATGGGTGTATATATTTTTATATATGTATATTAAACTTTATATGTGTATGTATAGGTATATATACCTATACATATCTATAAAAAACTTTATGTATCAGTGTTTTGCCTGCATCCAAGTATGTGTGCCACATGTTTACCTGGTACCTGTGGGTATTAGAAGATCCCCTAGGACTAGAGTTGTAGATGTCTGTGAGCCACCATGTGGGTATAGGAAAAATACCCAGGGCCTCTGCAATGCAACAAGTACTTTAACTGATGAGCCATCTCTCTGATCCCCTAAGTTTTTTATTAGGACCCCACAGTGGGGTTTGGTCATATTCAAGCAGTATATTTGAGAGAAAAAGAAAGAAGAAACCAAGTTGATGTCATGACACGTGTGGAAACCAGACTGTCACAAATAAAGCTTTGACATGCATAGGACCATGGCCAGAGGTGCATGACTCCTGCCAGTAATCCCCCATCCCCCAAAAAAAGTCTGGAAGAAGTTCTCACCAAGCCTTCTTCCTGTTCAGAACACCCTACCTTGTGGAGTCAAGGGTGCAGGACTGGGGCCACTGGTTGGGGGCTTGCTTCCCAGGGTGCTATGCACAGCGCCTGCCTGAGACACAGTCTGCATCACCACGGGGCCAGGGGCTCGCAGGTAGGGCTGCCCAGGGGCTGACACGATCTGGAGCACACTACCTGTAATCACATGTCCACCAGGAGAATCAGTCACAGTGTGTGCACAGTATAGTTCCACAGTAGCCACTTCCAAATGGTATGGAAACAAATGAGTCAGTATACTGCAAACACACAGTTCCATTTAAACAAGCAAATACATGCACAGCTCAGTAACTCTGACAAACAAGGGATTATTTAAAAATCTCAGATAAAGACAGGAAACCATCTGAGGAAAATCTGCTTTATATCAAATCAAGAAATGATCACTAACCCTGCACATACCCAGGTATATATCCACTGGTGACCACAGCTGTCCTAGGGCTGTGAAGGTCACAGAAACACTCACAGACCCATGTAGCCATTGCCAAAGGGATAAAAACTACCAGAAAGAGCTGTGGCTTAGCCCAGGTGCCCATGACTCTGGCAGCTCCTCAAAAGTCTGCCATTTGTCTATTACGTGCCTGAACCTTCTTACCAAATGTGTGAAAGAGAACAAGGAACCACCAACTACACTCATGGAGAGAGAGCCCTGACTCTGAGATCTTGAACCTCACTAAGACAGGCATTAAAGTATCACAAGAAGCTGTCACCCAGCCAGAATCCAGGGCAGTGTCTTTCAGAGAGGTTGCTGGGTCAAGGTGCAGGGGAGCTAGTGCTGCCATAGAAGCCTGTGAAACCTTAACCTAAAGGAAAGCAGATGGTGCTGGATGCAGCTGAAGAAGCTGCAGCTGTTGGCCACGTTTCACCGCCTTTCCTTTGAACGCAGTAACTACACGTTCTTAGCCAAAGGTCAGAGATGTTTGGGTCCAGGTGTTAAAAGTTAAAACTTTAAGCTGGCACAAATCTCGGAAGTCTCAGCTGCTTGAGAGGCTGAGGCAGGAGGATGGCTTGTTTCAGAAGTCACAGGTTAGCCTGGGCAACACAGTAAGAACCCAAGTGATAGGTACCAAGGTAGGTAGGTAGATAGACAAAGCATTTCACCTACAAAAATTGCTGGTCTTTTTGGCATTTTTAGGAAAATTTGAATCATTCATACTAGAAAGCAACAAATACTTCTACCCTAACTTACCAAAGAGGAAACTCTTCTCCAGGAGCAGATGGTATCGATAGAAACTCAGCATCACTTACCTAGGGCACTGCCAAGATAACTCATGAATGTCATCTCACCATTCCTCCATGGGCCCTCACGCCTGGGGGAAGACCCTGAATCTCCTAGGGACCTACCCTCTTTACCCTGGTATCCAGACAAGTTTTCAAACGCAATGCTAAGAGTTGTGTACTGCTATCCTTGTCTGCATTAGTATCAGCTGGTTGTCTCTTACCTTGTAGCTGTAGAGGCTGGCCTGCTGTGAGCTGCCGCAGCTGGCTATGTGACAAGGTGAATTTGTTCCCTTGGAACTGCAGTGTCACAGGTGTCTCTGGCTGGGCCACACGGCTCTGTGGCCCTGCAATGGATGCCAGCTGAGCTATTTTCACTACCTCCCCACCTGTTAAAACACAGAAGAGAAGCTGAACCATCACTTGGAATGAAGTTACTGACCATTATAAAACGCTCACTATAAATAAGGCCTGCCTATACTATACTCAAGTATCTTCAAAACACTTGTTGGGTATTGCTATCATCTTAAGAAAAGTTATTTTAAGACAAAAGAAAAAGCACTCTGAAATATCAGACTTTAGTGGTTAATCTATAGAATCATAATTAGCGGGGACTGTCAGTATCAACTATTTACAAACTATGAACAAATATTTTTACTTTTCTCTCCAAATAATAAAAGAGAAAAAGAACAGTATATAACAAATAGCAGACATCTATTGCATTAAGTTGGAAACTCTTCAGAGGACTTACACAATTTGAAAAAGTATGTATCCAGTGAGTAAGATCGTATCACCAACATATAAAACAACAAACTTTAATTGCACATTTTTTTTTAAAGTCTAGGAAAGCTTAAATAAGTCAGACATAAAACTCTTGGGTTTATGTGAATTCAAATGAGCTCATAGAATTTGATATTACATATCAAATGATCAGAAGCTTAAAGGCTTTTTTACCACGGGTGGCTATCCAAGTTCAAATGCTCCTCTCCCAAGAAAAGTACATGCCAGGGTTAGTTAGTGAGGTGCCATAGGGAGAGCTGTTAGTAAAAGACTAGCAAACCACCTGAAGACGTCTCGCACACAGAATTAACTGTGCACAGGAAGGAGAAATGAAAGTCAGAGACAGAGTCACACAGCCACTTAAACCTCTCATCAGCCCTCCTAGATGGGAAAAGCCAGCTGAATCACTAACTTCAAACACGATTCCATGTAAGGGCTCCTACTAATGTAACTCTCTTCAGCTACAGAAACATGAGGTATAGATATGCAGCTCTCTCCTCTAATATGACTGCCTAGGACAACCACTCCCCACTGTTGGACACAGAAGAGACTCCCAGTCTCCCCTGATGCTCTTCTCTCCCTTCCCAGTTTTCCAAAAAGGCCTCAATGTGATTCTGCTACATAGCAAATAAGAAATATTTATGATCTGTAATATTTTAGTTGGCATTTCTATAGTAGCCCAGACAATGGCCTGTAGATTTGGAAACCTGCTAATCCCATTGCTGGCACTACAAAATTCTGAGTTAGGAAAAAATGAGTAACAATGAGCTGTTTTAGTCACTACTGAGCAAGTATTCACCACCAAGTTTAAACTTGGAAATGGTGAGGAACTAAAGAACTAATGGTATCTAGAAACCTAATGCTAATTCACGTGGTCTCACCACTTTCCCCACAGCCACCGCGGTCATACGATTAACCCAAACTAACTATATTCGGCGTAAAACGTGTAAATCACCTATAATAAAATAGAATTAAAACCTAACTTATATGTGAAAATTCATTGTTAAGACCTAAACTCAACTACGAAAGTAATTCTGTGAGCCCTGGCACTGCTGGGACAGAACTGTGGCTAAGGCTAAAAGAAGGTGCTAGCCCTCAACACCAGTGCAGCACAGGAGGAAAGCAGAGCTGGTTGAATGGGGAGGAGAAAGAGTAGAACAGAGCAGGGCTCTGGACAATGACCACAGGCAAGGCCCCACCATGACCGGCATCACGCTCCAGGCCTGGACTGAGGGACAGACAGAGGCAGTGGACAGCAAAGGATCTTCAGACATCCCGTGTTCCTGACACACTGCTCCAAGGCAGTGAGAGCAGACCCTGGACAGTAAGGCCACTTACTGGGCAAGCGGGCCTGGGCCTGCGAGGTAAGCACCAGCCGCTGGGGCGGTGCACTCTGCCCGGCCACCAGCGAGGGGGCGTGGGGCGGGGGCAGGGGTGGGCCTGGGGTGGAGGCCTGGACAGCGGTCTGAGCCCGCAGTTTCGAAGGATGGGCTGGGCCTGCTGCTGTGCTGGAGGTCGAGGTGGGTTGGTGTTGAGGCGCACCGACGGAAGCCTGAGAGTTCTGAAACGGGGCTGCTGCTGCTGTAATCAATAAGGTTGTTTTGTGCAAAGCTGTTAGAGGTTCTTCATAACACGCAGTATTTTACAACCGAATGTTAAATTACATAAACATTATTTCACAGTCTCTCAAATAAGAAGCCCACTCTTAGGACACAAACATGGAGGGGCTGGTACAGTACTTACTAGGTTGAGAGAAACTTAAGGCTCAGCCTGATGCCAATCAGTGAGGCTCCCTGTGAGTTCAGAGAACACACAAGGCACACACCCTGGACTAGACACGGGGCTGTCAAATGCTACCAGCTGTTAGAAAGCACTCTGTAAGCGCACAAACGCTCCTGCTGTTTTCAGATGAGGTTACAAGACCACTTCTAGGTCTTTCCCTGCCTCTTTACCATAAGTGAAGCTAAAACAGTAGCACCAAATGTAGCAGGAAGGCTCAGAACTTTCCTGAATAACCTTGACATACTTTAAGAAAAATACTTTGCAGAGGTCCAATCACCTGCTCAGCCAAGGAGAACTTTCTTTTACACGGAAAGCCTAGTATAGGAAACAAATTCTACATCCAGGCACAGTGTTACATGCCTGTAAATCTCAGCACTCGGAGGACTGGAAGCAGAAAGACTATGAGTTCTAGAGCATCCTGGGATATAGTGAGATCCTGTCTCAAAAAAAAGAAAGAAAGAAAGAAAGAAAGAAAGAAAGAAAGAAAGAAAGAAAGAAAGAAAGAAAGAAAGAAAGAAAGAAAGGGGAGAAAGAAAAAAGTATTTTCAACTCATCAAGATCTGCAGATGGCTCCTTTGCAGGCCATTCAGAGGTGTTCACACCCCCAGCAGTGGCTATAACACTCAGTAGGCCACACCCCCAGCAGTGGCTATAACACTCAGGAGGCCAGGAACAGAGTGACAGAAGCTTTCCCACAGTCTTCCACAAAAGAGAGCTCATTATGTGAGATACCTTTTGTATCTGGGTTGGCAGAGAAAGTAGCAATGGGTGGCCGTCCTCGAACCTGGCCCTGTGGAGTAGCAGTGGACGCGTTGGCATTTGCCATTCGAGGTGGATGTGTGCTTGGGAAGGCCACGGTGCGACCCTCAGGCTTCTGGCCATACTGCACAGGCTGGAATAACCTAGATGCCCATCGGCCCAAGCAGAAGACACACAGCATCACCACATTGCAGACAGCATGGGTTCTAGAGGACCGCCCTCGGAGATCAGCTAGGAAGGCAGGCTAAATGGTATTGAGCAGGAGCGAGGTGGCTACTAATACAGTTGGCCAGAAGCTGTGGGAGATGCTGACAAGCTCTGTGTTCAAAGGTCATATATCTCAACTGGTAACACAATTATTGTCAATTTTTAGGTATATGTCAAAGTATGTTAAGAAAAAACCCTTCGCATGTGTCATCCATGTTGTAACTACGGTTTTGAGCAAGAGCAAAGAAAAAGCAAATTATCTACCTAGTACATGTGACAATACTGCTTATGAAATGGACAGAAATGGCAGCAGCTGGGAAGATGCATAAAGTGCTTAGCTAGGCACTAGTGTGATCAGAGGTATGAGTTCTGTGACCTAGACAACGTAAGGACAAACAAGGAGCCAGCTGTAGAAACCTTCTTACAAAGCCCAAGGAAGACAAGTGGATGGCATTGTGTGTTCACACGGCTATAGGCTTCCTGTATGGCTCTGTCAGCCTTGAGCTGAACTGAAGAAGGCAAGCAGGTCACAGTCCCAAGGAAAGCCAAGTTTGGAAAAAGCTTGATCAGTAAAAAATGCCCTCTTTATTTCTAAAGAGATAACTACTTTCTGTTTTCCTTTCTCACCTCAGCCCAGGATCTTGCTTCTCTCTCGTCACTGGATTCGGTCTGTTCAGAAGCAATTGCACCCTGACTTCACCCTCTGTCTCTCCTGCCTCAAGACTCCCCTCACTCCATCATTCCTATCACTCTATTGTTACTTGTTTTGTTCTGGGTTTTTTTTTTTTTGGTTTGTTTGTTTTGTTTTGTTTGAGACAGGTTTTCTCTGTGTAGCCCTGGCTGTCCTGGAACTCGTTCTAAAGACCAGGCTGGCCTCTAACTCAGAGAGCCGCTTGCCTCTGCCTCCCAAGTGCTGGGATTAAAGGTGTGCTCCACACTGCCTGGCTGTACTGTCACTTGTAAGAACAATGACTCCACTATTGTTGAGGACCCCATGTCTTCCTGCCCATGAGCATACTCTGAATTCTTCCAAATAAGATGTCTGACTTGGCCATGCAAGTTACTGCCACACCAGACAGCATGCTGTTCTCAGTCCTGACATCTCCCCAAATCCTAAAGCTTACTTTTTAAAAGATAACCAAGAAAAGTGACTCTTGGGATTTGCTGCCTCTATTTGAGTATCTTATTAATGTAGTTGTGCTCACTGAAAACAAGGACATTCAGAACATTCTCAAGAACACAGCTTTTCTCATCTCAACAGACTGCCTAGAGTCAGCTAGAGGAAGGGACTGCTCATGACCCAGGCATCTGACTCCCAACCAGCAGACAGTCCCTGGAGCAGTGGATATGCCAGATGAACCACATGCTGCTTCTAACCCGTGCACATACCTGCTGGCCTTGAGCTTCACGGCTGCTGGCCGGGCTGACGGAGGAGGTGAAGCAAAGACTTCCTCCATGAGTTTCCGAGTCACTTTTTTCTTATACAGTAATTCAGCCTCATGGCGAGTGATTTTATTTTCTAGCCCAATGAGATCAAATATGGAAAGATCAGTTTCCTAAGAAGAAACAGAAATAAAAAAAGAAAGCATTCTGTCATAGGTGGCAAAGGAAAACACTTGACCAAGAGTCAGTTGAGGAAGCTGTTTTATATGGTGTGGCAAGCCTTCTCATGCTCCGGCCTGATCTCCCTTCACAGTGGGACAACAGCTATTTGGGCCCTCCTCAGCATCATGTGACAACCTAGAGTGGCAGAGGAACAGATGCAACCAAACAGTCATCATTTGAACAGTGCAGGGATAAACAGCAGTCTTCCCCAGGAAAAAGGAGGGCATGTGTGGGCTCTATGTACTAGTCATTGTGTGGTGGTGATCCCTGTAACACTCATTGTGGAGACTACTCACTGCTAAGGGGAACCAGTCAGAGTCATGGCTGTGACCGTGACAAAAGCAAGTGCCTTGCTTTCCACTAATGTATATTTCTCAGAACTTGAGATAACAAGAAAGCAGCATCACACTGAAAAGGATGAAAGACAGGAAGTGGGCCACAGAAGCCCCTGTACTGCTAGGGCAAGGTTCAGCTGCAGTGGGATAGTTAGCAGCTCCTTAAAGAAGTAGATGGAGTGGCTACATTAGCCAGCAACTGCACCTGAAGTGCACTCACAAAACCAGGGAAACCTAAACTGTAGGAGTGCCCTCATCAGCTATGCTAACAAGAGTTACAAGTGGAAACCACCTACCTATACATCAACTGACCGAAAAATAAACAAAACGTGGCCTTTCACAGCCCTTAAAAGGAATGACATTCTGACATACCACAATGAGAATGAACCTTGAAAATATTCTAAGTGTAAGAATCCAAATACAGTTCTGTGAGCTGCCCAAATCAGGGAGGTCCACAGATAGCAGCAACTAGACAGAAGGAGCTAGAGCTGTAGTTCTCAACCTGTGCATTGCAACACCTGGGGGATGGGGATGGGGGGGTTGAATGACCCTTTCACGGGGGTTGCCCAAGACCACTGGAAAAGATACTTACATTACAACTCGTAATAGTACCAAAGTTACAGTTATGAAGTAGCAACCAAAATAATCTTATAGTTGGGATTACCACAGCATGAGGAAGTGTACTAAAGAGCTGTAGCATGAGGAAGGTTGAGAACCACTGAGCTAGAAAGAAGAGGGGCTGGGAAATGATCCATACCGCTATGTGGACTGAATCAAAACAGTACTAGAAATTCTGAACTATCTTTCTAAATCATCTACTTACCTTCCAGAACTCTCTCTCCAGAACTCTGAGAATTAGAGAGGCTGACCTATACTGCAGAGAGCCTGCTGCATAGGAGGAGCCTGGTACCCGTGGCTCTACTAGTCCAGGATGGTTGCAGATTCGCTGTAGCCGTGTCAGGACACTCAAGACACTGACAAAGTGCCCACTCTTCAGAGCTTCCTGAGTCCTGCTCATGGAGAAGAGGCAGAAAGCTCAGTGTATGTTCATCATCCAGTCTCACCATCAGTGACTTTCCTGATCTCAAGAAACACCGAAACTAGCAACCCAAGGCTGGGTTAATAAATTTGTTATATTGCATATTCAAGTCTACATTCCTGAACAGGTCTTTACTGAGTCACTCCAGACACAGGAGTGGGTATAGGTCAAATCTCAGGTGCTACACCTTCTCAAGGGACAGGGCTGTTCCTTTATAAAGGGACCATGTTTCAGTAACATCAGGATAAAGTGCCCTGACAGACAAGTAGAAGCATCCAAGGTTTGATGTATGAAAGGAATCATTAAGCCAGAAGGTGGGAAGAAAGTATCCCAGAAAGCACATCCCCTGATCCCGTAAGGAGAGAGCACAGTGGTAGATGAGATGCCAAGCAGGCCACACCCTGCTGTAATATCAGACAGACAGAGACCCACAAGGCATCCCAGGTTCAGGGAGCTGGGTGAGAAAGCAGAGCACAACATGTCTAACACCCTAAGGCAGGTATTGAAGACTGACATGGGGAGCACTTGAGAGGGGAACAGAGAACCATGGTGAAATGACTAGCAGTTCCAAACCCAAACAACTCATCTAGAGGCTACCTCGAGAGAACCAGCTTAGTTATGCCAGGGACAGCTCAGGTATGTAACAGAGAAAGTGGGAATACCAAGAAGCACTGCCAGGAGGGGATGCCACAGTAAACCTTGCTTGGATATCAGGAAAGCCAAACACAGCCAGCTCTGAGCCATGATAAGGTTCCCAGCAGAGGGCAGAGCATGAGAACTGAGTAAGAAGCTATCCACCTAGCTTAGGAGAGTAGACATGAAACAGAACTTAGACAACATATATTTTTAAAGTTACCATGTTTGGCTTTGAGTGAGCTAAAACCAAGATTTACTTCCCTGAGTCCAAGAATAGACCCAGAGAAAGGGTGGAGGTGAAGGGGGTGCAAGTGGAAGCAGGTGGGAGCAGAAAGTAACCTCCCCCTGAGAGCCATAATCAGTGTTCCTATGCATCTGGAAAGTGCAATGTAGAAATGAGGGCCTACCTCAGGTTTATAAGTGGTGTCCAGAAACTTGGTTCCCAAGTGCAAAAATGGGGCCAAGATGCACAAAACCTTAACACATTAGCCCTTGAATTGTGGCTCAGAGAAAAGGAAGAAAACATGAAAAAGTCTCACTGCCATTCTACTCAGAGCAGGAACCACAGAACCACAAGAGATCATTAAGACAAGATGTGCTGGATCCAAAGACGGATCTCACACCTCCACAACAGATGACATCACTGCCAAACACAAGTACCTCACTACCCTGTGGCACTGGCATAGTCACAGATCAACAAGTTACGTTCCCTGAACGATGACTTGTCAGAGCTCCTGCTTGGAGGATGGACAACTGTGGTGGTTTGAATAGGTTCGGCCACCACAGATTCCTGTGTTTCAGTGCTATTAGGAGGTGTGGCCCTGTTGGAGGAAGAGCCTCACTGTGTAGGCAGCCATTGAGGTCTCCTATGCTCAAGCTTCACCCTGCACCGAATCAGAGTCACCTCCTGGCTGCCTTTGGATTAAGATATAGAACTCTTGGCCTGCCTGCACACTGCCATGCTTCCTGCCATGATGATAATAGACTAAACCTCTGAAACTGTAAGCCCCAATGAAAGCCTTTATAAGAGTTACCTAGATCAGTGTTTCTTCAGAGCAACAAAACCCTAAGACAACACACTAAGGAATTTAAGGGTAACTGAACTATCTTTCCCTTGTCTGCTGGCAGTGGTACCTAATCTACACAGAAGCCCCAACCCCTTCCCACAAAATTACTTCTAACTAGAACTAGCACATCACTAAGGTCAACAAAAGAAAATGTCAACATTTTGCTGAAATATGTGACAGAAACCAGTGTGCTACAGAGACGTGGCCAAATATTTTCTGCTCGTGTAGCTTCCATAGCATATGGAGGTTGAACACAGTAAACGCTGTGAGGGCACAGTCACTGCTCCTACTCTAGACTAAATGACAGGCTGAATGTCTGTCTCATCACCACTGCAGCTTGGCAAGGACTGCCTGGGAAATGGCCTACGAATGAGCAGCCATCCATTCTTGTACTCAATCACAAAGTTTCCAAGAAGCCTTTTAAACCTGCTGCAGCAGCCAAATCATCTCTTGAAGGCATCTGGGAGCTATAAGCTACTTTGAGAACTTTAGACATACATTACATTTTCTTAGCTACTCACTTATACCCTGTGCCCACAAACAAAAAGCAGCAGACACTGCTAGCATGTGAGGTCATAAAAACACACATATGATTCTTCTCAGCTGCCATTACAGTCAAGAGAGTGGGCTCTAAGTACTGAGAACTACCAGTTTTTAATTTTAAAATTAAAATCTGTTTGAACTTTATTCCATGTTTCTTCCATTTGTTTTAAACAAGTCAAAGCGGCCATGGAGAGGATTCAGAGGGTCTAAGTTGAGCCCACTGAATTGACTTACTGGAGCTACCAGGCAAGAGTGGTGAACTGCTTAGGTCAAAGGATGCTGTGGATATTAGGCCCCAATGGTTTCCTTCCAGAAAGACCATATTGACCCAGTGGAATAGTGGCTACTTCCAAAGAGTAAGCTGGTCAACCAACTGCATTCACATTAACTGCCCAGGTGTGATGGTTTGAATATGCTTGGCCCCCTGGGAAGTGGCACTATTAGGGGGTGTGGCCTTGTTGGAGTAAGTGTGGCCTTGTTGGGGGAAGTGTGTCACTGTGTAGGCAGGCCTTGGAGGGTTCCTATGCTCAAGAGAGACTCTCCTGGCTGCCTTCTGACCAAGATGGAGAGCTTCTCCAGCACTGCAAGCCTGCACACTGCCATGCTTCCCACCATGATGACAATGGACTGAACCTCTGAACCTGTAAGCCAGCCCCAATTACATGTTGTCTTTTATAAGAGTTGCCTTGGTCATGGTGTCTGTTCACAGCAATGGAAACCCTAACTAAGAGAACAGGCTAATACAAGCAGCAGCACCAGGCAGTGGAATAGATATTAAGCTACACAAATAGCAGGTGTGTAGATTAAGCATATATAATGGTCAAGTAAGAAAAAGAGAAGAGAGGATGTTCTGGAGCCTGCAGAGTTCCTGGCTGCCTCACTGACAGGCACACTTACTGAGGCAACAGGGTGCATCTGCTTCTCACTGGGAAGATGGGCAAACCAGCACTTACCTCGGCTGTAGGATGACATCCTCATATAAGGCCTTCTGACGACTGGAGAGGCGGCACTTCAGAACATGCTCATACTTCCTGGTTAGCTGTTTTTCCACATCTCTCTTGGTTCTCCTCAAAATAAACGGCTGTGTGACCTGGAGAGAATGATGAGCATTTTCCTCCCCTATATGCCGTGGTGCGTTTAGCAAAGGGCAGACGTGCTTTAAATGAGTCAGCTGTAGTCACAGAAGCAAACATACCCTGTGTAATCTTATGACCATTTTGTGATAGTAATCCTGGTTTTCCTCATTGGGAGCTTTGAGGGGAAAGCTCAGGTAAGGCCTGGAGATCCCAGGAATGAGAAAGTGTACCATGGTCCAGAGCTCCAGAAAAGTGTTATGCAGAGGTACATCGATCAGAAGCAGGCGCTGCTGGCTATAAACAAAATAGGGCAATGTTGAAACTTTGAAAAACATAAGTAGGCTGCATAACTTCTCTATAGCGATGTAGAAGAAAAGTGGAGACAGAAACTCTGCATATGCCTTCAGGGAATGGACAGGCACAGTGGCATGCACAGGACTTGGGGAAGGAGAAAGAGGGTCAGAGGCGGTAGACCTCTAAATTCAAGGCCAGCCTGGTCTACACAGAAAGCTCCAAGATAACCAAGACTACATAGTGAGACCCTATCTCAAAGAAAAGGACTGAACAAAGGGACTCTGTGTCTCTTAGATCCAACAATGCTGTGACAAAGGAGAAGGTTTCTTTTCACTAAACTGATATATGTACACAATGATTTAAATTTCTTTAAGGCAAATCCTTAGGTAAGAACACTTGGAGATTTGAAGATAGAACATCTGGGTATGGTCAGACCTCTGCAGCTTGAAGATGACTTCCCAGTGCCGCTCAGTCATGCCCTTCACCCTCTGCATTTCATCAACAACAAGGCATTTCCAGCGCACCCTTGAGAAGGCAGTGTAGCCCCTGAAGAACTGCTTATAGGATGTGATGCAGACGTGGAAGTTATTGGGCCCGGCCCACTCCTGCAATACAGAAAGAAGCCCCATTTCCCCTGCAACCGTCTGTAGACCATTGCTAGGCAACCACCCTCAGTCCAGCTTTAACTATGACCAGCAATCAAACCCATTCTGCAGAACAACTACACAAGAAAATTCCAAGGTATTATCCTCTGTTCTTCTAGAGCCTAACAGATTTTGTTGACAATTTAGGCTGCTGTGTCTAGTGTCTATATAACACTGGACACTAGACAATTAAGCTATTGTCTAATGACAATAAGGCACTAGAAATTATCATTAGGAAAATAGATAACCAGAGAAAATACTGGCTTTTATAGTGTATAATCCAAGCAAGGAAGGCAAAAAGAAGATGAAGATGTCTACATTGCAACTAACTGCAATGAGATTTTAAAGCAAACTGGAGAATGGGCTATGGTCTAACGCATCCCATCTACAATTCATGGGAACCGGATCCCCACTGTGGCAGCATTAAGATTGGGACCTTCTCAGTTCCCAAGAATGAGTCAGTGCTTTATGACAGGGTAGCAAAGATCCAAGTAAAACCCTTCTGCATTTCTGCCCTCACCTATGTAAGCACACAAGAAATATGTCATCTTGGAAACTGAAACCAGGCCCGCACCAGATGCCAAACCTATCAGGAACTTGGTCTTAGATTTCTAATCTCTAGAGCTACAAACAGTACATTCCTATTCTTTATTAATTATCTTCTTTATGGGTTTTTTTTGGGGGGGTGTTGTTTATACTTTTATATCAGGAGAAAAAGACTAAGATGGATGGTAAAAGATCTCTTGGTAAAAGTAAATTTTGCTTGACATAGCATCTAACAGTGAGCCAAAACTTCAAATTATTGAAACTGATCTATACACATTCACTTGAGAACTGGCACTCTTAAGTACTGGGGGCCAAAGGAAACTTGTAATATCTGTCACAAATATTCCTGTTTAATCCAGAGGAAATCATACAAATCTCAGGAGGCCTCACTCTCCATTAGCACAGTCTTGAGGTAGGAAGTATTGCATTCTCTCTCCAGACAAATACTCCACTCTGAACTATTTTCCTTATTGTATTGGGAACTAAACTCAGGACCCATACATGTCAAGAAAGCACTCTGTCACATCTGTAGAAGGGGAACAGGGCCTCAAGCCTAAGCAGCTTTTCCCCAGAGAACTGGGAGTCCATCTTGTATCCTCTCTGCTTCAAGGGGCTCAAATCCTAGAACCAAGTATAGGTTTGATAACTTACAAACATGTAAATGATATGCACGAAGCAGCATGTAATTGTACTCAAAGTGGCTGAAGCAGGAGGATCAAATGTTTGAAGCCAACCTGGGATACATAAGATTTTAGGTTAAGAAAAATTAAGGCGTTTAGCTTTATTTCATGCTTAATTGTTATTAAGGGATGTGTGAGGTATGTCTATAGATGTGTACATACCACAACATGCCTTTTTACCTTTACGTGACTCCTAGGGATCAAAATTAGGTTGTCAGGCTTATGTAGCAAGTACTTTTTAATCTGCTGGGCCATCTCTCCAGCCCCTAGATAGCATGTTTAAAAGATACTTAGCTAAAGACATAATTCCCTGGCACACCTCTTGTCTAGGAAATGTGAAACCTGGGTACATCTCCAGCACTGCAAAACAAAGAAAGAGAGAGGGTGGTGGCAGTGGGGTGGCACTACCTGTCTCTTTGCTTTGAGTTCTCTGTGGCTGCCAACATAAGAAAGAGTTTTGAGTCCAGGACACCAGCGTTTCAACTCAAGTTCCCACTTGAGTATGTTACAACTCCTCATGACAACAAGATGAGGGCCCCAATTACCTATAAAAGAAAAAAGAAAATCTGTAATATCCAGGTACCTAAAGTTGAATTTGATCAGAAGTTTATTAAATACACAGCCCACAAAGAATGCAGAATCCAAGTAAAGAAAAACTATCCTCCAGTATACTACTATACAGAACAGGAGCAGGTGTGTCCCTGCTGCACTATAACAAGGGTCAGGCTCTCCAGAAACACACAAATAAGACCAGGACCCACTGATAACCATATGAACTTCTATCATTTGAGCCTGAGAAAGAATGCTTGTCTAGGCCAGGTGTGGTAGTGCATGCCTTTTATCCCAGAACTCAGGAGGCAGGGGCAAGGCAGAGCTTTATGAATTTGAGGTCAGCTAAAGCTGCAGAGCAAGACCTTATCACAAAAAACAAACCAACCAACAAAAAAACCCTTCATCTATGGCAAGCAAGTACCCCAAACAAGAAAGCTGCAGACTTGGAACCTCAGGCCCTGATTAACCCTTCCCAGGAGCAAGCATCCAGTAGCCCAGACAGACAGGTCCCTCCTTAGAAACCCACTTCTAGGCAGGGCGTATTCAATTTACCCAGTGGTCAAACTTTGCCTGAAAACTGCATTTTAAGTGTAACCCAGAAAGTTGAATGCACATAAGGATCAAAGACAGGAAATGGCTGGTTTTAAGATAAAGGTGCACTTCACATATTTGTGGCCATAGCTGAAGCACTGCTACTGATTCTGAAAAGGAACTGCTCAAAAGAAAAATGAATCACTGTTTCGGCAGAAGTTTCAGAGAAAAAAACTTAGCAGAAGTCAATAAACCTTTTTTTTTCCTTACTGGTGGTGACCTCTCTAAACACTGGGCAGAGAAATGGCTCTTCCAGAGGACTCAAGTGTGACTCTCAGCACATACTTCAGGTGGCTCACAACTGCCTGGATCTTCAGTTCCATGAGTATCTAACACCTCTAGCCTCAGTAGGCACCCACACATATACACACATGTATCTACACACAGACACATACATGTACACATAATTTAAAAGGTAAAATTACAATCTTTAAATCTAAACACAAAACCTTAGAAGTAAAGAAATATGACCAAACTTAAGTTTTAGAGAAACCTAAAGCAATATTCTCTCCAGGAAGGAAAAACCTAAACTGGGACTAGAATGATGGCTTAGCAGTTAAGAGCACTACTTCTCTTGCAGAGGATCGAGGTTGGATTCCCAGCACCCACGGGGCAGCTCACAGCTGACTAAAACACTAGTTCCAGGTTATTTAATGCCTCTTCTGGCCTCTATGGACACCGCGCATCCACAGGGTACACAGATATTCATGTAGGTAAAATACTCATATATATAAGATAAAAATAATAGGTAGAGTTGAGCATGTGAGTCACTGGTAAAGGCTCTGTCTAGCATATACAAGGGCCTGAATTCAATCTCCGGTAAGTAGGTAGGTAAGAAGGAATGAAGGAAGGGAGGGAGGGAGGGAGGGAGGAAGGAAGATAAATGAGGTTGGAAAGATGGCTCGGTGGCATGCTGCTCTTGCAGAAAACCAAAATTCAGTTCCTAGTACCTATGTCAGGTGCCTCACAACCACCTGTAACTCTAGCCTGATCTACAGAGCGAGTTCTAGGACAGCCAAGGGTACAGAGAAACCCTGCCTCAAAAACCTTTAAAAAAAAAAAAAAAGTAAATAACCTTATGCCAAAATGCCCTTATGTAACAGTACCAGGTACAATGAATATACACAATGAAAATCTTTTTTCTTATTCTTTTTTGGACAGAGTCTCTATGTTGTCTTGGCTGGCCTGAAACTTGCTATAGATAGATCAGAGATAAACCTCTGTCCCAAGTGCTAGGATTAAATGCATGTACATCACCACACCCAGAACAATGAAAATTTCTTTAAATTTTTTTTTAAAAAAACCTAAGATGTAACATAAGAGTCCATTCTTGGAAAGGGCAATGTGGTTGTGACCATGTATGTAAAGGCGGGATGAAGGCTAGATAAGACACACCAGGTTATCCCATAGTCACTACCAGGGAAAGGAAAATAGGTAGACAGGGAGACTACTTTCTTCCTCCTTGTTTTTTAAATTGCATTTATGTATTTGTGTATTTATGTGGAAGGTGGTATGACAGGAAGGAGGGTGTGTGCCACAGCAAGTATAAGGGGTTTCGAGGACCCTGAAGGAGTAAGTTCTTTACACTCTGTGGGTCTTGGGTGATTGATTTAGATCTTCAGATGTCAAGGCAAGTTACCTACCCTCTGAGACATCTCCAGCTCTATTTTCTTCTTTAAAACAAAAACAAAGACAAAGACAAAACCAAAAAGCAATGTAGTGTTGATGAGCAATTCTTATCTTGTGTGCATTTCTCAGCACACCGTAATAACACTGTAGCGGGTGTGGCTGGTGCTCGACTTTGATCCTAGTGCTCAGGAAGCAAAGGCACATGGATCTGAGATCAAGGTTGGCCTGCTCAGCAGAACTAGCTCCAGAACAGCCAGGGCTACACAGAGAAATACTCTCTTGAAAAACCAACAAACAATAAATTAACAGTTTGTGGAGAACCAGTTGTTATCTAGGACAAGGATGAGTCCAAGAGGCATAACTATTTAGGATAATTTAGGCTAATTATTTAGGATAATTTAGGAAAACTCTAGGATAGACAGGAAAGGTACCAAGTAAGGAGCATCTACTGTTTCTCCCAGGGGTCAGGCAGAGCAGGAGTGGCAAGTTCACCTAGCTCCTCCTCCTCCATGTGTCCTGCTGGACCAAGTCACAGGACCCTCTGCACACCAATCTCCTCAAAGAGCCTATCTCTTCTGACCTCAGCAGCTATCAGCAAAGTGGACAAGCCCTCCACACCCAGGCCTACAGTGATGCTATCTATCCTCTGGCCAAAGCAAAGTCACATCTGCACAAGGACCTCAACCCTTCTTTCATATGGTCACCTACCATCTTTCCAACTGTACCTGCCCGCTGCACTATCTCTGGATATCCCAACCCCACACTCGTGGTTCTAGTTCCCTGGTTCCCTCCCATATAGTGTGATGGGCTTCCATGTCCTGCCTGAGACTTGTCCCTGTAGGTCTGTGTACCTGTCATCCCCCAAAGATGAAGGACTCACCTACTCAGTCCCTCACAAGTAACAACATGAAGACTCCTACTTTAGAAGTACAGACATTTTCTAACTATATAGTTCCATAGTAAAACATTTTAACCATTGACTTAAACATTAATTCAAAAATTCTAGAAATAACAACTCATAAGTTTCAATTTGTCTGGGAGATGGGGCAATCCTTTTGTACATGCCATCTGCTTGCTAGCACCTGGTAGAAACACTGGTTATCAGATCCATGGTCCTGGTATGGCAGGGCTTGTTCAAATGACACTTTATTTCTAAAGAGGAAGGGAGTGAAGCTGGCACTGTGGGTGTGTCAGAGAGAGGCCAGCATATGCTTATTTTCAGTAAAAGTTCTGAACTTATGATGAAACCTAGTATAGCACAGGATTTCAGCACACACTGGGGTCCTAGGACATGTCTCCTGAAGACAGGGTAAACCTATAAATAAATACAGTAAAACGCTTAACATCCCTTTTCCTTAAATAATAAAATATAAAGGCAGAGTACTTCTTAAATTAGCTATGCATGTGACTCTGCTATAAAATACATTTAAGGAATGGTGATACCAGCAGGACTAGCACTTGGGAGGCAGAAACAAGTGGATCTCTCTGAGTTCAAGGTTGGTCTACACAGTGAGTTCCAGGACAGCCAAACCTATGTACAAAGACCCTAATCTCAAAAAAATAAGTCACTTGGTGATACTAGGCCAAAACCAGAAACAAATCAATGGGGTGGGTGGAGCACAAAGACTCCAGAAATCAGTCTACTTGTATAGATTTCAAAACTGACGGTGAGACAGGTAAGGACACTAGCCATTAGGCCTGCAGGTCTGACTTCAATCCCTGGCTCCTACCTGGAAAAGGAGAGAACCAACTCTGCAGGCTGTCCTCGCACCTCAACAACATATACACACACATAGAAACATCTAAATATTAAAAGGGGGGGAGGTTGTCGGCCTGAGAGGGGTATGGCTCTTTCAAGTGAAGAGCCCTTTCAAGGACCCGAAAAACCCAGCAAAACGTTCAATCACCACAGATGAAAAAAACAAGATATTCCATGATAAAGTCAAATTTAAACAGTATCTAGCCACAAATCCAGCCCTACAAAAGGTGCTAGAAGAAAACTCCAACCCAAGGAGGTTAACTACACCAACGAAAACACAAGAAATAATCTTACACCAGCAAAACCAAAAGAAGGGATGTGCATGCCCTCTCCACCTCCCCAACAACAACGAAGTAAGAGGAATTAGCAATCATTGGTTATTGATAACTCTCAGACGTAGACTAAAAGAACGTCCATACTAGATGCAATACAATACATGCTAGAGCAAGCAGGCATTATGAACAAAATGGACCTGAAAGAACACTTCACCCAAACACAAAAGAATATACCTTCTTTTCAGGACCTCATGGAACATTATCCAAAACTGACCACTTACTTGATCATAAAACAAGTCTCAACAGTAACAATAAAATTGAAATAACCCCCAGCGTCTTATCATACCATCATGGATTAAAACTGGATTTCGCCATGTGTAGTGAGTAGCACATGCCTTTAATCCCAGCACTCAGGAAGCAGAGGCAGGCAGATCTCTGTGAGCTAGAGGCCAGCCTACTCTACAAATCAAGTCGAGAACAGCCAGGGCTGGTACACAGAGAGATCCTGTCTCAAAAATAAACAAAACAAAACAAAATCAAATTAAAACAACAAAAAAGCCACCTCAAAACTAGATTTCAACAACAGAAAGCCTAAAGACTCATGAAAACTAAATAACTCTCTATTGAATGACTGCTGGGTCAGGGCAAAAATAAATTTAAGACTTCCTAGAATTCAATGAAAATATATGTACAACATACCCTGACTTATAGGACACAATGAAGTGGTGCTAAGAGGAAAGTTCCTAGCACTAAGCACCTACATAAAGAAATTGGAGGGATCTCATACGAGCAACATAACAGCATACCCAAAAGCTCTATAACATAAAGAAGCAACACACTCAAGAAGAGTAGACTACAGGAAATGATCAAGCTCAGGGCTGAAACCAATAAAGTAAAAACAAAGACCACAGTACAAAGAATCAATGAAACAAAGAGTTAGGTCTTTGAGAAAACCAACAAGTTAGACAATCCCTTATCCAAATCAACAAAAAGACACACAGAGAGAATAACTAAATTAACAAATTCAGAAACAAAAAGGGGGACACAACAGACACTGAGGAAACCCAAAGAATCATTAGGTCATACTTTAAATACCTGTACTACACAAAATTGAAAAAAAAAAAAAAAAAAAACTCTAAGAAAATAAAGCAGTCATTAAAAGTCTCCCAACCAAAAAAAAGGCCAGGGCCAGATGATTTTAGTACAGAATTCTACCAGACTTTTAAAGAGCTAACATCAATACTCCTCAAATTATTCCACAAAATAGAAACAGAAGGAATATTGCCAAATTCATCTATGAAGCCGGAGTCACCCTGAGGCTCAAAGCACACAGAGATTCAACAAAGAAAATTACAGACCAATTTCCCTCATGAACACTGATGCAAAAATACTTAATAAAAAACACTCACAAACTGAACCCAAGAGCACATGAAAAAGATCATCCACCATGAACAAGTAGGCTTCATCCCAGAGATGTAGCGGTTCAACATACAAAAACCAGTCAATGCAATCCCCCATATAAACAAACTTAAAGAAAAAACCACATGATCATCTCATTAGATGCTGGAAAAGCCTTTGAGCAAAATCCAACACCTCTTCATGATAAACGGCTTGGAGATTAGGGATGAAAAGGACATACCCAAACATAATAAAGGTTATTTACAGTATGCCGATAGCTAACATCAAATTAACTGGAGAGAAAATCAAAGCAATTCCACTAAAATCAGGAACAAGACAAGGATGTCCACTCTTTCTACATCTATTCAATATAGTAATTAAAGTTCTAGCTAGAGCAATAAGACAAAGACTACAAAGTAGAAAGGAAGAAGTCAAAGTATCGTTATTCACAGATGATATGATAGTATACATAAGCAACCCCCAAAATTCTACCAGGGAACTCTTACAGCTAATAAACACCTTTGGGGAAATGGCTGGATTCACAATGAGCACCCTCCCCGACCCACCCTGACCCAAAGCAAATGACAAATGGGCTGAGAAACTGGAGAGACAGCCCCCCTTCACAATATTCACAAATAGTATAAAACATCTTGAGGTAACTCTAGTCAAGCAAATGAAAGATTTGTACAACAAAAACTTCAGTTCTTTGAAGAAAGAAATTGAAGATTATCACCAGAAGATGGAAAGATCTCCCATGCACATGGATCAGTAGGATTAACATAGTAAAAATGGCCATCCTACCAAAAGCAATCCACAGATTCAATACAGTCTCTAACACAATTCTTTACAGAACTTGAAAGCACAATATTGAACTTCATATGGAAAAAAAAAAACCTAGGCTAGCTAAAACATATCTGGAGGTATTACCAACCATAATTTTAAGCTGTACTACAGAGCTACAGTAACAAAATTTACATGGTATTAAAATAAAAACAGAAAGTTCAATGGAATTGAATCAAAGATCCAGAAGTAAATCCACACACCGTTTTCAGGAAGATGGATGAAACTAGAAGAAAATCATCCTGAATGAGGTAATCCAGATAGACAAATACGGTATCTATTCACTTATAAGAAGACATTAGCTATTAAATAAAGGATAACCATGCTATAACCCACAAATCCAGCTAAGAAACAAGGAGGACTCGAGGGGGACAAATAGATCTCCCTGGGAAGGGGAAATGGAATAGATTTTGTGAGTGGACTGGAGGTGAATGGGGATAGCA
Source organism: Uromys caudimaculatus (assembly GCA_028551405.1). NCBI lineage: Eukaryota > Metazoa > Chordata > Mammalia > Rodentia > Muridae > Uromys > Uromys caudimaculatus. Next base: position 33,230,758 of record CM052721.1, read on the forward strand.
ACAGGAGGGTTCAGTTGGGGGGGAGGGGATACTGCAGGGAGAAAGTACTGTGAGACATGACTGGAACCAGGGGCATTTAGGAAGTGATAAACTCCTGGAATCTACAAGTGACCTTATCAAAAGCATCCTAGTAATGGGAGTTATGGAGCCTGAATTGCCCGTCTTCTATAACTAGGCAAGGCTCCTAGCAGTGGGACAAGGGCATCAACCCAGCCACAAACATCTGACCTGCCTGCAAGATGTGCTGGGGTAATGGAAGTGTAGACCTTGTGGGAGTGGCCAACCAATGACTGATCTAAGTTGAGGCCCACACCTCACATTGTGTGGACGGCTCGGAAGTAGAGGTTTGTCAGCCCAGAGACCCAGGATAGAACCAAACATGACTGGCAAAAAAAAGTCAATAGAATGTTTTCCAATGATACTCTGCTATACTGATAGATCAGTGCCTAGCCCAACTGTCATCAGGAAGATGTCATCCAGCAAATGATAGGAACAGTTACACAGGTGCACAGCCGAGCACCAGGCGAAGCCAGAGACATCCCACAGAAGAGAGGAAGGAAGGAACCAGAGCAGTAAAGGATGCCACAAGAAGATAGTCCACAAAATCAACTAAGCAGGGCTCATAGAAACTCACAGAGACTTGAGTAACAGCACAGCCTGTGTGGGTCTAAGCCAGCTCCTCTGCATATACAGTATGATTGTGTAGCCTGGTGTACTTGTGGGATCCCAGCAGGGAGTGGGAGTGCTGGTGTCTCTGACTCCTGCTTATATGCTTCCACCACTGTCCTCCTACTGGGTTGCCCCATGCAGCCTTGGTAAGAGGGCTTATGCCGGTCTCACTGTACCTCGCTATGCCATGCATGATGGAGAGCCCTGGGGTGCCCCCCCCTTTTAAATGGTAATGGAAGAGTGGCTCCTGGGGAGAGGACAACGGAGGAAGAAACTGGGAAGAATGGTGTGGTCGAGATATAATGTATGAAAAGAATAAAAACTAAAAATTTAAAAGAGAGAGTCATTTCTTGGTTCAAGAAAGGGAGAAGAGCAGAATAGGCTGACAAAGTCTTTTCCCTCAGATCTAACACATGCTGCTAGTGGAACTGAGGAATCTTACCTTCATTACAGGCAAGGTGAGCAAAAAAAGCAATGATCTGCACAGTTTTCCCGAGCCCTGCTTCATCAGCTAATATGCCATTGAGATTCTTCCGGTATAGCTTGGCCAACCAGTCAAGGCCTATCTTCTGATAGTCTCGGAGAGCACCATACAACAAAGATGGAGCACTAAATTTCACCTATAATGACAGACCAACCAGCCAAAGAATGAGTAATTGGCACACTTTCTCAGAGCCTAAATCTAGAGAGATCCCAAATGATTTATAGAACATAAGAACACAAGAACTGCCTTTTCTAGCAGTTCCTGTGGAGCACGTTGGGAGGCCGGAGAAGCTTTTCTCACCGCAGTTGTGACTCGGGCACTGCCCTTAGGGAGGATGGCCTCAGCCACAGCCGTAACTTCTGTGATGTCCTTGGAGTTGGACTTTCCAGTGCTCATTCTCTCTGCAGCTTTAAACTGATCCATGATGAAGAGCGAGTCAATGAGAACAGAGTCCCTCCGGCTCTCCCTGTCACTGGGACAGTCTTCTCCATCTACAACAGTGAAAAGACACAGTGGGTCTGCTGTGAGCTTTATGAGCCTAAACATGGAAGGGGTGGGGCAAGGAAGAATAAAGAATTGATACATATTTTTCATTGGAATCTATTTTTATACACCCATAATGCCATAAATGAATGGCTCTTAGAAAATATCACAATAAACTGTATCTGGGTCAAAGCATAATCTGCCCCAGGTATCCAAGAAACGGCTCTGTTGATTGAACGGCAGTAATGTGGAAGCATCTCCGGTTTAATGATCTCCCTTCTACGGCCATCAAAAATAAGGGGGTGGGGGAGTAAAAACATCACCCAAGTATGAAAACAAGGAGGAAGCTTTTGTCTCTGCCCCTAGGTCTTGCTGTAGAGGGGACTGTGACAAGCCCTGAGTTGCAGAGGTGACTCTCTAACAATGGTCTCACCCCTTCTTGTACCCTCTTCCCTCTCACGTGCTTTTATTACTTAATGAACAGAAGAATCAGAATGAGAAAGGACAACCTGCAGGTCTGTGTATCTGTATGAAATGCCTAGTAAGCAAGTTAATAAGTAAACACAGCATAGCCTGGGCAAACAAGGAGCAAGCATAGCACAGGCTTGACAAACAAGGAGATGCTTAGGTTCAGAAACAACAACACAGATCTAGAAAAAAAACATTTTCTCATCCTTCACAGTTCACCCAGTGCTCTGATAAACATACTGAGTAAGTAAAAACCACAGAACTTGCTTGGGGTGGGATAGGCCTTTAATCCCAGAACCCAGGAGGCAGAAGCAGGCAGGAGTTAGAGGCCAGCGTGGTCTACAGAGAGAGCTCTAGGTCAGCACAGACAAAGCACCACAGTACTTAATGCTTACTCAATAGGAAAGCTGCATATAAAATATCCTTTTTTTTTTTTCCTGGCACAATTTTTTTTATTCTTTATTTACAGTCACACACAAGCTTTATCCTATTAAAGCAGAAAGCCCCTACCACGACTCACGTAGACTGAAGAACCTGTCCTTTGGTCTAATACTTTCAATTTCTTACATCTTATTCTTTTTTTTTTTTTTTTAAGATTTATTACTTTATACGAGTATACTGTAGCTCTCTTCAGACACACCAGAAGAGGACATCAGATTCCATTGCAGATGGTTGTGAGCCACCATGTAGTTGCTGGGAACTGAACTCAGGACCTCTGGAAGAGCAGTCAGTGCTCTTAACCACAGAGTTCTCTCTCCAGCCCCCTTATTAAGTCTTATTTTGGCTTTCGCTTTAAACCTGAATTCTTTACAACACTAAACCTACCTTCTTCCCCACTTGACTCTTCATGATCAGGCTCAGGCTGTGGCCACTGAAAATTTGGCAGAAAGGCACCTTCATACAACTTCATCAAATCAATTAAGGGCAACTCAGCTGGAAAGAATGCCAGGGAGAAACAAGATCATTTATAACTGTAACTTAGCTGCAAAGGAAAAAAAAAATCACTCAGAAAAGCACAGCACAAAACTGAATGGGTAGCTTGTCACATACATTCTTCTGCCTAAAACAGAAGATGCAGGCTGACATTGTTTATCCAAAAAGACTAGGACTAGAAGTATTCATAACTCTTGATTTTCTGTATTGGAGACTATCTAACTATATACAGTCAACTGAGCACACGTCTGAAAATCCACTATCCAAAACGCTCTGAAATCTGAAAACTTCAGAACACTATTTTTTCTCAAAAAAGAAAAAATTGAATTTTAAAGCATTTTGGATTCTGGATTTTTAGATTAGAAATTTATAGCTTGCAAATTCTAAAAATACATTTATTTTTTCCCCAAAAACTAGAATGATGCCCATAATTAATTCAAAGTCTAAATATTTTCTTTTTCAGTTTAATTTATTAGTATTGGCATTTTTAGGTTTAATTATTTTATTTTATATGTGTGTTTTTCGTGTGTGTATGTCTGCACCCACAGATTCCAGAAGAGAGCCTTGGATCCCTCAGAACTGGAATTACAGATGCTGCCATGTAGGTGCTAGGAATCAAATCTTTGTCCTCTGAAAGAGCAGTCAGTGCTGTTACCTGCTGAGCCATGTCTCCACGCTCTAATATTAATTAATTTTCAGACAGGATTTTACCTGTAACGCAGTTTGGAATAGACCAGGCAAAGACATTAACATTAAACAAAAAGATATGCCAGGTAGGGTGGCATACACTCTTAATCTTAGAACTCAAAAGGCAAAGGAAGGGACTCACCTCTGTGAGGTCAAGACCACCCTGGTCTACATAATGAGTGTCAATCCAGCCAAGGTCACACAGTGAGACCTTGTCTCAAAAACATAAATAGGGGCTAGAGAGAGGTGACGGCTCAGTGGTTAAGAGCACTTACTGCTTTTGCAGAGGATTCAAGTTTGATTCCCAGCTCCCTCATAGTGGTAAACAAACACCCATAATCCCAGTTCCAGAGAAGCTGCTACCAGAAGACTGACCACAGCAGCCACCAAGCACACATGTGGTGCGCATACATAAACACAGGCAAAACACTCAATAAAATAAAATGAATAAATCCAATTTAAAAGTTAAAAAAAAATACTTAAAGCTAAGTTTTTCTTCCAACTGAGACTATAAAATAAGTGGAAAACAATGTCTTCCCCAGCTAATGGCAGCTTCTAGAAGTCTCTGTATGGAAACATGTTGAGTCATACATGCTTACGCTGATGAACCTGCTAGAGTTTCTAGAAACATGGAAAGCTGAGAGGTTTTTTTGGATTTAACAGTTTATTATTTTCACTTTAGAAAATTCCAGGGAATAAACAATTTGTTTGACTAAGTATCAAGCTATGACACAAAAACACTTTGCAAGTATAGATACAAATACTCTTATAAAGAGACCAGCATTACAAGCTCTGTCTATTCAAGACTAGTAAAATCTCTTTGAATTCACTCACTCGTGATTTTAAAACTCAACTCACTAAATTAACAGACAAATGTGGGGTTAAGACACGTGAAATCAAACATTAACCATAGGCATATGTGTGTAGTGTTTATAATGCACTTCTCCCAACTTTTCTGGATGTCTGAAAAATCTGTCCATATCATCCATGTCTATACAAGTGGGTAAAACAGAAAAGTGTTGATATGATGACTCGATAAAATGCCTTAGAGAGAGCTAACTAACGCCCCGAAGCAACGTCATCCACATTGGTAAATACAGAAGATGTATATAACATATCCTTTTTGGACAAAACGTAAGTGGTTCAGATTTACCTTCAAATTAATCTTTGCCCCATGACCAGGAAAAAAATTCCAACAAGTTCCTGAGGACCATGGTGTTGAGTCTAACCCATGAATCTAGTTCAAAGATTAGACTCAACCCCATCTAGACGAGGGAAGGCCCAGCAACCCTGCTTCCCTCCTGATAGTCCACCCTCCACACTGACCAGGACTGGCTTGGTCTATCCTAATACTTACTCTGGAAACCAGTCCAGGCTTAGAAAACCCTCATCAACCAGTGAGAACCTGTACATTCCTCCCAACTGCTCATATCAAGTCTCTTAAAGGCTTCACCTTGTACCAAGAAGGTGTAGCCATAGTTACTAGGAGGGCAACCCGACTCCTGAGCCACAGAGGGGTGAAGTTGTAAGTGCTAGCTCCACATGGACTCCAGCCACCACAGTGGGGGAAAGAAAGGATATCAAGCAAGATGTTCATGCCTGCAATTCCTGCAGAGGAAGGTGGGGGGTCAGACAAAGATACTGTGTGTTCTTTTAAGAGACACAATTTAAGGAATACAGATTAGGGGTCTGAGAAAATAGCTCAGTGAGTAAGGGCTTGCTATACAAGCAGAAGATCTGGAATTCAGATCCCCAGCACCCATGCTATGTGGGTGTAGCAGTCCCCTAAATTCAGGCAGACAGGGAAGTAAGCCAACCAATTGGAAAGCTATGGGTTCAAGTGAAAGTCCTTGCTTCAATGTATTAAAAATAAGATAAAGACACCCAACATCAATCTCTGTCCTAGTCAGACAGACACAGATACACACACCTGAAAACGCATGTGCCCACATAAACGCATGTATATATACCACAAACACATACACACAAAGGATGCAGATTAGATAGTAACTATATCCCTCTCTGAATAAACATCTCATTCTGGTAGGCCTGAAAAATCTGCCCAATCAAGTTCCAGTGAGTTGTTAAGACTCATAAAGTATGCTAGCAAAAAGAATACCACGAACAGAACCTGGGGCTCATAAGAGTCATCAGAATCATGTTTGAAATATGTCACGCACAGAATTACCAAGCACAGGGCTGGGGTTGTAGCTAGTTACCTGGCAACTACATAGCTCTAGGTTTGATCCCCACCCCCAAGGAGGAAAGGGGAGACTAAGACTAAAACAAACTATGGTTAAAAGTTAATCTTAGAGTGGGAAAGACTCAGAAGACAACGTACAGAATAGGAAACAGATGCAGGAATTTAATAACATAGGCTCAAAATACCGAAACTGAAAATTAGCTTGTCAAAAAATAGGAAAAGAAATAAGGACCTATTCTTGTGCTACAAAAGTTTTAACACATTTGTCAGTAGCTGATGACATCAAGATGTCAGCCATTAACAGTAAGGATTCTGCAGACTACATAATGTGCTCCAAGAGCTTCCTTGGTGGACATGTGGATAACATTGCACCCACCATCCAGTGCTAGTCCATGATTCTTTAAAACATAAACCAGAGCTGGGGATGGATATAGCTCAAGTGGGTAGAGTGCTTCACCAGTAGATTCAGTACTCTAGGTTCACTCTCCAGAGTAAATAAAATAAAGCAAAGCAAAGCAAAACAGAATATAGATAGGGCTGGAGAGGTGGCTCAGTGGCTAAGAGAACTGACAGCTCTTCCAGAGGTCCCGAGTTCAATTCCCAGCAACCACATGGTGGCTCACAACCATCCGTAATGAGATCTTATGCCCTCTTCTGGTGTGTCTGAAGACAGTGACAGTGTAGTCATATACATAATAAATAAATAAATTATTTTTTAAAAACACAATATAGGGGGCTGGAGAGATGGCTCAGTGGTTAAGAGCACTGACTGCTCTTCCGAAGGTCCTGAGTTCAAATCCCAGCAACCACATGGTGGCTCACAACCATCTGTAATGAGATCTGATGCCCTCTTCTGGGGTGTCTGAAGACAACTACAGTGTACTTACATATATAATAAATAAAAAAAAAAAAAAAAAAAAAAAAAACACAATATAAACTGGTCCATTCAAAAGCCACCTTGACAAAATGCAAGTAAGAATCATCTATAAAAGTCTCTTCATATTCCTACACTTTCTGGATGATGTTAGGGTAACTTTATGCTGAAACCTCTATGGACAGTATGAGAAATGTAAATTCCAAACAAGTGTCACTTTTAAAACAAACAAGCAAGCAAGCAAACAAACAAACAAACAAATAGGGTTTCTCTGTGTAGTCCTGGCTGTCCTATTAATTGCTCTGTAGACCAGGCTACCCTCAATCTCAGAGATTTACCTGCCCCAGCCTCCCAAGTGCTGACAGATACAAAATCCTAGAAAAATAACCTTAAGTACACCAAATAGAGCACCCAGCAGAGAGTATCATTCTGGTAAGCACAGTTCACAATAAATGGGCCAATGTAAAAATTTCATGATCAAAGCCTACAAGAAAGAGCATACACCAAAAATAAATAAATGAATAAGTAAATAAATGCAACAATTAGCTATAACAGAAATGCCCACTTAAGTGGATATGAATTTCATTTAGCTGATGAGGTACCAAAAAAACCTATAGTGTACACTCAATGGTGAAGTAGTCAAACCACCCCCACCCCAGTTATCCTCACAGAGGCAGCAGATGAACTCTGAACATATTAGGTTATATCCTTGCTTCAGGATCCTTTAGAGCAACATCCCAGCACCTGGCAGGTACAAGCAGGAGGGTCAGGAGTTCAAGGTCATGCTGGCTATAGAGCAATTCAAGATTGAGCCTTGTGGCTACCTAAGACCCAGTCTCAAAAAAAAAATCTCACACACACACACACACACACACACACACACACGCACACACGTATGAGAGAGAGAGAGAGAGAGAGAGAGAAGAGAGATTAATTTAACAAAAGGCATTTCATTTTATATATGTAATGAACACTACTTCAAATGGCCTAAATAAATGGAGAGATACATTCTGATGGTGCAATGGAGAAATCAACTTCATAGAGAAAGCCATTCTCAAATAAAAGAACCTAGTCTAGTCAGACAGGGTTTATCCTAAAGCAACAGGAATGAGGGCGGTGTGGTTTCAGATGGAGACTGATTGGTGCAAACCAGCCAGTAAGCCACAGAAGGAAGCGCTGTGTAGAAGAAGACAATCTCTATCACTGGAGTAGACTATAAAGATGAGGGAGGGCACTGGAAATGGAGTTTGGTGGTAGGATGTTTGCCTGGTACAATGCCCCAAATTCAATTCCCAGCACCAAAAAAAAGATACAGACAAGAAAGCTCAGAGACTAAAGGGCAGACACCAGCAGGCTTAATGACTTGAGTCCAAATCCCAGAACCACATGGTAGAAAAACTGACCACTCCTCCAAGTTACCCTCTCATTTTCACATATATGCCGTGACACATAAAAATAAAGAAATGTAATTTTTTAAAGTAAAGGTTTTTTTTTTTTTCAGACAATTTAGACTCTGAGTGTTAAGAAGAGTCTTCAAAGTGTAAAATCGAAAGAGCAAGCTACATGAGGCAAAGCATATTTTTCCATTAACACATAAAAACAAATAACCATAGACTTGTGTACCATGTCTATGTGAACTATGTGAATCTAAAGTGAACTTGCTCTTAACTGCCTCACCAGGGAGGGGCAAGAAAGCAAACTTCAGGAATAACCCATGTTATGGAGGGGCAGAGACTGTAAGTCTCTGGTCTTGTTTACTTGGAGTTCTCTCACAAGGTCTCATAAATCTCCTTACACAGCTTGGTTCACGGACTGTGTTCCGATATAAGTCACAGAGAAAAAAATTCACCAATGTCTGAGCATTTGACAATGGAATTGTAATTTTTAGTTCAATTTTTAATACCATCAAGACACAAACTCCAAATATTTTAAAAATATTCAGTAAGAAAACTGTGTATATATTGTCTCTTGATTTTCATTTGAACCCTGTATTGCTTCTTATTTTGTTAAGAGTTACAGAAGAGGTTGTGGAAAAATAACATTGTGCTCAGTTCTGGGAAATGTTTATAATTTTTATGTAATAAAATGAATAAAAGTTTTTTCAAAAAAAAATGTTGGGTCAGGCAGTGGTGGCGCACACCTTTAATCCCAGCATTCGGGAGGCAGAGGCAGGTGGATTTCTGAGTTCGAGGCCAGCCTGGTCTACAGAGTGAGTTCCAGGACAGCCAAGGCTACACAGAGAAACCCTGTCTCGAAAAAACAAACAAAAAAAAAAAGTTGGTTTTTTTTTTTTGTTTTTTTTTTAATTAAACACTATAGGAAGCCATCCTTATGATCAAAGTATAAAGAATTCGTGTCCCCTGGGGTGAAAAGTCAACAGTTAAGAGCATTTACTGCTGTTATAGAGAACCAAAGCTTAGTTCCTAGCATCCATGTCAGAAAGCTAACAATCATCTGTGATTTCAGCTCCACAGGATTCAATGCCTCAGTAGTCACTGGCATTCATGCACATGCCCACATGCAGACACATATCGACACATAATTAAAAATAATAAAAAATGAGACAAGAAATTATGTCTAGAATATTTAAGGAACTCAGGTAGAAAACATCACAGCCAAATGAGCAAAAGACAGATATGAGAAAAACACACCTTATTGTCAAAGAACTGCTCCTCCAAGCCACTAGGCCCTATCATCACCACCGGCTCAAAGGCTAATACCAGTACAGCATGTGGTTTGGGACAGCCGACTGTATGAGCTACATGACGCTACAGACCAACCATGTGCCACACTGACATATGTAGAGCCGTTTGTGTACAAACACCATAGAACAAGGGAATATCGACAGCAGCACTGTTGGAATAAACAAATAACTGATGACAAGTTTATGTGTGAAACTGTGTAGAGTTAAGGTGTTGACAGCAATACCCAACAATCTGGATCAAACTACGGGCAGAACCCACTGGACAGTAAGAACAAGACACATCTTACAACCTCACTGTTAAGGAATTATGCTTCAGTCTCAAAAGAGTATCGAGGGAGACTCACAGAGGTGAAAAAGGAGAATTCAGGAAGTGATCCACAAAGTCTATGTCAGCTATGATCGTCAGGACAAAAGTAACTTACCAGAGATTTGTTCCCTGGAACTTGGCAGCACAGTGTTCCATGTACTGCTGTCATTTGCAGCCAACATTACTTTCAAATGTTCCTGTATGACTGTTTAACCTATAATGCAAGTATTTTTAGTAAGATAGTGACAACCTACCTTCTTTGGCCAGATTGGTAAGTTCTGTGTGGTGGTCTACAAGCCCCTCATGTGCTTCCTCCTCTTCGATGGTCTCTTCTTCATCCTCCACTAAAATAGTTATCAGAGGTCAGGCTCATGTAAACTTCACTTAAGCTCAACACTGCTAATACTATTAGGTTCTGTTCTATAGTTATTAAAGAACCTGAATGTAAATACTTTAATTTTTCAGGTTGATTCTGGAAACTACTGTTAAACAAGCAACACATGGGAAATGTTTTCTCTTTCCTGTCAGCCTGCCATCCACAATCTGGTTCTTTTAATATGCAAAGGACCTCACTAGCTCAGAATGCTGGTTAACTTCTCACCCACTACAGAACCACTGCAGGGAGACTACTTACTTCCCATGATGCATGCTTTCTAGGACAGACAAGGGACACAACCCAGACCAACTCACGCTCTCAGCCCTGACCCTGGACTCTGCCCCTCTCCTACCACAGGAGTAAGAACTCTTACAAAGAACTCTTCAGCATCTCCCAAACACAACTCTTCATCACTAGGCAAACTCAGAGATGGATGAGAGGGTTGGCTAGAAAAGCTACAGCCTCCCTCCTCAGCAGCGTTCTTCAGTTGGCTTCTTCTTGTCCATACTATTCGATGAACTTTCCTTTCTCAAACACACAGACATGTGCTCGTGGATTCATACATGCTCGCTCACTCTCACTCTCGTCCTCCCTCCTTCCCTCCCTCCCCCCCCCCAACATCCCCAGATTCCTCAGTTCTTCACTACAAATCCTCTAGCACCCAAAGTTGACAAGGCACTAGATTCCACATCCCTGGGCCCTGGGCATATCTAAACACAAACAGCCTGGTGCAACCTTGTAAGACAAGCCAGACCTGTCCTGGAATTTTTTTCTGCCTTTTTTCCTGCATGTAACTGAGTGGATGGCTTAGGAGAAAGAGTAGGTGTGGTGGCCATGTGGGTGTCCCAACTGGAGGGCAGCCTGGGGCTGTGTAAGGTGCCGACATTACCACATGCCTATCGGGCCAAGCACTTCCTACTACTTTTTCCTGCTTTCCCTAAATTAACCCACTGTTAACAAGGGGATGCCCACAATCTGTCAAACAATCACATCTATATTCTACAGAGAAAGTCATCTAAAGTCATTATACATGGACGGATGCTCCCCGATCCCGTTTCAGTCATCCCATCCACTGCTAGCTGCACTGTTAAACATATCGTAACCTTCCAACATCAACAGGTAGCCAGGGAAAGAAAGGCAGAAACACAGCCCAGATACTTCCAAGAGGATATCTGCTTGGCTGGAGGTACCAGAATTGTGCCTGTCTTCTACGTTCTGCCAACTGCAGTGCCAGCAGTCAGAGCTGTGAGCGTAGCTAAAGAGGAGACAAATGCTAAGGCAAGAGCACACGTGACAAACAAGGGTCTTTTGAAGACCACCAAGTTGTTATGTCAATGCAGGGCTATGGAACCTAAAGTCCTAGCTCCAGTGGGCCACTGTTACTCGTTGATTTATCTTGTGGAGTGAAATTTAATCCTGACAGTTACTACACTAATCACATGGCCAAAATCTCCCAAACAATAATCAACCGTAATAAAACCTCAAACTTTCAAAGTCTGGAAGTTTACACATTCCCAGTAGAGCCAGTAAAGTTACAGTGCTGCTGCGACCCGCGGGGACTCACTGATAGCACGTGTTACATCACATACCGTCACGTGTTTCCTCTAACTCTATTCCTGCTTCCTCCTTCTGTTCCTACAACCAGGAGCCAGTACACATTTGTTTGCAAATAGGTCAGAAACCATGGACACAGTTTGATCTCAAGTCATTCACACTGGAGTTACATGTGAACCCAGTGACAACATTTAAACAGGACCAGGGCTCCTCCCAAAGAGCCCAGCGTAGGAACTGTGGCGGGCGCATCTACCCTAATATACTAAGGGGTCTTTAGGAGAGCATCAGACCTGGTCCTGAATCATCTCTGTGCACCCCTAAGGCTGTTCTGGGTTTCCAGAGAATTACAAAATAAGATACCACCAAATTGCTAAAGAAACACCCCAAGTCCTCTGAAGATACCAAAAGTTACTCTTTTTACACAGGCATTCCAGGATAAATATAAAGATTAAACTTTCTAACCAATTGAAAATAACAGTCCATGGCCAAAGTCAGCATAGCCATGTACTACAAAAATACAGACTGCACATTTTGCTTGTGATCTCAAGGCCCTAATAAAGCATCAAAGGAGTAAGGAACAGACCTTCATCATCAGTCAAAGATGTGCTAGCTTTTCTTTTCCTTCCAGATATTCCTAGATCCTGAAAGAGAATAAAAGTCACGTGAGATGTAGCAACACAGAGTGAATGTCAAGGCACAGGTGTCTATTAGCAGATGCCCAGTGGAGAGCATCAAGGCACCTTCTGGGCACTCACAGCACCGTGGAGCAGAGTGAGGGTGAGACCTCAATCGCTCTATCTGAACACATTCTCTCAACTCGAAGATTCATACCCAAGTACACTTGTTAAGTGGCACTGTATCATCATCATCATCTTCTCCTCCTCCTCTTCCTCTTCCTCCTTTCCCTCCATTCCCCTTTCTCCCCCTCCCCCTTCCTTCTTTTTCTTGTTTGTGTTCTTTTGGTTCGCTTTTCAAGACAGGGTTTCTCTGTGTTGCCCTGGCTGTCCTGGAACTAAGTAGACCAGGCTGACCTCAAAGTCACAAGAGATCCCCCTCGCCTCTGCCTCCAGCATGCTGGGACTAGAAATGTGCGCCACCACCACCAAGAGCTGCACCACTGTCAAAGTACACTGATTTCACAGATTAGTAACCTCTCCAGGTCATACAGCAAGATAACTCTGTGTCAGAGTGCAACAAGAACCTGTACTCACCAGAGAGTGTTCTGGTGAGGTATCAAATCCCTTTAATCTGGACTCTTTCCCTAAAAAGACAAAAAATACAGTATTTTCACCAAAGCTGTAGCAAGAGAATGCTTTTTAACTCAGCAAGTGCTGTCTATTTATGCAAGCTGAGTCCTATGGCTGTTGACACCCAAGAAAGACAGGAAGTGCGAGACCCACCTCATCCCCCTGTAGAGTAAAACCAGCCTCATTCATCTCAGTAACCCACACAGCTGTTTTCATCATCTTTTTTTTTTTTTTTTTTTAAAGATTTATTTATGTATATGAGCATGCTGCTGCTGGCACACCAGAAGAGGGTATTGGATCCCATTACAGACGGTTGTGAGCCACTGTGTGGTTGCTGGGAGTTGAACTCAGGACCTCTGGAAGAGCAGTCAGCGCTCTTAACCACTGAGCCATCTCTCCAGCCCCTATTTTCATCATCTTCTGGCTTTTTTTATGCATGTTGTTGGAGGGTTTGTTTGGTTGTTTGGTTGTTTATTTGGTGTCAGAATCTCACTGAGTTCAGGCTGGCTTCAGATTCACAAACCCCTGCCTTTAATTGCCAAGTGCTGGGATTCAGACTTGTGCCTCGCTGTGAAGCTCTCTTTACAGTTCTACAACTTTAGCCTCTCAGCTGCTCCCTCACCAATAGGAGAAGTATGGGGCTCCTGGAACATCCGAAAGCCTAGAGGGGACAGCGAATGCCACCTGTGTTGGTGTAAGTGTTCAGTAAGTGGGGGAGCAACTACTGCAGGAATATCTCAGTGGAGCAAAGGCACTGCACCAGCCCAATCCCCAGAGGGTCCTATGCCTGACAGATGATTTGTTTACTAACCAGAAACATGGTCTAAATTCTGAAAGCATTCGGACTTGACCAACTTTGGGGTACTGGCACATACCAGTACCCCAGAGCTGAGATTTAAAAAAAAGACTCTTGTTGGGCCTGGTGGTGCACATCTTTTAATCCCAGCGCTCGGGTGCTGAAGGCCAATCTTACCTACATGCTGAGTTTCAGGCCAACAAGAGTTACAGAGTGAGATCCTATCATCCCCCTTCATATGTATAGTTGTATGTGTGTGTGTGTGTGTGTGTGTGTGTGACCACAAAATAAAACAATTAAGCAGAACAAATGCATGCACATGCTCTACCTGACCAATGAACTCTCTAGCCAAAACCAGGAAGCTGCATAAAACATAATCTGAAAAATTCAAAGCCTGTGTGTATATGTCCTGGAAGATAAACACAAGGTCTCACAAATGCTAGAAGGTTCTCTTATTCCTGAGATATTCCTAAGTCTTATTCCTAAGACTATCTTTAAAAGCATCGCAAAATGGCTCAAAAAAGTACCTGCCATCAACCTGACAGTCTAAGGCCAATCCCCAGAACCCTTGTAAGGGAAGAATCAAGTTGTATTTACGACTCCACTGGCACACGGTAGCACATATTCACCATACACCTCATACGGTAAATACATAATAAATAAACCTGCAAAAACATTTTTAAAAAATCATAGCTGGACCAGTAAGAAGATCAGAAGGTGAAGACCATTACCACCAAAGCCTGACAGCCTCAGTCTGATCCTTAGAACTCACATGATGGAAGGAGAGGACCATCTCTACCAAGCTGTCCTCTGATCTTCATACATGCCGCCATGATGCACACCTTTGTCTTCCCCCATCCCCCACCAAGTAAATAAATGCAATGCAAAAACAGTTTTAACATCATACCTCTTCTGGAAACTTTCTGTAAATTTAAGGCTTTTTTCCTTTTCTCTTCTAATTCTACTTGTAGTTTTATTTCCACAACCTAAATACCAAAAAATAAATAAAATTAAAAAAAAATAAATAAGCAAGTCATTAAGGATGCAAACTGTACAATTCTGCCAATAAAACATTCAGCAGCTAGCCAACCTCATTCACAACACTGAAGTACAAGACTCAGTTTGCTACTCTTCTCTTTATTCTGTATCTAAGTCTAACCTGCTCAAATCCTCCTAGATAGTAAAAATCTGAAAGTTCTTAAAAAGAGAGAAAGAATATGTAGATGGGAGCAGATCTACTGAAAAAAGACTTTACTTTTGATGGCCACAGTACACCAAGCACTACCTGACAGGCCTTCACTACACCATCACCTCAAAGCTGTGGCTTCTGAGGGTGCAAACGTAAGCAAAGAGGTCAGAATGGAATCATCCCAAGCCTGGCTTCTAGAAGGCTAAGTGAGCACAAGGTCCCTGTTGCACATGCATGAATGCTGGAGCTGCTAAGGCTCTGTGCCCAAGCACACAGTCTCACAGCTTCCACACATTAAATTTCTTTTTAGATCCCATTGAATTCTAGCATTTACCTGTTCAATATTTGACCAAAAATATTCTATTTCTCTGGCAGTGGTGGCAGCAATGCGCCTCAGTCTGCTCTGTTCTTCCTTCTTCCCTCTTTCCTCACGAAGTTTCTTTTCCTCATGATGCCGGGCTACAGTTCTGACAAGCTGGCAAAGAAAGGAAAGTTCAACAATTCGTTGTACTTGGGCTGGCAGGATGGGACAGCAAGTAAAGCACTTGGTACCAAGCCTGATGATTTGCGTTTGATCCCCCGGAACCAACAACCCCCAAAAGTTGTTTCCTAACCTCACATACATGTGCACGCACAGAGAGGGAAATACATGTGCACACACAGAGAGGGAAAATAAGAAATTAAAAAAAAAAATTGTTGTACTCTATAGCATTCCAGGAAAAAAAAGAGATAGAAAAAAAATAAGATTTCTCAGTCTAGCTGGG
This sequence comes from Uromys caudimaculatus, assembly GCA_028551405.1. Classification (NCBI taxonomy): domain Eukaryota; kingdom Metazoa; phylum Chordata; class Mammalia; order Rodentia; family Muridae; genus Uromys; species Uromys caudimaculatus. Next base: position 33,246,496 of record CM052721.1, read on the forward strand.
CAGTAGTGACCCACGACTTTAATCCCAACACTCAGACAAGCAGATCTCTGAGCATATGAGGCCACCTGGTCTACAGAGTGTGTTCCAGGACAGCCAGAGCTACACAGTGAAACCCTGTCTGGAGTAGAAAAAAAAGATTTCTCAGCTTAGAGTTTCATGAGGCAGGAGGCTGAAGAGGGAGGATCACAAGTTCAAGGCCAGTGTGGTCCACAGAGAGAAACCATAACTCAATAAATAAAGCCACATATAATCACTGTCAGGTATATACTCCTAGGATTTCAGGTGTGTGAGATGAAAACATAGCTTTGGACAAATAAATATTTTCTTTCTTTTTTTTTTTTTTTTTTTGGCCTGACTTTTCTAGAAAGTTATCTATATTTATTTCTCTCAGATATGAAACACTATATAGTACTACAAATCTTCTTTCCCTGTTTCACATATCTTCCTGTTCAATAAACACAAATTAAGATGTCTAAAAGGTCACTATTTCATTGCATGAATGCAGCTAATCTGAGACCCTTTGTCTTAGGCTTCCCTTCCTAAACCAGAAAGAGAAGAGTTAAAAGATGAAGTGCATAGGTCAGAGGACAAGGATCTACCCTAACCTGGAGTACAAGACGGTAAAGAGGAAAGCCTGGGTCTGAAAACAGTGATCCATGATGTGTGATAGCAGGCACAGTCGCCTACATCATGAAAGGAGAGCTGAGTCCCACCCACAGGTCAGAATCTGCCAAAAACCTGTCTTATTTTGACTTTTGTAGAGTGAATAGTGCCACCTCTCAAGTCTCTGGAGGACTTGCCTGCTGTGGAAACAATAAACACGGCACGAACTCTCCAGCAGAACCAGAGACAGATGTCTCCAGCCACACAGCAGATGCAGAAGTGCAGGGAGGAGATGAACACAGGACCTATCATCCAAGGCCCAGCTCCCAGCCTTTGCAATCACCTAACCAGCTCTGGGTGCCCTGAAAGAATCTAATCCTACTTGGCAAGCAAACTGGAAGAAAGAGGAACCCAACCTCGGCCCTAGCACTGTAGCAGGAAGCTGTGTCTGCTCTGGCACTAAGGACTCTGTCTCAGTCACCACCTTTCTCTACACTCATTAGAGTTCAGAAGTCTTCAGGGCACCAACTACTCCAACAGACAGAAAGCATGAATGACTACCCATGTTTCAAACTTACCTTCTTAGCAGCAGCCAACTTCCACCTCCGCTCTTGGGCAAAGTCTGTGGCCATCCACTGCATCTCTTCCAGCAGATAGTCCCAGTGAGATTTTGGGCGAGGGGCCTCTTGAAGCTTTGGCAGCCGCCTTAGGGACCACAAGCCTTCCTTCCTTAAATCTGCTATTCGCTGATGGATCTGGTTTTCCTGTAAGGAGCATGGATGCGCATGGTAAGGGTCAGCATGTAATTTAATGTACTCTGCTAAACCTTACTGTGTGAAAGGCTCGGGAACTGAGAGACTCAAGGAGGCCACGATTTGACATAAGTGTACACACAGTCAGGAGGCTCTACAAGAACACAACAGAGAGACTCTCCCAGACACCTTCAAGGAAACCAAGCACTAGTGATCCTGCTGTCTCTAAAGAGCAAGACAAAATGACCCAGGTCTAACTTGGTGGTAAAACAGCCACCTAGCATCTCAAGCACCAGTAAAAAGGAAAAAAGAAGTCAGAATGAAACTAAAAGGACCAATGTTTACACCAAACAAAGTGTGTACAAGAGAAACAACCATGCCAGAATTCACTTCAAAACAACCAAGAAGTAGAAGAACTAATGAAGACTGACTACAGAGCTCAAACCAAACCAGATGATAAACACTGAGTTTATACCAAATCTAATGTGTAATGAATGCTTCTTTTAAATCCTCTGAGGAAGTTGAACAAAACAGTCAGCCAACAAAACCTAAGTACCAAGTCCCGGGCAGCAACTGCCTCTTGAGGATGGGTGTCCCAGTCCATCATCACCCCTGCCTGAGTCCTACCCTTTAGCCATGACTGGAAGGAAACCAGCCTACCATGGTCAGATTCACCACAAGGCAAAGACATCCATGAGTCTACTTCTAGCAGAAAAAGGCTACATTATTTGGTCCCAGTCATGGTTTAGTTTTAAACTATCACAACCTTAAAATAATGAAATGTACGTCACAAACCAGAATACTAGTGAGTGCTGGCTGTTATACAGTGGCATACCTCCTTATTCTGTTCAACTACTCACTTGGCCAGGTTGGGAGCACAATCTCCCAAAGCCAGGAACTAGAGGTTAGCCTAGAAATAAGGAGATCCCCAAACCAAACAAATATGCTCCATATTTGCCTATGTACACTTACCAGCGTTATTTGTTCTGCCAGCTTATCCTGAGAACTATCCTGGGATGAGGCTGCATTCTGAGCAGGACTCTGTGGCTTAGGGGGAGCTGATACTGCCACCCCTGGAGACCGAGAAGTGATGGGAGACAGAGCCTTGTTGGTAGCAGAAGAGGGTCTGTTCACTGGTGAAGAACGAGCAGGCGAAGGTCCAGGGCCTGAGCCACTCACAGGTACAAGGGATGAGGAAGAGGAGGAAGTGGGCAGAGACCGCTGGCAGGCCTGGGCAGAGTCCAAGGGGGGCCTGGTCGATGCCACTGTCTAGTGGGTAGAAGACAAGTGAGTCAGGGTCAGGACAAGGCTTCTACAGGTTCAGAGTGCCCAAATTCCAGAGAGCTCAGCCAGCACAGGCCAGCAGAGTCAGTGCCTTCCTCTCCATGGCAACACATGCACACAAAATTAATCCCAACATAAACCACAACTCAGAACCACAAGAGAGATGGTGTCCAAAGATTAAATTGCTGTTCTACACAGAATCTAACAAAAGCTCCACTATAAACTGCACCTTTGTGGTATATTATCTCAGAGCTCATGAAAGCTTTTCCTCTTTTAAAAAAGTAATCTGTTTGTTTTCTTTTCTCCTTAAACCAAACCAAACCAAACAAAAATCCCTTGATTATATACAGCCTAAGTAGGCCTTGAACTCTGTATCTTCCGGGGTCAGTCTTCGGGGGCTGGGATTACAGGACATAACATCACATGCAGGCTTTTGTTTCCTTGCATTTTTTGGAAGATGTTTTCTTGTAATGCTTTTTGAGTCTAAAATGGCAAGTTTTGCTTGTAATTTTTAAGTTTCATTTGTTTAATAAGTTTAATTTAAAGATCTGTAAGAAGGAAAGGCAGTTGCTTTGACCATGAAGTCACAAGAAAAGAAAGCTCTAAGAAGCCATGACAGAGCACCAGCCTTTCATTCATCTCCCTCTGCTCACTGCTTGCATATACAATGTGACCAGACAATGCACACCCGTTGCCATAGCTTCCCAATCATAATGGGCTGTACCCTCAAACCGCGAGCCAGAGTCCCTTCATCCTTTAATTTAGAGCAAAACAAAATCCACATAGGACTGTTTTTGTTTTCGCTGTAGGAAAAATGAATAATGAATTGCTAAACTTTATTTTTTATTATATTTTTATGTAGTAACATCATCCAAGTGTCAGCTGAGTTTATTGTTTTTATATATCTTTAGATAAGAGCTCAACATTGTAGCCCAGGCTGGCCTTGAACTCTCCATTCTCTGCCTCAGCCTCTTGAGTACCAGGATTACAGGCGAGAGCCACTGTGTCCCAGCTTGGCATCTTGCATCTTTTTAACATCCACATATATCTCTTGTGGCAGGAAGGCAAGAGAGGCAGAAAACTTTTCTTACTGTCCAGAAACCACATTCACAAAAAGGGCCTCAACTCCAGCAAGTCTGTGTGAAATTCTCCCAGGAGCTCAGGAAGACGGCCACTCAGAGATAGGTGAAAGCCAGGAACAGACTGGCAGGAAGGCCAGTCAGGACTACCAGGACAAGGAAGACTCAGCAGACAAAGATTCAAGATTTAACAATGACCCCAACAGGGAAGTGTCTACCTCAAAGGGCCCAGAAGGCACATATATATGGAAATAAAGCTTTATGGGAATGTAGCCACCACCATTCACTGACAAACTGTTTATGATGCTGAGGGACTCCCAGAAACAGAATGGCCTGCAAAGCCAAAAACTTTCTCCTATGGCCCTTTACAGAAAAGAGGGGCTAGTCCTAGTCTAACACGTAAGAAACAAGGATCTCCCCTACCCTCCCCCATACTAGGGATTGACCCTAGGAGTCCTACATTCTAGGCCAACAGTCTGCTCAGCTTCCTTTTTACTTTTTGCAACGGGGTCAGTAAGTTTGCCAACATAACCTTAAGCTTGCATTTCTCCTGCCTCAATGTCCCATGTAGCTATTACAAACCTCTGTTATGAGGTCTAACTAAGCAATAGGTTTCTATAGATTTAAGGTTCCGTTTTATTTATATATGTGTCTCTGTGTGAGTATGTATATGCACATGAATACAGGTGCCCTAGGAGGTCAGAAGATGTTAGAACTCATGAGACTGGTCTTTCACATTGTGAACTATCCTATGGGGAAGTGCAAGCTGACCTCAGGTCCTCTCTGCAATAGTATGTGCTCTTAACCACTGAATCACCTTTCCATCCCTGGACAGTTTCTTAAAAGCCATCTATCATAGCTGATCCTTTTAACAACAAAGGCAGAAAATAAAGGTAAGAAAACCCAGTGTCAGGACTGTGACTCTAAGAGAAAAAAGATCACTCTCATGAAAGCCACAAGGAGCCAGGTATAGTGGTACATACCTTTACTCCCAGCACTTAGGAGGCAGAGGCAGGCAGATCTCTGTGAGTTCCAGGACAGACAGAGATACACAGAAAATCCTGTTTAGAGAAGGAAGGAAGGAGGGGGAAGGAAGGAGGGCAGGAGAGAGAAAAAGAAGGGAAAGAAGAGAAAGAAAAAAGATAGCAAGCCAGCCATCAGCCAGTCATGGGGACAGAGTTTAGTGGCTCTGGGGGAACCACCATCCTCCCCTAACCAAGTGTGCAGGAAGCCTCCATATCTGCCTGCCTCAAAACTCTAGAATAACCCAAGAGCTACACAGAGCTCTACCACTTAGCTGATAACATGGCAAGAATGTAACCTCGTGGCCTGAACTTCTCAGAAAACAGGAATAGCAATTCCACTTCACAGAATTGCTAAGCAGACAAACTAATGCGAATGAACTCATCATCACAGCTCATGGCTGTCAGTACAAATTGTTCTCCTTTTCTGTCCCCATCTGTTTGAAGTCCTTACTATATATCCTAACTGGAACTTAAAGCTCTTCTGAGTAGCTCCCTTATTAATTTGAGGGAGGTGAGAGCAAAGGGGACCAGCACTGACTCCCAACTATGCTCTCCTATGCTGGTGTGCCCACACTGCGCCATCTCATGGGACTCCAGGAGCCCACACAGGTAAGTACTCACAAACCCACACAGGGGTAGAATCAGTGAGGAGGGCAGCATGCTCAACACTACAACAGGCGCAGTGCTGTCCACGGGGGTGGAATTCATAGTGTTGGCAAAAAAGAAAAGGCAGCAGCAAAGGAGGAAGCCTTGCTGATGGCGAAAAACCCGGTCTCGTCCCTGAACAAAGCTAAAGTCAACACTGAACTGTCACTTCATCTCTTTGGGTCTGTCCCACAACTGGTAAATTGGTCACCATCTAAGAGTTCCCAAAAGACCAAATGGGGTAAGGAATGCAACCCCTCTGAATAGCATGTAACTCAACAGGCCGAGGCTTTCCCTACTAACAGCAACAATAACAATGGTTTTCTATTACTTTAATGATTGTTATTACAAAGCCAAATAAAATTAATTTGCAACTGCTACAATAATCAACTGTACTAAGAGGGCAGGTAAAGCTGCTTCCCGGAGGGTGGAGGTTTAGTGCAGACCACCCTACCAAATACCCAGACAGCAGCAAGCCAAGCCACCTTCGCAGACTGTTTCCTCTTTTCTTCTGCACCTCACTAGTAAAACAGCCAATGTCCACAGAGTACCTGGGTCTGGGAGGAAAGCTGAGAGGTCTGCATCTGCGCCTTCCCGGGCATCGGAACATGTAGGGCCGGCTGGGCGGGCTGTGAAGAAGGAGCAGGGAGCTGGCTGGGCAGGGGGGCAGGGATAGGGGCATTTAGCTGTTGAGTCTTCACTGGGATTTGGAGCTGAGTTGGAGCCTCCACCATCTGTGACTGCTGTGAAAATTGTAAGGTGGATGGGAGGGCTGTGGCTGGGACACTGGCCGGAGGCAGCCTTGCAGGGAGCTGTGGTGGTGGGGTATGCAAGCTGGCGGCGTTCTGCACAGGAGGCCCTGTGGAAGGGTCGTACTGCTGCTGACTCTGCTTCTGTCCAGTGAGCTGTGTGGCCTGAGGAGTTGGAGGCATCCCTCCTGCAAAATAAAAAAGAGCCCAAAGCACTGACCTCAGTGCAAGCAGCTTCTACCAAATGAGTCACAAGGACACACACTGGACATTCTGTCTCTCACATGAGAACTGTTACAGTCAAAATGGGAGTGTTCTAGAGCAGACCTAAGGTCAGGATGAGCACACAAAGAAGGAAAGAATGCACCCAACTATTGCAAGTTAGTACTAAGCAAAACAAGCATTAAATAACCACAGGGTATCTGACAGCAGAAGCAATTAGGAACACAGAAATCAAATCACCAGAAAGCACAATGCAGAGATGTATGGCTTCCACTAGAATGTCAAGAGCCTGTCTCTGGGGGGCTTTCTCAGTACTGAACTGACTGGAGTACAGAGACATGGTCCCATGTGGGAAGTTCCATGTCCATTACACTCCCTTGACTGCATGGCTCCAATGTGGGCTGAGCTCCAGGTTTTAGGCATTCCCTCACAACAAGCTAAGAGCACTGCTCTACTGCTGGGTCTTACCTTGGACTGTTGGCATTAACTGCTGCAGAGGGACTCCTGCATTCACCCCTGGATGCTGGAAAACTACCCCTGGATGACCCACTTCAAGACGAGGTCTCTTAGACTGCTCTAGAATAATTTTCAAGAAAGGTGTCGTTTCATGTAAAAATAAAACCATAGAAGTAGTAGAAAAAAAACATATATAAATGTTTTTATAATCTTTGAAAAGGGAAGCCCATCTATGCTATATGGGATAGGTTGATATAGTTTCATTAAAATTTTGCAAGTACAAATAAAGGCATCATACAAAGGCCAAAGGACAAGAACTGAGAGACATTGCGACACGTGACTAGCAGAGGCTCACTTAACCATTCCCAAAGCGCTCACAAATAACATGAGAAGTTTCAATGCCCAGGACATGGACAGAGAACATCAGTATCGAGCCAAGAACAGAGTCACAAATAGTTAATGAGCAATAAAAGCTCCTGTGCAACCAACCCTACTCACAAACAGACATCCACGTCATAACAGGAGGTCAACCCCCAAAGATTACAAGATTTATTAAAGTAAGGAAAATGGACGGATGTGAAAGAACCAGAGCCTACTGACAGTAATGGAACTGGACATGCTTGCTGGCAGGCAATCTGTCTGCAGCACTACATCTTATTCCTTAGGGACCTGGGAAGCTGTTCCTTCAGATCAGCTACCAGATATGACAAATGAACACTTCAGACTAAATGTTAAGTCTCTGTTCATTCTGATAGGAAAAAAAAATGTGGTGATAACCAGAGAAGACTAGCAAAGACTGACTGACAAAAGTCAACTGTCCAAAGTGATATGCAGTGGCACACACCAGTAAACCCAGCACTGGAGAGCCAGAGGCAGGAGGGTCCCTCCATATTCAAAGCCAGTCTGAGCTACATTGAGAGTTACAGGCCAACCAGGTCTCATGAGACAGTACGTAAAGGTGATAGTAGTAAGTAGTAGTAGTAATAAGTAGTAGTAGTAGTAGTAGTAGTAGTAGTAGTAGTAGTAGTAGTAGTAGTAGTAGTAGAAGAAGAAATAGTAATAGCAGTAGCTTTTATTGTTCTTAAAGGTTCATCCACACAACAGAACATGGTACCATAGTGCAGACAATAGGAGATTCAGGTGCATTAAGTGGGAAAGTGACCTATTATGGTCATTTTTTTTTAAAATAACTGTCTATATGTTCATATCTGAATTTTTTCACAATGACTCATATGTAAGGAAATTTTGAGCATGAACAGAGTAACATCTGCGAGAATCACAAAATATTGACAGTGGTCCCTGCTGTGGTTGCAGAAGCAGACATGAAGTCAGAGGCAGCTATGTGTCACCTTCTTGAGCCTCTCACATTAAAAAAGGAGGGAAAAAAGTGTCATCATATTATGGATTGAGGGGGAAGGCAGCTTAAAAAGAAACTTCCACCCGGCAGTGGTGGCACACGCCTTAATCCCAGCACTTGGGAGGCAGAGGCAAGCAGATCTCTGTAAGTTTAAGGCCAATTGGGTCTACAGAACAAGTTCAAGGATAGCCAAGGCTATCCAAAGTAACCCTGTCTCAAAAACCAACTATTAATTAACTAATCCAAAGGTGACTAGGCAACACTAACAGTAAACCATACCACGATGGTTGTTCACCGGGAAGTTAGATGGAACGTATAGAATCAACCGATACATTTCTAACTTCAATACAGATAAAAACTTAGGCAAATATTTTAGTTGCTAATAACCCAAACAAAAATTAACTTTGAAAGTAGAAATTAAGCTCCTTAGAAACATGTGGCAACTAAACTGCCACTGCACTGTTGGTCATGCTGGGCATACCTGTGGGTGGCATCACCTGTTGCCTCTTAAAGGGGTCAGCTTCTGTGGCACTGCCAGGCCCCACCACTAGGCTCCCAGTCAGGGCTTGGTGCTGGAAAAAAAAAAAAAAAGCAATGAGATTCTTATGGTTATAGACATTCTTATTGTTACAACCATCAGAAGAGTAATACACGCCACACCTACCATATCTATCCCAAACACTGACCTTACTCCTTTTAGTAAGGAGGCTGCTACCTACCTACCCACCCAATGTCTTTAAACACACATATATGTAATGTATATTGATGTATCAGAATGTAAGATTCTAACTTACCTCTCAAGAGAAAAAAAAAGTACTTGTAAAGACCCATTAATTCTAGTTTAAATGGAATTTCAAATCACCAATCTACAATCTTTGAAACTAGCTCTAATTACTGAATGACAACAAGAGGGCTGAACTGGGAAATCTTCCTTTCAGTTCTGAGGCTACAGCTTTGGCTGACCTAAAATTATATACTGCCTGGCCTAATTTCACAACCAAAGCTCAGTAACATAAGGACAAGTACAGGTGCCTTCCTACTGGGGACACATAAACCCTCAACTACTAACAATCGATCCTGAAATCTTCAAATGATGTTTTTTGGTTATATATATACATATGCATAATATATGTATGTACATATGTACGTGCATACACACATATGTGTTTGTATGTGTGTATATATGCAAATGAAACATGTATGTTATTTAAGTAAGGCTTAAATAAAGTATTACTCAATCTGTACAAGCTACATGGTTTCAGCTACCTGCATCTGACATTCTGTAAAAGGAAAAGCTATGAGGACAGAAAATGTTCAGTGGTTACAAGAAGTGGGGAGGGATGGGTAGAATGCAGCATGTCTTATCCGATCACCATGGCAGTCTAAACCTACAAAAAGCATAGAACGTGTCCCAGCATGTACCATCAACTCTGGAGGACAGTAACGTTCATGCAGAATCATTTAAGCAAGTGAACCCTGTGGGTGGTGTCAGTAGGAGTAAGGCTACATGTGTGGCATGTGAAAGACAAGGACACAGTTGATTTGGACAATCTTTACCTCATTTCTGTTCTGCTGTAAACTAAAAACTGCCCTAAAATAAACAGCCAGGCTTGGTGGTACATGCTTTATCCCAGCACTCAGGAGGCAGTTGTGTGTGGATATCTCTGAGTTGAAGCTACTCTGATCTACATAGTGAGTTCTAAGACAGGCAGGGCTATAGAGTAAGGCCCTGTCTTAAAAAAAATAAATAAATAAATAAATAAAAAATGTTAAGAGACCCTTAAAGCTGGGTAGAACATGCTTGTAATCCTAGCACTCTGGAAACAGAAGCAGAAAGATCTCTTAGTGGGAGACCACCTGGGCATGCATAGTGAGACCCTCTCCAAAAACTAAAAAAATAAAACTATCAAAAACCATGAAAGCAAAGAGTCAAACAGATCTCCATCTGAAAACTGTCCCTGACATCTTAGCGGTCTGGAATAGCAGTACACCCCAGTAGCTAAAGACTATGGAATCTATTTCTAAAGGACTTGGGTCTTCCAATCTCCTCAGAGGGGCACCTTAAATACCAGTTGCTGTACTAATCAAAAGACTATGCCATGTGCATGGTACTGAACTACCTCTAGGCCTGTCAACCTGACATAAGCTAGAATTATCTGAAAGGAGAGAACTTAAATTGAGAAAATGCTTCCATAATATCTAGCTGTAGGGAATTTTCTTAACTAGTTACTGATGTGGGAGGGCCCAGGCCGTGGTGGGTGGTGACACCCCTAGGCTGGTGGTCCTGGGTTCTATAAGAAAGCAGGCTGAGCAAGCCATATGGAGCAAGCCAGTAAGCAGCACCCCTCCACGAGTTCCACATCAGCTCCTGCCTCCAGGTTCCCAAGATATTTGATTTCCTATCCTGGCTTCCTTCAGGGTTACACTACAATGTGGAAGTGTAAGCCAAACAAACCCCTTCCTCCCCAACTTGCTTTTGGGCATGGTGTTTGGTCATAGAAGCCCTGAGACAAGAGATAGACAAAAAGGGAGGAAAGAAAGAAATGATCTAAAAAAAAAATCAAAACATGTTAACAGTGGCTTCTCTGTAACTGGATTATAGATAACTTTTAATTCATGTGTGTGCACTTTTCTCAGTTTTCCAAATACTCTGAAACAAATGGGTATCACTTATATATCCAAGACTCTTTAGTGAAAAGTGGCTTGCATGCAGGAGTGACCAAGTAGTCTGTAGTAGAGGAAACATACTACAAATAATCATAAGCTCTGGGTGAAACATCCGAACAACAAAGAGATGGCAGAACCTAGCAAGTTTCCCAAAGTTGGCATGTGGCATGAGGGCAGTCCCCAAACTACACTCTCTGTAGAAGGATGGCAGGAAGAGTAGAGACTTGCTGGGCAGAGGAAGCCCGATCTCCTTGCTTAGCTCTGATTGGCAGGTGTTAGATAGAAGTATGGCTGAGAGGCTGGAGAGACAGCTCAGCAGTTAAGAGCATTGGCTGCTCTTCTGGAGGTCCTGAGTTCAATTTCTAGCAACCACATGGTTGCTCACGACCATCTGTAAAGAGATCCGATGCCCTCTTCTGGTGTGTCTGAAGACAGCTACAGTGTACATACATACATAAAATAAATAAATCTTTCAACAACAAAAAAAAAGAAGTATGGCTGATCATTAACCACACAGACACCCAGGCAGCATAAGAAATTAACCTGTTTTAAAGGAGAACAAATTTGCAGCTGCAACACAGTAGCCAGATACAGTAGGCCACAGTAGTAATCCTGATACTCAGGGGACTGCAACTATAAGGTCAGCCTGGAATACATGAAGAAACTCTTGTCTTTAAAAAAGTTAAGTTAGGGAGCAGTAAGATAGCTCAGCAGGTAAAGATGCTTGCCACCAAACCTGATAACCTGAGTTACACACATGAGAGATCTCCGATACACACATGAGATAAGAAAACAATCAAGTTCCCTAGGATGTTCTCTGAACCACATACATAAGCCATGCACTGTGCTCCTACAGCAACAGTTGTGCTTGCACACACATATACAATCAATTATCAATCAATCAATGTTATGTGTTACTCAGAGCCTAGACAACACAGCATGAGAAAAAAACAGTGGAAGGAATGAAAGACAAGTAGCCTTCAGAAAAGATCCAACTCAAATGATTGCTGCCTACACAAGAATGCACTTGCCTCCTCCTGGAGGAAGATTTCCATCACCAGGAAACTGCTGGCTAAATGTCTGGACCATGGCTTTTGTAAGCCTGATGCTATCACCAAAAGTAGAATGGTATCAAGGACGAAGAAACCTTTAAAGACATCAGTAACCTGTTATCTGTTAATTCAAAGTTTTTGGACACTGGGATTTGGTAGAAAAAACACAAATACAAAACCCACCTGAGACTTCTTTTCAAAGGCATGTCCAGTGGGGTTGGAGAGATGACTCAGTGATAAGAGCATTTTCTGCTCTTGTAGAGGACCAGAGTTTGATTCCCAGCACACACATCGTAGCTAACAAGCTTCTGTAACTCCAGTTCCACAGTAACCAATGCTCTCTGCTGGTTGCCACAGGCAACAGAACAAATGTGGTACACATACATATATGTCAACAGAACACTCAAGTAGATAAAATAAAAATCTTAAAAAAAAAAAAAAAAAAAGAGTGGGACTGGTGCCATACATCTTTAAAGATCCCAGTACTTAAGGAGACAGAGTCTGTGAGTTTGAGGCCTGCCAGGTTTACATAGTGAGACCCTGTCTCGAAATAAGTAAACAAAAATAAAAAATAAAATAAAATTCATTTTTAAAAAAACATGTACAGCAAAATAGATTAAGATCCTACATCATGCCTATAAATTTTCCAGTATACACATAAAAACATGAACACATTCACAAAATACAGAGAACTCGGGATTTGTATTCAGATTAGCACAAACAGCTGCATAAACCAAAATCCATCCTGAAATTCTTTTTAGAATGTTTAATGTAGCTGTCAGGACAACATCTATGAGAACATGAAGGCTGGGATATTCAGATATATCCATCAATATTCTTTGCTAAACATGATGTAACAAATGTCAAGGCCTACACGCTAACACTCTTCTGGCTCACAAATGCTACACCCTTAAGAGCACTTCCCTGTGGAGACCAAAAGCCCAAACCTGAACACCAGCTGAACGGACTACAGCTCTCAAACTAATAAAATACATAAAGAAGTAAGTCACACACATAATGCTAGCTAGCATTTTGGATGCAGAGATAGGACTAAACTGCCACAGTTCGAAGTCAGTTGTCCTCTGACCCCCACATGTGCATGTGACTTTAATTAATCGTATCATTCAAATGGCTATAAAATAGTAAATGACCCATTCCAAGTTTCTGTATTTGAAATTTTGCATAATACTCTGTGAGAAGGAAAATGGAGAAAGTCACTGCATACCATTGAAACACCAATATTGGGGCAGAGGAGATGGTTCAACAGCTAAAACACGTAGTGTGCAAGTCTAAATGGCCTAAGCTTGATGCCCACAATCCACATAAAGCCAGACGCAGTGTGCTCACCTGTAATCTTAGTATTTCTATAGTGAGATGGAAGGGCAACAAGGCACTGGCTCACAACAGTCGTGGTGCTTAGTGCACATCCTCAATCCCAACGTGTGGGAGGCAGAGGCAGGCAGGGATTTGTGGGGTCCAGGCCAGCCTGGTCTACATAACAAATTCCAAGATAGTCAGGGCTACACAATGAAACTCTAAAAAAGAAAAATGACTGTTAAAAGTTGTCCTCTTATCTATACACACACATTATCTATATACGCGCGCGCGCGCGCGCGCGCGCACACACACACACACACACACACACACACACACGAGAGGGGGGGGGAAGACAGAGAGAGAAAATAAGTAAATATTTTTGTAGAACCAGGCTGGCGTGGTGTGGCTCATGCCCTCAATCCCAGCATCTGCAAAGCAGAGGCAGTATGAAGCCAGCCCGGTCTACTCAGAAAACTCCAGGCTAGCCAGGCATACATGGTGACAGACTACCTCAAAACAACCAGCAATCAAGAGCAGCTGGATTGTGACCAGTGACCACACACTTAAGAAAACTCCCAATGTCTCCTTCATGTTTTCACCACTGACAGACTTCTCTCGTGTACCTGCTGAGTTCTGCTTTCTCATGAGTCTTGACTTGGTGGCACAGCCCTCATTCACCCAAAGAGCACTCTGGTGATACTCCTCTGCCTCAATATACATAGCCATTGGCCCATGCTGCTGCCAAAGGATCGTTGGTTCTTTCCAGCTAGGGGTATTCACACACAGTGCTGCTTGAGAACACCACTACACCTATGCTCTGGTACACACAATTCAAAAACTCCTCTGGTGTACATTGCTCAGTCAGGGACGTGCCCTTCACTCATCTTTTCTAGGTGAAACAAAATGTCTCATCTTGCCTAGATCAAGCACATTCTACCAAAAAAGGGTGAAAATCACCACATACTCACATAAACGCATACGCCTTGCTTGGAACTCATTTCTGATCACTGAGTATGCTTAAGTGTGAATGTGAATGGCTTAGTCTGCACTGAGCACATTAGGCATCTTTTCATATATTTGTAGGCGCCCTTTACCTTCCGCAGTCCCACTTGTTCTTACACAACAGGCCTCTATATGACATATAAATGTTCTAATTCATTACATTTCTCCAAATACTGACAGGGATTCCACACATAAATTTTCTTTTTGTTTTGTTGTTTGCTTGTTTGTTTCGAGACAGGGTTTCACTATATAACTCTGGCTGTTCTGAAACTCGGTATGTAGACCAGGCTAGCCTCAAACTCAGAAATCCGCCTGTCTCTGCCTCCCAGTGCTGGGATTAAAGGCATGTGCCACTACAACCAACCTGTCTGAAATTTTCTAATTTAAGATCCACCTTCAGGGTCTGGAGAGATGGCTCAGCACGAAGAGCACTAGCTGCTCTGCTACAGGTTCTAAGTTTGGTTCCCAGTACCCACATCAGGTGGCTCACAATCACCTGTCAGTAATTCCACTTCCAGAGGATCCAACAGCATCTGTATAAATGCAACACACACATAGCATACACACACATAGACACGTACATACATAAATAAAAGCAATAAAAATAAAATCTTAGCCGGGCAGTGGTGGGGCACGCCTTTAATCCCAGCACTTGGGAGGCAGAGGCAGGCAGATTTCTGAGTTGGAGGCCAGCCTGGTCTACAGAGTGAGTTCCAGGACAGTCAGGGCTATACAGAGAAACCCTGTCTCCAAAAACCAAAATAAATAAATAAATAAATAAATAGATAGATAGATAGATAAATAGATAAATAAATAAAAAAATCTTTTTTCAAAAAAAATTTATCTCTAAAATCATTATAATGAAATCATAAATAGTAGAATCAGGTTACTGCTCCCCCACAAAAATGAACCATGCTCTCTGGCTAATCTCAAGGCTAGATCAAGAACAAAGATGCTCTATCTATCTATCTATCTGTCTATATTTTTTGTTGTTGCTTTGGTTTTTGTTTGTTTGTTTTTGGTTTTTTGAAACAGGGTTTCTCTGTACAGCCCTGGCTGTCCTGGAACTCTGTAGACCAGGCTGGCCTCAAACTCAGAAATCCGCCTGTCTCTGCCTCCCAAGTGCTGGGATTAAAGGCGTGCGCCACCACTGCCCGGCCCAGAAGATAAATCTTAAACATTTTGTGCCATGAAGGGGTAGGAACATGTCAAAAGTACACTAGAGCCAGCTAGAAAAAGCCCCAGTCAGTTACAAGTATCCTGAGCATCAAAATATATAACAGCTGTGGAAAGGGGCTGGGTAGTTAGTTGCTTAGCAAGGAAAATGAAACCTCCTGGTAAAAAAAGTACACACAGCAAACACCATGTGGCTCATACTGGAATGAGATCTTGTTAAAACTCAGCACTTTACACTGGCGAAGATGTGCTCTCCTATTATAAAGTATTCCACAATTTAAGGTAAGACACCATGTATTTAGACTCAAGAGAAATCAGAAATCACACTACTAGACACCGAAGGGTCACTTGACAAAATTCAATATCCACTGATGAAGATAATTTCCCCAGCCTGAAAAAAGACATCTACAAACTAATGGCTCCTACCCTCATCCTTCAGAGAAGATTCTACGAACAAGATTGAGTATCTGGGTTTCCACTGCTATAAGACACTATCACACTGAAGTCCTGTCTGTACAGCACACTGAATGGGATAAAAAGTTAAGACTTGGGGTTAGAGAGAGAACGCAGTGGTTAAGAGCACTGTCTGCTCTTCCAGAGAATTGGGATTCAATTCCCAGCATGTATATGGTAGCTCACAAACATCTGAACTCTGGTTCCGGTTCCAGGGTAATGATGCCCTCTTCTGAACTCCGTGGACACTGCATGCACACGATGCACAGACATACATGCAAGCAAAACACATAAAATAAAAATAAATCTAAAAAAGAATTAGAGTAAAACTTTCTATTTGTAGAAATGATTCTCTATGCTCCAAAACCAAATGAGTTTAGCAAGGATGCAGAATATAGGTTAAAATAGCCAGCTGTATTTTTATGTTTGGAATTAACAGCTAGGAGCCGGTTTTTTGTTTAAGATTTATATATTTTATATATGTGAGTACACTGTCACTGTCTTCAGACACACCAGAAGAGGGCATCAGATTCCATTACAGATGGTTGTGAGCCACCATGTGGTTGCTGGGAATTGAACTCAGGACCTCTGGAAGAGCAGTCAGTGCTCTTAGCTGCTGAGCCATTTCTCCAGGCCCCTAGGAACTGTTTTTAAATACTATTTATAACAGCAAAAAAAAAAAAATACATTTAAATATAAATCTAACAAGTTAGCATATAACATTAGCATGCTGAAAATTACAAAGCACCAATGAAGAAAAACCAAAGAGTCACATTCAAGAACTGAAATACAATAGTAGGACTATCAGTTCTCCCCAAACTGGGTTAACAGATACAATGTAATCCCCATTATATCCTAGCAGAACATCAAGTCTATTCTGAGACCTACAGGAAAATGGAAAGGAATACAAGAACAAAAACAAAACAAACAAGAAAGGAAACAGAACCAAGGTGAGAATTTATGGTACTTGGGCCAGTGAGATGATTCAGTTGGCAAAGGTGCCCGTGGACAAGTCTGATGACCACAACTGACTGTGGTGGAAGGAAAGAACAGACTCTTGGAAGCAATCCTATGACATCTGCTTGTGTATTATGGTATGCACATTCCTGAACACAAAACACACACACACACACACACACACACACACACACACACACACAAAGAGAGGGAGAGGGAGACGGAGACACATACCAGGCACTAGCACATTCAAACACCCATTTGCACAAACTAACACCCACAACATGTCACCCCACATAGAACTTCACTAAAACGGATAATAGGACTAAATGTCAAGTTACTCAACTTCCAGGCAGAAACACAGGAGATCTCTGTGAGCTTGGATTGAACGGAATTCTTAGGAAAGAGATCAGAAGGGTAGTACATCACTTCTAGGCCTTTTGGCTTAGACCAAGTATAAACATAACCCACTTTAAAAAATGTTGTTATACTTCATCAACATTTTAAACAATTGCTCTACAAACGACAGTCAAGAAAAAAATTGCAACTAGCACAGTACTGTTGTACCAAAAATTTGGTATCTATATATCATGCAAAAACCTTTGTGCTGAGGTGGGGAGTGTGAAACACAACTCTCACTACTGCGGAGAACAGAAAACCACACGAGGAAAACACAAAGTCTAGCCCTATAAAGTTGAGCTCTTTCTCCACATATGATCCAATAATCAGACTCCTGACTCCCAGGCATTCATGCAAATGAAATGAACACCAATGTACACACGAAATGCTCTCTATAAACAATTACAGAAGTTTTGTTTGTGAATCCCTAAAACAAACACTCAACTATTCATCAAAAGATGAAAGGGTAAAACTGCTTCCTGAGACCATCACCAGGAGAACAACAGTCTAACTTGTAAAATCTTATGAGGCTGGACAGACTTCTTAGTGTCTTAATGGTTTTGCAGAGAATACTGGTTTGACTGCCAGTACTCAAATAGTGGCTCACAACTGGAACTAACAAGTTCCAGAAGATCTGATGACCTCTTCTGGTTTCCACAGGCACCAGGCACACACACAATACACATACATGCATTCAGACAGAAACACTCAAACACATGAAATAAGTCTTAAAAAAGAAAAAAATTAAAATATACCAAACAAATTCTCAGAATGGAAGATGCCTGCTGAGAAGGGAAACAGAAAAGGCAACCTGGGTAAGCAGCCTTCCTCCTTGGAAAGAACAGGTTAGACCCTCTCAACCTACAAACCTTATAACCTTTGTTTCAATAACTTATGAAGATTGCCACAGCCATGATAGAGAAAAATAGGTTCTTTCCCAGGTTGGCCAAACCGTAAGCATATCTGCTTCCCTTAACCAATTTCTGCTTCCTAACATCTTCTGGAATATAAGACCCTGTGATGACACATTATGGACCCAAGTATCAAGAAGCAATAACAGTATTCGGCAATCAGGAAAAAAAACAAAAAACAAAAAACACAGGCTGACCAGAAAGATGATGATCCATGATTCCAGTACACCCCACCCTGGAAAAGTCACAAACTTAAAACGCTGGAGAGTACTCACCAGAGGACAGGAAAGGCCAGACCATACAAAGAGTGCATGAGGACTTTTTTTTTAAAGCTGTGCTGGGAAGTAGACAACTCTTTGGTTTATCAACATTCACATAACTATAAACCAAAGAAAAGTGAAAGCTACTGAATGTTAAGCAAACAAAACCAAACAAGTACTTAACGTGCCATGTAACTGACTGATTATAATTTCAACTTTTGATGGTTAATTTAAGTGTTTCTGTTTTAGGGATTCACAACAAAACTGCTGTTAATTGTTTACAGATAGCATTCCATGTGGACGTGGGCATTCATTTCATTTGCATGAATACTTGAGAACCGTGAGTCTGAATATTGGGTCATATGTGGAGAGTATGTCAACTTTATAGGAGAGGGCTAAATGAAGGAATGTAACAACAGAAGTGGTTAGCCAGTAAATGCAGAAGGAATATGGAAAATAGAAACCCTACTTTGGAGCTGGGGGGTTGGGGACGAATAGAGGTGCTCAAGGTCTTCTTAGCCTATATAGTGAGTCTGAGACCAGCCTAGGTTACTTAAGACCCAGTCTTTAAATTTAAAAAAAAAAGGGGGGGGGGGAGCCTTAGTGATTCACAACTTTAATCCCACCAGCACTTGGGAGAATGGTAGGAGAACTATTATAAGTTTGAGATCTGCCTGAGCTATAGAATAAGTTCCAAGTTAGCCTAGGGTAGAGTAGAAAGATAAGGGAAGGAAGGAAGGAAGGAAGGAGAGAGACAGGGAAGGAGTCCACTTGAGGTCTTTATAGTAGTAACTGACTCAGAGTGACTCATCAATAGATGCCTGAAATAGTGGGTAAAAGATTATTACATTTGCAGGGCAGTAGTGGCGCACACCTTTAACCCCAGCACTTGGGAGGCAGAGAGACAGGCGGATTTCTGAGTTTGAGGCCAGCCTGGTCTACAGAGTGAGTTCCAGGACAGCCAGGGCTGTACAGAGAAACCCTGTCTCGGGGAAAAAAAAAAAAAAGATTTATATTGCATTTGAGGACATTTATGTAATTTATATCCTCATTTACAGAAGGGAAATTAATATATACTGAACAGGCCAGGTGCACACCACCTCAGATGCTTCAAATTAACATCACCAGTCAGGACTAGGCAATACCATGGCCTGGTGACATGATGCTCTGAGATAGACACACTGTCATTTCTATAACAGGACTACATTACTTGAACATGATGCTAGGGTATGTCAGACAATCCCATACAATAGAACATTCCGCAATATAACTGGTCTGTATGCTTCAGAAACAACCATCACAAAAGACCCAAAAAATCTAGCTTAAAGAAAGCCAGAGAAGCATGACAAGAAAAGAATATGGATATCCTGAACCAGGTCCACAACTCGGGGAAAAACTACAAAGGGCTTGGTCCTGCAGAATCTAAATCTCAACTGTCAGCCACATAGCAGTACCAGGTTACTGTGGCATTTCCTGATTTGCTCTTATCTATTAGTGGAAGCCATTTAGAGATGGGGTCAGGATACTATATGGCACTGCAAAATCATGAGAATGAAATGCAAATGAGCAAAAGCTAATGGCAGTGAGTCAGAAAAGGCACAGAGGCTTCATGTATGACTATATGTATAACTATATCAGCTTTCATGTTTGAAATTATATTAAAATTAAAAGCAAAAATATCACCAAGGACAAAACTGCTTTCAGAAGCCAGCACACTCCAAAGCTAACATGTATATGAACCCCAGTTTCATGAATGCATTCTGGTCTCCTTCACTAAGAAATTTCAGTTCTAAGGATCTATAGGTGATTCACACCAATATTTCCTCCAGCTAAGGAAAAATTCCTACTATGTCTTTTCACTTGTTCTGTTTTGTACTGTTTTCAAAATACAGGTAAGACACAAGAAATAACAAACATTAAACACAGCACACAAGGCACCCTAAGCATACAGTAACAGGACTTTGAATATTAAAGGACATGCACACTACAAGCTCCCACCACACTGCAGGTCACAGAAAACAATGCAGGAAGGTCTGTGTTGTCATTCAATCATGCAACTGAATTTCAGAACTGTATATGAAGAAAGACTTTTATTGTTCAAAATAAGGAATGGGCTCTGGAAAAAAAAAATGCCGAAGAGCAAATAGTAAATTGAAAGTTAAAATATCTGGATGAAAGAAACGTTTGGGATGAGACTACAATTTAGAACCATCAAAAAGTACCTGAAACGGTTGCTGCTGGGATGAAAAAGCAGCAGAAACATTTGGCGGAAGCTGGGTTGCTATAGCAACGGGAGTCCCAGTCTGCCCATCCTTGCCTGTCACAACCTTTACCTGAGAGAAATATTTTGAGAAAAAAAGGTAACAATTTTTAAGACTGCTCAAAATTATTAGAATTTCATTGCTGACAGCTCACTAATTTAGGTGCTTAAAAACGGAATATTTTTGCTTCAAATCCTGTAAAGGGACACTGAGCTGACTGACAGGTTCATACTGTAACAATCTAACAGCTGCCAATCTTCAGCACTCCAGTCTAGATCACAGACAACATTTTAGATTCTTCAACTTCCAAATGTAAAATGGGAGTGGCACTCAGGTATCAGTGTCCCTCAGGTGGCTTCTTGAAAGATCTGCACCGCTGTAACATTCTATAGCCTACCACACAGCAAAATTGACTTTAGTAGAAGCTGTGAGAAGTTGTGTGAGTTTTTTCTCACAAGTGCAGATAAGGAGGCTCAGCTTACAGACAACATTGGTAAAAGACACAAAGAGTACTCAGTTCCACTGTTCCATGGTACCAGTAGTGGTCCTCAAAATCACTGAGACCTTCTGAATAACAAAAACGGTCCAGCCTAGGTCCAGTGTTGAAGAAGACACAGATGGCTAAGCCACACAGATACATCCACAGATGCTAGTGAAGACTCTGGAGCAAAGGCAAACTTTTGCTCACCAAAAGCAAGCTTCATTGCCAAAGGGCTGGCAGCAGTTTATTTTAGCTCTATCATAAAACAAGATAAGCTACACCAACATAATAAACACTACACAAGACAAGGCACAAAAGACAGTGCGTCACAGTACAGCATGCCTCAGAGACCTTCCCAACCGCTGTGCTATTAGAGGGACTTATTGTACAACACTCTAGGAACCCAAACTGTCTACAAAAGCTTCTGCTTCAAGTATCACTCCATAGGTGTCTACAAAGTGTGAGCTTCAAATATGACTTCACATTTAAGACTATATCTAAAACCTAAAAAAAAAAATTGTTTTAATAGTTGTTTGATGCTACCTGTACTTTAATTGTGAACATCTCACACAAGATACGCCTAGTGACTTAAATCCCTGGTTTAAAAATTTTATTTTTATGGACAGACCTACATAAACATACAGTGAAACCAGGAAGCCAGGGAAGAGCTAAGCTTCACTGAACTGGGAGAACCTTTCCTGTGGGTTGCCAGAGGACTGGCAACACTGTCTTGTTGGCCAAGGACCACATATACAGACAGGGCAGAAGCCTAGACAGTACTGGCTGAGCTGAGCTCTCTGCACAGGATGAGTTTTGGTTGTCAGTGACAACACCCGGTTCTGAAAAGGCATCAGTCACAACATAGTCCTTCGGCTTCCTCCCCAGACAGCTACACTGAACAGCACTTCCTCTACATGAAGAAGGGAAACACACGTTTTACTCCTCTTTGGATCCTGTGACACCTACATTACCCCAAGCTCACACATGTTCAGTCTGCTGTTGCACACCATCTATTTTGCTTTACGTAGCCCTTCTAGACTACTGAACTGCTGTTTCTTACCTCATCGTTGATAACTTCAGATTTTTCTTCCTCCTCTTCCTCTTCCTCCTCCTCCTCTTCAATGTCCAAATCATTCTGCCTAAGATATGCTTGTAAGGGGGCATAGTGCTTCTTTTTAAAAGCCAAGAAATCCATCATGTTCCCCTGTAGATGCTGCAAGAAGAACAGTTCAATCAGGTACTCCTTGAAGACTTCCTTGAGTGCCTCCATTTCCTTGTAGTGGTAGTCCAGGCACTGCTTCCTCATCTGTGCCATCTCTTGGGAGGCTGGGGGGATCTCCTCCAACTTCTTGGGAACCTTCTTCATTCCTGAGCTTCCCATAGATGTAAGAGGCACACTGGAAAGGCCTGGAGGCATGGTGGTTCTGGAGGGGCTGGTGGGTGGTGGTGGGGATGTCATCCCAAATGCTGAAGGCCCTCCCACGCCAGGGAGCAGCACACCAGGTGTCCTTTCAAATCCCAGAGATCGGTTCATTGGCTGCCCCTGAAGCACCTGCTGCTGTTGCTGTATCAACTGGCCCTGAATAATGCTGCTGATCTGGGGTGGCAGGCTGGCCGTGGTGATGTGGTTCGGGCTGGCCAGAGGTTGCAGTCCACTGCCTCCTGCAGTTGCAGGGCTCTGAGGCCCTAGATGGTGTATAGTGCCTCCCGACTGTGCATGAGGTTGGGAGAGTCTCCGTTCTCGGACGGTGATGGGAGCTCCTGAATGCTGGAGTTGAACCTGGGCTCCCTGGGCCATCTGAGTCAGGCCTGGTGCCTCCTGAAATACAAAGTGACCACCACTTGATGGACTCAAGCTGATCTGCCTCACAAGCACACTGGCATCCACAAAGCCTCCAGTGGGGCTGCTGCTGCAAATGCCCAGTCCAGGGCCTGGGGCACCTGCACGCACATTCTGCAGGGTTTGCCCTGGCCCGGGGCTAGGCTGTGTGGGGCTTTGAGTCTGGACCTGCTGCGACAGTGGAGAAGTAACTTGAATATATGATGGAGAGCCATGTTCAAAGCGCCTTTGCTGCGCACCAAACTGAAAACCTGGAGAGGTGGGGTTGGGCAGTGGCAGAGGGGCCAGTGTGATCTGCTGGTTTCCTCCCACGACTGGGCCAACATTCTGCAGTGTGATGTTCACATTCTGCCCGGCCACAGGACTTCTGCTCATCAGCTGCTGTATCTGGTACCCAGGGGACTGGGGTGCAGACGGGCTGGCTGATGGAGCGAAAGGTGCTGCAGGAGACGGGGGTAAGTTGGGATGGGCTGGCTGCTCCTCTTCACTCCCAGTGAAGGACCTAGACCTCTGCAGCTGATGCTGGACATTCTGAGGACCACTGCCATGGTGCATTATCACCTCCCTTTTCTATCCAATGTAATGTTCCCCTAAAAAAATCAAAATTAAAATCAAGACATTGAAAGGTAAATACAATCATTTGATTACCACTTAATACAACTACCACCGAGTAGCCCTGAAAACATACTTGAACATACATCCACACTGGCCTTTGATTCGAGCAAGAACACTACTTATTGTATCAAAGAAAGGGTGGTCACTTACATGGAACCCATAACTTCCTTCCATCTCCTTTCCTCCACCAAGCCTTCAAAGGAAAGAAGACTAAGGGAAGAAGGTGCCCTATCCCCTACCACCATAAAGAAATAGAAGAACAGGAAGTTGGTGAATCCCATTAAGAAAAAACTATGGTACTACACAGCACATTCAACCCAAAGGGGCAGTGGATACTTAGTCAATGAATGACCCTGTGAAATCTGCCACAGTGCCAAAGAACCCCACTCTGGTACCTCTTGGGATTCACTAGTTTAGCCAGGCCTTGCATGCCAAACAGCTACATCTGCCCTCCAAGAACAGACCAGAATAGTTACACTGTTGACCCAAAGAAGAAAGCTACTGGCAAAGAGTGTGTTCCCACTAAAAGACCACCAGTCCCTTCAAGCAAAGGTCAACACTGTCATCACCTTGGTGAGGAGAGCTCAAGTGGTGATGACTATGTACAACATGGCTCCCAATGAATGACAGTCTTCCTGTTAACATGCATGGCAACAAAGGGGTCCTCCCTATGGCATAACCAAAAGGAAGGCCAAGCTGAGACGGTTAAAGCGATGAAACAACAGAAAGGACTCAGAAGGAAACAGAAGACAAAGCAGGGAAGCACAAGCTGGTGTCAGACCACCAGTGCTGCCCCTCAGTCCGCCTAGTTAACACAGACCATCCTCTTCCTCAGAAGAAAAACAATGGTGCAAATCCACACGCCTGACATTTAGCAAACACAATACAGACAGTGCCCCCAAGTCCCAGCACTGGGGAAAAGGCACACCCGCTACCAAGCCTCAGGGATCTGAGTTCAATCCCTAAGCTCCATGTGGTAGGAGAACGGAGGCAAACCCCAAGGTGTCCTCTTACCTTTTACACACACACCACAGCACATCATACAACCTGTGTGTGCCCACACACACACCACAGCACATCATACAACCTGTGTGTGCCCACACACACA
>CM052721.1:33271266-33352799 GCA_028551405.1 Uromys caudimaculatus
CCACAGCACATCATACAACCTGTGTGTGCCCACACATACATCACAGCACATCATACAACCTGTGTGTGCCCACACACAGATATTTCATTTAACGGCACATTTTTGCCACCAAGACAGGCAGCAGCCTCATCCCAAGGATACCACTGCTTATCTCTATCAGAAAATAGAAAGGAAATAAAGAAGCCATGAATTTGAAAAACTTAAAAAATATGCAAGACTTTCAAAATCAAAAACATATCATCAAGCCAGGAGTAGTGGCACATACCAGCAACCCCAGCCCTCCAAAAGCTGAAGCAGGAGTGTTGCTGCAAGTTCAAGGCCACAGAGTGACTATTTAGCAAGACCCTGTCTCAAAGAAGTAAGGAGAGGGGGATGAATGGGGGATGAATCACTTATGTATATACAGGGAGCTTTGGGTCACATAGTATTTTCAGAACAAGTTATGATCCCTGCAATGGTCTGACTATGAAAAGCTCACCAATAAGGGCTTACTGCACAATGGGAGGGAGTGAAAAGCTGAAGACGGGGATAGATGGGGTAAACAGATCACTGAGAGTATGGTTTGAGGGTAGGTCTTTTTGGTTTGTTTTTGTTATTTTTGTTTAGATTTTCAAGACAAGGTTTTCCTGTGCAGCCCTGGCTGTCCTGGAACTCACCTGTAGACCAGGTTGGCCTCGAACTCAAGAGCTCTGCCTGCCTTTGTCTCCTGAATGCTGGGATTAAATGTACAAAGGTATGCCTTATTCTCAGTCCCTTCCCGCCTTACTCGTCTGCTCCTGATGGCCAATGAAGTGAGCAGCTTTGCTCCTCCACAGCCTCCCTGTTGCTCTACCTCACCACCACCCAGAAACAATGGCCTCATGGAACCACTGACTGAACCTCTGAAACATGAACCAAATCAATCTTTCCACTTTTATGATAATCTTTTCAGAGTAACAAAAAGCTAATTAAAGTTTCTAAGTATTATGGGAGAATTGGCACAAAAGCAGAAAAGCATATATAATGATCTCCTTACAAAAATCCCATAATAGCCGGGCGGTGGTGGCGCACGCCTTTAATCCCAGCACTTGGGAGGCAGAGACAGGCGGATTTCTGAGTTCGAGGCCAGCCTGGTCTACCAAGTGAGTTCCAGGACAGCCAGAGCTACACAGAGAAACCCTGTCTCAAAAACACCAAAAAAAAAAAAATCCCAGAATGTCAAGTCAACAAAATGAAGGAGCAAAAAGAAGTTCCTCCACATATAAGATTTCATAATCTGGATGTGGTGGCCATATCCATGACCCCAGCTATCAGGAGGTCAGGGCAAAAGGGTTGCAAAGGCAGGGCAGCTCCTAAGAGTGCCCCAGCTCCAGAAACAAAGTCAACTAGAACAAGTCACAAAACCAGGGCAAAGAGATGGAGATAAAAAGTTATGATATACTGAGAAAATTCAACATGAACACATCAAAAAGCATGTATGAAATAATTAAGAATTTTTATTAGCTAACACTCAGTTGTACTAAATGTAAAAGACATAAGATAAAACTCCAGAAATGTAATAATCCCTGAAAAGAATTAAATTTTGTAGCCCCCAAAATAAAATAATAAAGTTATAGCTAAAGCAACAGCAGGATTTGAAAAGATTTCAAGCTACAGAGATAGCTTAGTAGGTAAAGCACTTGCTGCACAAACAAGAGAATCTGAGTTTCAATTCCCAGGACCCATGTAAAAGCATGACACAGTAATCTGTAACCCCCAGGCTCCTACATTGAAACAGGAAACTGAGCTAGGAGAACACCCAGGTCACAGGTCACTTAGCCTGGTATATACAGGTCTGAAGAGCCCCTATCTCAAACAAAGTGGAAAGTAAGAGCACACACTAGAGATTGCCCTCTGACCTCCACACCAGCATCCGCACTCATACACACCTACATATAACACACACATACAACAGAGTGCTCACATTATATATATATATATATATATATATATATATGTATATACACACACACACACACACACACACACACACACACACATACAAAAAAAAAAATATATATATAGTTTTAAAATGTTAAATACCAGGAGTAGAGATACTCCTTTAATCCCAGAACTCAGAAGGCAAAGGCAGGTGGATCTCTCTGAGTTCAAGGCCAGCTGGCCTACACAGCAAGTTCCAAGTCATCTAGATATACATGAGACCCTGCCTCAAAATATGAGTATGTAAGGATAAAAATGTGCCAGGCTGCAGTGGTGCACACCTTTAATCTCAGCACTAGTGAGGCAGAGACAGAAGGAATTCTGTGAGTTGAAGGCCAACTTGGTCTATAGAGTGAAATCCAGGACAGCAAGGGCTATACAAAGATAAAAACAAACAAAACAACAACAACAACAAATAAAAAGAATAAAATGTTAAAAATGCAAAAAGGGTTGGAGAGATGGCTCAGAGGTTAAGAACGCTGGCTACTTTTCCAGAGGACCAGGGTTCAATTCCCAGCACCCACATGGCAGCTTGCAACTGTCTGTAACTCAGGTTCCAGGGTATCCAACACCCTCACATAGACATACACGCAGGCAAAACATCAATGCGCATAAAATAAAAATTATTAAGCTGAACATTTGAAAGCTAGAGAGAGCTGGGTAGTAGGAGCACTTCCCTACCACATACAAGGAGCAGAGCACCTCTGAGAGGACATCTGAGTACAGTAGGACAAGCAGCTGTCACTAGCACCACAGAATAATACACTTGTCAAAGACACTCAAACACTAACCAAGAGAAAACCAAACATCTGCCTAACAGCTTGAGGAGACTGTCCAACTTCACCACTTACATACCCAAGATAAACAAGTCTGCAGTAAGCCCTAAACCACACAAGTGGTAGACCACTACACACTGCTGCAGGGGGTCTGGAAAGTAGGGTGAGGTGAATTTCAAATGGTCCTCAACCCATAAAGCACAGAATGGGAATGACCTCAGAGGGCAGTATGAAAGTGGAAAGGGCTTGGGGATCCTATAACCTTTGATGCAGTGACTCTTTTTTCTAGAATCTGTCCTAAGAAAACTGACCTATCAATTTACATTTTTTTGCTTAAAAATTTGACCTACAGGGCAGAGACATAGCTCAATGGTTAAAAGGAGCGGCTGCTCCTCCAGAGGACCAAGGTTTAGTTCCTGGCATCCATCCACATGGTGGTTCACAGCCATCTGTAACTCCAGTTCTGAGAAATCTGGGGTCCTCTTCTGACCTCCTCCAGCAATACTCACGTACACGGTACACAGACATATATATGTAAACACTCTATACATATAAAAAGAAGTACATCTTTAAAAAAATAGCCCACGACATGAGTTAATGGGCAAACCAATCTCTCAGCTTGGCAACCTGAGTTCAGTTCCCAGGAACCACATAGCAGGAGAGAACAGACTCCCACAAGTCAGTCAGTCTCTCTCTCTCTCTCTCTCTCTCTCTCTCTCTCTCTCTCTCTCTCTCTCTCACACACACACACACACACACACACACACACACACACACACACAGAGAGAGAGAGATATGTTTTTCAAGACAGGATTTCTCTATGTAGCCTTGGCTGTCCTAGACCTCACTCTGTGGACCAGGCTAGGCTGGAACTCACAGAGATCGACCTGCTTCTCCCTCCCAAGTGCTGGGGTTAAAGGCATGCGCCCCACCACCTGGCAGTCTCTAATTTTAATTCCAGTGAATCTGACATCTTCTCTTTCCTCTGCAGGCACTGCACACACATAGTACATAGACATACATGCACAGAAGACACTCATATACATTTAAAAAAGTCAGGCAGGTGTGGCAGCCTCCTGTAATCCCAGCACTTGAAATTAATCAAAACAAAAAATCCCTGAACAAGATGGCTAACTACACTAGGCTATATAGTGAGATGTGTCCCCGACCCCAAATATAAATACAAATTTATATATATATAAATAAAACAAATACCATCAACTATAAGGTAAAGAAGCCACTCATCTAAAACTGCTTCTCAAGGAGCTGGAGAGGTGGCTCCATGGTTAAGAGCACACACTGGCCGCTTTTCAACAGGGAATAGGTTATAGGTTCCATCCCTAGCACATGTAACATGGCAGCTCACAACTGTTTCTCACTCTAATCTGAAGAAATCTAACAGCCTCTTCAGGCCTCCCCAGATACTACACAGAGGTACACATACATGCAGGCAAAACACCCATACACACTATAATTTCTTTAATGAAAAATAAAGTGCTGTCCCATAATAAGGGGGAGATACTCCAACAGACAGCACTGGATCACCAACAGCAAAAGCTAAAAACTTTTTTAAAAAATGTTGTTGTTGTTTACAACAGTGTTTCTTTCTCTGTGTAGCTCTGGTTGTCCCTGGAACTCGCTCTGTAGACCAGGCTGGCCTCGAACTCAGAAATTAACCTACCCTTGGCTCCAAGAGCCGGAATTAAAGGCTGCACCACCACTGCAAGGCTTGTATTTCTAATTTTAACTCAGCTTTTTGTAGTTTTTATGAGAGACAGTATAACCATGTAGCCCAGGTTGACCTAGAACCTACTATGTATCTCAGGCTGGCCTCAAACTCACAATCCTCCTGTTTCAGCTTTCTGAGTGTTGTTACTAGATGACAACTTGGCCTGCTTTTGTTCTTGTTCATGTTTGTGGAAGTGAGGAGGGAGGAAGGACAAGAGAACAGTTTTCCCGTAGAGCCCAAGCTGGCCTGGAACTGGAGTGATCCTCCTAGTGCAGCTTCCTACATGCTGTATTACAGACACATCAGCTTTTCAAACTGACATATCCTTTGTGAATGTTCCTGGGTGCAGTGCTGACATCCCAGTCATCTTATCACCTCTGTTCTGAGAATCCTCTGAAATGCATGACAGACTGTTGCACACCAGTCGCCCCAGCTCCTCCCACCTACCTGTACCTTGGTATCCATCACTCAACTAATCTACTCTCAACTCCTGACATCTACTTCATTCCATGTACAAATAAGATCACATGGCACGTGGCTTTCTGTATATGGTCTAAATGTGAACTGTCTCCCCACGCACTCAAGTGTGAATACTTAAGTCTCCTGCTCAAAGTGTTTTTGTGGGAGGTCAGAAGAACCATCAGAAGGGTGGCCTGGCGAGCAGAAGTAAGCTGGTGTGGTGGACCTTGAACTTCACATTTCTATTTCTAGTTCCAGCCCAAGCTCCCTATTTTCTGATCCACCAAGATGTAAACAAGTCACACCGCAACTTCTTATGACCACCTGTTAACCCGAGATGCTTATCAAGTATTATATTACAACAATAAGAAGAGTAACTAACACAGAAAACTGACACCAAGAAGTCCTTGCAAAGCTGGGCAGTGGTGGCACACGCCTTTAGTCCCAGCACTTGGGAGGCAGAGGCAGGTGGATTTCTGAGTTCAAGGTCAGCCTGGTCTACAGAGTGAATTCCAGGACAGCCAGGGCTACACAGAGAAACCCTGTCTCAAAAAAAACAAAAACAAAAAAAAAAAAGAAGTCCTTGCAGTTATTATCTGACCAAGTGATTCACAGGTCTTTGGAACTGAGTAGAGGAAAGGGGAAAGTATGGAGAGGTGAGCTGAAGAAGCCCTGCACTGTTGTGTTAGCAACTCTTAATGGGACAATCCTGTGGGCATGTGGAAGAACAAAATGCCAACAGAAATGTAAACAGTAAAGACTATACTCAGGAAGTTTTAGGTGAGAACAAAGTCTGTCAGAGCTGGACTAGAGGATATTCCTGTTACATTCTGGCAAACAATCTATGTTCTCTGCCTGTGTCCTGAAATTTTGAGGCTGACCTCAAAAGTAAAATACTAATTAATCTGGCAGGAAAAATTTCAAAACACTGTAACATTCAAGGTATAAGCAAGGCTACTGCTGGCTGCCGTTAGTTAGGTTTACAGTGGAAATTCAGAGAAAATATGCACTTGGATGAGGCAAGAAGCAAGAGAGCAAACCTGCTGTAATTGTTGAAGAGATAGTGCCAGTAAGAGAAAGGTCACACTGAAACCAGAGGAAAGGTACCCTAAAGGCAAGACTTTACCTGGGCTGGAGAGATGGCTCAGCCTTCTCTTACTGAGGACCAAGTTTGATTCTCATACCCACAACTCCAGTAACTCTAGTTCCAGGTAAGTGTGATGCCTCAGCTCCACAGGCATCTGCATACACACGCAACTTTTGTTTTGTTTTGTTTTGTTTTGTTTTGTTTTGTTTTGTTTTGTTTTTTGAGACATGGTTTCTCTGTATAGCCCTGGCTGTCCTGGAACTCACTCTGTAGACCAGGCTGGCCTCGAACTCTGAAACCCGCCTGCCTCTGCCTCCCAACTGCTGGGATTAAAGGCGTGCGCCACCACTGCCCGGCTCACACACAACTTTAAGATAATAAAAATAAATCCTAAATCCTAAAATAAATACTTCACTTAGCTTCCAGAATAGAAAAATATAAACTCATTTGAAAACCTCTCTCTGATTTTTTTTCCCAAGACAGGGTTTTGCAGTGGTAATTTTGGTTTCTTTAAAAACCCAGTTATGCCGGGCGGTGGTGGGACATGCCTTTAGTCCCAGCAGTTGGGAGGCAGAGGCAGGCGGATTTCTGAGTTAGAGGCCGGCCTGGTCTACAGAGTGAGTTCCAGGGCAGCCAGAGCTACACAGAGAAACCCTGTCTCAAAAAAAAAAAAAAAACAAAAACAAAAACAAAACAACAAAAAAAACCCAGTTACATGAATACGTTTTTGTTTTAATCCCAGGTGTGGGATAGGAGGCTGTTTCACAGCAGATGATTATGATTTGCTAACATACTAGCAGGGGTGTGATTTTTGCCAGCTGGGGTTCACAGCTATGAGTTTGCCTTAATTCTGGGGTACGTACTCCAGGGAGGGTATAAATGGGAGAGCCACCAGAGGGCCTGTATTGCTGTTTGGAGATACTCTGATAACAAAGACTGGACTTGCCCCTAGGAACCCAAAGTCCCTAATCAGCAGGAAGTAGTCTAAAGAAGTCTAGGCCACCTTTCCCCTCTTTCTCTCCTACCTAGTGTTGGAGTTTGGAAGGGATAAGGGTGAAATAAGTGCTAGAAGGAAGGTAGTAGCCCAAACAAGTACACCAAACAGAATTTTTCAGTGTAGCTCTGGCTGTCCTCAAAGTCCATCTGTAGACCAGGCTGGCCTCAAACTTAAGAGATCTGCCTGCTTTTGCCTCCCAAGTGCTGGGATTAAAGTCCTGCACCACCCATCAAGAATGTTAAATGCAGAAATGGTGGCAAATACATGTAATCTAAGTACTTGGGGCAAAAGCAGTAGTGCCACAAATGGGAGGTTAGCCTGGTCCATACAGCAAGTTCCAAATCAGCTAGGCTCAGCTAGCAAGACTATTTCTAAATAAACAGAGAGTCTCTGAAGAACCTAATCAGGGCATGTAAATACAGGCATACAACAGATATATCTCAAGCAGGTAGCACAACTTGGCATTACCCATGCACTACTGGTTTTTGCAGGCATACAGAAGTATGGTAAGAGTTAAGGGTCACAGAGGCTTGATCCAAGGTTCCAGAAAATAAGCAGACAAAAGAAGCAATGTGTAGCATGCAAAGTCAGATGTACATTAAGAACCTGAGATCTGTTCATGAAGCTGTGAAAGGTAAACCCGAGTTGCAAAAGCAATTCTAGGATGTTGAAGATACCCAAGCTGCAGGCACCACCAAATGGAGCTGGCCCAAGAAAGAGCCCACCTGTGCTACAGGTAAGGCTGACCAAGACTGTCGAAACCCACATGGTACAACTCCAGATGCTAAATATGAAACTACAGGTTTGATATTTGCTCTCCTGGGCTTCAGTCTTGCTTTAGTGTGGTATTTCTTAGCTATCTTCCTATTCTTCCATTTTAGACCAGCAATGCTTTTACTCTGTGTATACTGGAAGTACTTAACATTTTTTATTTTTTAATTTTTTTTTTTTTTTTTACTTTTAACAAGAGTTCACAGCTATGAGTTTGCCTTAAGTCTCAAAATACTCTTTGAACTTTCAAACAGTACTGGGATGGTTAAGACCATGGGGATTTGAACAGATGGAGTGAATATATCCTGCATTACAAAATGTCCTAAGTCTATGGGACCAAAGACAGAATGCTGTAAATATGGAAAATCCCTTCAGCACCCATGTGTTTGATGAACATCTGGTCTCCAACTGGTGGCACCATTTTAGGAGATTTGGGGATCTTCAGGAGATATTACCTAGCCAGCAGAAATAGACTGAGTGCTGGCGTGGGCCTTGGAGGTGGTGCCTCCACCTCACTTCACTTTACAAACTGTCTCTAATTCCATCAACCTGTGGCAAATGACTCAACCTCACTCTCCTTATATAACTGAATCCGCCACTGTGTGTATGCATACAGACATCACATTCTTTCTCACTCAGTCCCAGATGGGCACCTGAGTTGACTCTGTATCTTGGATACTGTGATCAGTGCTGAAAGAAACAGGGTTGTTCAGGTGTCTCTTCGGTATACTGACTACACTTCCATAGGATATATACCTAAGAATGGGATTGCTCCATCAAAAGTAGTTCCATTTTTTAGTTTTTTGGATTTCTCCCATTCTGGTCCCTTTTAGCAGTATTAATTTACATTCCTTCCAACTATGTATCACAGCTCCCTTTTTCAAAGGCTCACCAACATGTTACTACTGTCTTTTCGTTAACTTTCACTCTAACTGGGATGAGATCCCATCTAACTATAATTTTAATTTACATGCCCCAATAATCCATTTAACTCAGTTTAAATCCTAACTTTATTTTTATTTATTTCCTTCAAGACACAACTTCAGGGCTAGAGAGATGGCTCAGTGGTTAAGAGCACTGACTGCTCTTCCAGAGGTCCTGAGTTCTATTCCCAGCAACCACATGGTGGCTCACAACCATCTGTAATAGGATCTGATACCCTCTTCAGGTGTGTCTGAAAACAGCTATAGTGTGCTCATATATAAAATAAATAAGTAAATCTTTAAAAAAAAAAAAAAAAAAAAAAAAAAAAAAAAAGACATGACTTCCCTATGTAGTGCCTGGCTAGCCTCAAACTTATAGAGATGCACCTGTTTCTGCTTCCCAAGCAAGGGCCACAGTGTTCTGATAGTTCTATTTAGTTCAACCTCTACAAGACAGACAGACAGACAGACACACACCCTGAAAGCCAGGACAGGTGAAACTGGCACTTGGAGAAAAATGGCCACAGAAAATCATGAAGGGAAAGGCTCGATTTTGAGCAGTGAACTGTTTTATCACTACTCCCACTGGCCCACACAGAGAAGGTACTGGGGGTTAGCAGTTGGTGTGAGTATTGGTTAACTGGTCTCCTATAAAGACAACCCAGTGATAGCCAAAACCCAAGTGGGGAATCAAGCTCCAAAACAGAACAGTGGCAGGTACACTAAAAGGCCTTCTATCACCCAATCATGAGGTCTAGCTACACAAAACTGTTTCTCTTCTCCCCGACAAAGTAGCCTCACATTTCAAAACTCTCCCACAAACATAGTCTGCCTTCAAGCCCTGAGAACCATGTTCAAGAACACTTTCCATACCCAAATAAGTCATTTGACAGATACCCAAAACTAACAGCCTTTACTAAGGGTGTTAAAGCATTAACTGTTTAAGGTGATAAGGGTTAGGGATAACTCAATGGTCAAGTGCTTGCTTTGCATGTGGAGGAATTTGAATTTCATCCCCAGTACCACACACAGTCACGAAGATTAAACATATTAAAAATGAGGCTTTCAGCCAAGTATGGTAGCATATACCTGTCTGTAAAAGCACTCAGAAGGCAAAGGCAGGAGGATCACAAGTTCAAGTTAAGAGAGATGGCTCAGCGGTTAAGAGCATCGACTGCTCTTCTGAAGGTCCTGAGTTCAAATCCCAGCAACCACATGGTGGCTCACAACCATCCATAATGAGATCTGACGCCCTCTTCTGGTGTGTCTGAAGACAGCTACGGTGTACTTACATATAATAATAAATAAATCTTTAAAAAAAAAAAAAAGACAGGTCTACACACCTGGGCAGTGGTGGCGCACGCCTTTAATCCCAACACTTGGGAGGCAGAGGCAGATGGATTTCTGAGTTCGAGGCCAGCCTGGTCTACAGAGTGAGTTCCAGGACAACCAGAGCTACACAGAAAAACCCTGTCTCGAAAAACCAAAAAAAAAAAAAAAAAAGAAAAGAAAGGTCTACATAGTTCATTCAAGGCCATCTACGGCCCATCAACCAAATAAATAAATGTAAATAAAAAGGACAATGTCTCCACTTGTTTGCTTTTTAACAACCTCGAGAAACTCATGGACGGGGCTAGAAAGATGGCTCAGCAGTTAAAAGCACTGCCTGCTCTTCCAGAAGACATGGGTTTAATTCCCACCACCAACATGGTGACTTACAATCCTCTGTAACTCCAGTTCCAGGGTATCTGATTCCCTCTTCTGGCCTCTGTGGGCATCAGGCACCCAAGTGGTACAGAGATACACATGTAGGCAAAACACCTATACACATAAAATAAAAAAGACAGGGTTGAAGAGATAGCTCAGGAGTCTAGAGCACATGCTCAGTCAAGAGAGGATCTGAGTTTGAATCCCAACACCCACGCTGGGTAGCTTATAACCACCAGAAGATCAGACACCCTCCTGTCTCTGCAGTCACTTACACACGGCAGACAGAGACACACACAGAATAGAAATATATACATATATATGTATATATATTTAAAAACAACAACAACAACAAATTTCATGGACTGCCAGAACAAAGCCTTCAGAGACAGTGGAGCCTAATCACTGGAGAGGAGGTGACCAAAAGGCTAAGTAAAGCCGCTACAGAAAAAGAAGGAAATGGTGACTGAGAGCACACAAAAAATTCTCTCCCACCCAGGAATACAAGGCAGCTGAGGGCTGAAAGGGTCAACTGGAGGGGAGCATTAACCCAAGAAAAGGTTACTATGTAGTTGTAAAAATAAGATGGCCAGAAAACAACTGACAGCCATTCTGAAGAATATGTTATGGCCTTGAGTGGGCCACAAAGAGCAACCCAACACAGAGGTCACAGCACCAGTAAATGCCTCAAAGGGACAGTACCAACAACATTATGAGGCAGTTATTATACAGTTGGATGATCATGGTACCTACACAACTTAAAACACAGTTTCATTACATAATTACATAAAGTTAGAAGAACAGAATAAAAAGAAATAGTGACACTTTCGTTATTAGACGATCTTGAGTTTTTAAAACATTTGGCGGGGAGGAAGGTGTGGAGTACACCTTCAATCCTTTAGTACTCAGGTGGCGGAGGCAGGTAGATCTCTTTTAAGTTCGAGGTCAGCCTGTTTCAGGCCAGCCAGAACTACTCTGTGAGAAAATGGTTTTTTGAATGAATGAATAAATGAATAAATAAATAAATAAATAAATAAATAAATAAATAAATAAATAAATAAATAAGGGAGTGAGGGGCGAGCGGCTGGGCACCGCAGCAGGCACCAGCACTCCCAGCTACTCAAGAGACTGATGTAGGAAGATTAACTTGAGGCTAGGGTCCAAGGCCAGCCTGGGACACAAGGTAAGATTCATCTCAAAAACAAGTAAACAGCCGGACATGATGGCTCACACCTGCAACCCCAGTACCAAGGCTGAGGCATTCGGATTGCTAAGAATTACAGACCAGCTAAGGCTGATTCGGACTTCCATGAGACTTTGTCTCAGAAAAACTAAATATGTAAACAGAAGATTTAAAGTCAACATGCAGTTTGCCTTGTGGCCATTCAAAGTCTCCCCCCCCCACACACACACACCGTACAAGAATCGCGGATCTTCGTGAGCTCAAGGCCAGCCTGGTCTAAATGGAATGTTAAAAGGCCAGCCAAGGCTACACAGGCGGATTTCTGAGTTCGAGGTCAGCCTGGTCTACAGAGTGAGTTCCAGAACAGCCAGGTTTACACAGAGAAACCCTGCCTCGAAAAAACCACACACACACACACACACACACACACATACACACATATACACACACACACACACACACACACACACACACACACACACACACACACACACACAACCGAAGCAAAACAACCGTTTTGTTACACATATAATCGAGAACACAAAAAACGCAAATATCCTGCCAGGGATGAGCGCAAACCCAATTCCAAGTCGCGGTGCTTCCGGACACTGGACCTAGCTAGGGACAGACCTGCGGAGACAGCGGCTCGGCGGCTGATGGTGCACCTCGGAGCCCCGGCCCGGGGAGCTCTCCCAGGTCCCAGGCGTCCTTCCCGCTCTGCCTCAGCTCAGGGCTCTACGTCGCGAAAGGAAGCCGCGCGTCGCCGACCAACGGTGCCGCGGGCGTTAAGAGCCCCGCCTTCCCGAGCGCTCCGAAACGGCCGCGCGCCTGCCCAGAACCCGGCACGCGAGAGTGCGGACCAGAGAAGGGCCTTCCCGAGGCCAGACCACGCGCCGAGCCACCGGTCCCTCTCAGCGCCGCCCGGCCCCTCGGCCCCGCCCGCCCACCACAAAGCGCCGCCGCGGCCTGGGCCCGACGCGACGCGAGCGGCAGCACCGCTTTAGACGACTGCCCGGCACACCACCGCCGCCTGCCACCCACCATCCCGCCTCTCACCCCGCTGACGCCGTCCGGTTGGTTCACTTGCACCGCGAGCCGCGCTCCGCCGCGTCAGGACAGCCGGGAGGCTCGAGCGCGCCGCAACTGCTCGGCGCATCCGGGTCCGCGGGCACAGGAAGTGGCAGCGCCGGGGGTACGGCGAGCGGCGAGGGACTAACGGTACCTGTCCTGTAGCGCCGGTCACAGCCGCGCGAGGTCGCCTAAAGCTGAGGCGCTGCTAATGGCGGAGGCAGGGCCGAAGCGGCTTCTGAACCAGGCAGTTAGGGGCGGGGCTATATGAAGGATGTGCGTTGGGCGGGGTTCGGAGAGCCGCGTCCTGAAGGCCTCATCTGTGCGAGGCGGGACCGCTTCGGTCAGTACGAGGCGAGTCGGTGCATACGCCGGGCAGGGCTGGGAGCTGAGATGGTGCCCGCGGGCTGGGCGTGGCCTTGTCCGTACGAGGCGGAGCCTCAGGACTCGGAGAAGTTCGGGTAGACTCGGGAAGGGGCGTGGCCTCGTCCGTACGAGGCGGAGCCTCAGGGCTCGGGGAAGTTCGGGTAGACTCGGGGAGAGGCGTGGCCTCATCTGTACCAGGCGGAGCCTTAGGGCTCGGGGAAGTTCGGGTAGACTCGGGGAGGGGCGTGGCCTCGTCAGTTGAAGGCGTACCCGGAGTTTCGCGCTGTTAAGCCACCTGGGGGACTCCACCAGGTGAGGCTGGTTAGGGTTAGGGTTAGCGTCCTCTGGGTGCGCCCTGTCTTCGTGGGAATAGGAGACTGGCCCAATGAACAAAAAGGAGCCTGAGACGCAGTGAGCAGAAGTTTGGAAATGTATCTAGCACCGTTAGGCATCAGAGAAATGCACGAGAAGCCACAACCAGGAGGAGGTAAAATGGCTATTTGAAAAAGATTGTAATTTTTAAAACACTATAAGAAAGGAAGGAAGGAATTAACCGAGCTTGGTGGCACAAGCCTGTAATCCAGTGGTTCTCAACCTCTGGGTCACATATAAGATATCAGATATTTATTTCCATTACAACTTATAGCAGTAGCAAAATTACAGTTATGAAGTACCAATGAAATAATCCTATGGTTGGGGGTCACCACAACATGAGGAGCTGTATTAAAGAGTCACAGCATTAGGATGTTTGAGAACCACTGCTATAATCCCAGAACTTGAGGCTAAAGCAGAAAGATCTGGGGTTCAAGGCTGGCTTCATCCCTATATTATGTTTGAGGCTATCCTGGAATACATGAGACCATGAAACTATCAAATAATGAACGATCTTTTTACAAGTTCAGAATAAGGGCTAGAGAGATGGCTCAGCAGCTAAGAGCACTGACTGCTCTTCCAGAGGTCCTGAGTTTAATTCCCAGCAACCACATGGTGGCTCACAACCATCTGTAATGGGATCTGATGCCCTCTTCTGGTGTGTCTGAAGACAGCAACAGTGTACTCACATACATGAAATAAATCCTTTTTTTTTTTTTTTTTCTTATAAAGACAACATTTAATTGGGGCTGGCTTACAGTTCAGAGTTTCAGTCCATTACCATCAAGGCAGGAACATGGCAGCATCCAGGCAGGCATGGTACAGGAACTGAGAGTTCCACATCTTCATCTGAAGGCTGCTAGTGGAAGACTGGCTTCCAGGCAGCTAGAGTGAGGGTCTTAAACCCATGCTCACAGGGACACACCCACTCCAACAATCACACCTCCCAACAGTGCCACTCCCTGGGCATAGCATTTTTTAAAAAAAGAAAAAAAGTTCAGGATAGCTGGAAAGATGCCTTAGCCATGAGAGGACCTGAATTCAATTCTCGGAACCCACATCAGGTGCTTCACAACCATTTGTAATTAGCTCCAGATCTGACACCCTCTTCTGGCTTCCATAGGCAGTCACATACATATGACATAAACACACACACACAAATAATAAAATAATGTTTAGAATTTTACAAGGGGTACTGAGCACTACTGCTCTTGTAGACCAGAATGAAGTTCCTAGCACCCACATCAGGGAGCCTACACACACACACACACCATTTTTAAAGATTTTATTTTTTAATTAGGTGTGTGCACATGTGTCTTAAGAGTGGGTATGTGGCCGGGCAATGGTGGCGCACGCCTTTAATCCCAGCACTTGGGAGGCAGAGGCAGGTGGATTTCTGAGTTCGAGACCAGCCTGGTCTACACAGTGAGTTCCAGGACAGCCAGGGCTACGCAGAGAAACCCTGTCTCGTAAAACCAAAAAAAAAAAAAAAAAAAGAGTGGGTATGTGTACATGAATGAGTGCCCTCAGGCCAGAAGAGAGGGCTGAATCCTCTAGATCTAGCAGAATCATAGGTGGATATAAGCTGCTCAGTGCGGGTGCTGGAGACTGACCTTGAGTCCTCTGTAAGACCAGCAGGCACTTGTAACTGCTAAGCCATCTCACTAACCCCTAAAATAAATTGTCTGTAAATGTTCTGCCGGCACGCATGCAGCCTGTTGGATCATCCAGGACTGGAGTTACAGAGAGTTGTGAGCCACCATACTGGTGCTGGAAAACAAGCCCAAGTCTCCTCTGCAAAAAAAGGCTACCCATGTTGGGGACCCAACCATCCCTGCCTTAGAGAGCTATCAGTCCTCTAAAACTGCCTGCCTGCCATTCCAAACAAGCCAAAACTGCAGGCCATGGGATCCAGCCATCTGTGCAGGTCTAAGGGCCCTGTAACACTGACTGTTTAGAAATTTGAGAATGCCTCACCCACGAAAGGCAAGAGAGGTCCGGGAGGAGTACACTGGGCTGAAGGGGCATTTCAAGTCTAGTGCTGAGGTAGTGGCCATGAGTGTCCAGTGAGGAAAGATACGTAGGAGCCACCAACTGCTGAGGGACATGAACAGTCATGCAGCCTAAGAAAGGAGACCCAGAAGGAGGTGAAGAACACCAGGGCATGAAAGTGGGGGCTGCTGAAACACAGTCCCACTTGAGAGCTCCCCAAGAACAGGCAGCATGAAATCACCAGTGTAGCCACTTGAGAGAAAACTGGAATAGTCTCAAAGGATAGGTCCGGATAGAAGAAAGACGGTAGCAGTAGCAGCTGGGAGCAGACTGCTAGTAGCACGTCTACATCTATTGCCTGCCCAGTCAACCACACCCTGTGCTGACCCTCTGTGCCCCTCAGCTCTCCCCAACACAGCTCACAGCCAGAAAAGGAAAACAGGAAAAGAATAATTGACTAAGCAAAACATATTTAATAGGAAAAAAAATCACTTTTTTTTAAAAAAGTGCCCTTTCATGTTAAGGTGTATACACACAATGCATGGGCTAAAATAGGCAGCTGATTCCTGGGATGAGAATTTAATATCCTGAGGTTATGAAGCCAGGCTACATCCACAAGCTGGCCCCTGAATTCTTGGCTCTTCCATCCTGGGTGACAGGCAGGTGCAGAGATTCCAGTCTCAGCACTCAGCAGTGGCAGGATTTACGGTTTTCAGTCAGTGTCTCCATCACCTTCACTGCCCTCCAGGGAACTGGGGACCTGTAGGAAAGGGGCAAACAGGAAAAGGACCATGAGACCCAACTTGTAAGCACGCCCATGTGTGGGCATGGGAAAAACAACAGAATCCTGGGTATGCCAAGTGCTTGTGCTACTCTGCCCGAGAGAAGGCCACAGGAACAACCTGAAGCTAAACCAGCAGGCACCAGCAGCCTATGCAGCCCAATGCCAGCCCATGTGTAAACCTTGCCTAGGGGTCGACAATTACTTGAGCAGGTAGCTAAGGCCACAGGGTGGGCAGGAGCGGGAGGTGGCCCGCTCCTCCAGGGACCGTGCGACTGGGGATTCTCTAGAACTCGGCTTGTTGCCTGCAACTCAGCCTACCCAGCTGGTATGTGCACATATGCACACCACGAACACTCTAGAGCACAATCCTACCTTGGCATCTGTGTCAGGCGCTCCAAGTGCAGTGCCACTGAAGTTGTGGATTGGCAAAGTGTTAAGCCACCGGGCCATGGGCCGCTCCTCCCGCTCGGTGCTGACAATTGTAGGGTAGATGTACTGCTCCTTGAAAGCCGTCACCTTCCCTTCCTCCTGCACCCAGTCCAGGGGCTCATGCACCCCGTCACTGCCAAAGCGTTGGTTGTACTTCTCAAAGTGAACCCTCTCCAGGACTAAGCCAAGCCCTGGTGCCTTGGGCACATCCACCTTCTCCTCGCCCCAGCTGCGCTCCAGGACGCTCTCAGGGGCGTAACCCTTCACAATGGCTACCACCAGGCCAACCATCTTCCGGATCTGGTGCATCATGAAGCTCTGGCCCTTCACCTTGATCACAGCAAACTCCAGGCCCTCACGCACAAAGGGCTCCTCGCAGTACATCTCCAGAATGTAGCGGCGTGCGCTGGGCTCTCTTGGCCCCTTCTGAGAGGTGAAGTTATGGAAGTTATGGGTGCCTTTGTAACAGGCCAGAAGCTGGTTGACCTGCTGCAGGGTCTCTGCACTCAGGCGATAGCTCTCATCCTGTACATCCCGGTCCTTGTGAGCAAAGGCAAAGGTCGGTAGCATGTAGCAGTAAGTCCTGGCGTCACACTTGTTCTTGGAGTTGAACCCACCTGTGACCCTCTTCAATCCTAGGGGACAGGATGTAGGAAATCCAGGTGAGCACAAACACTTCCAAGGAGGGACATCCTGACATCATGGTTCTGGTACCGCTTGCCCGGGATAGGCATCCAGTCCTGATTCCGAACTCAGAACCCACACAATGCTGAAGCTCAGAATGAAACAAACCCAAATGACAAACTAACCTAAGGGTCTGCTGAGAGTGGAGTTGGCAAACACACCAAGCCCAGGTTAACAATCTGCAGTGCAGGTGAAGAGATGGTTCAGCACTTAAGAACACTGGCTGCTCTTCCAGAGGACCCCGATTATATTCCCAGCACCCACATGGCAACTCACAACTCTCTGTAACTCTAGTTGAAGAGGACCTGACACCCTCTCACAGACATACATGCAGGCAAAACACCAATGCACATAAAATAAAATAAGTCATTAAAGAAAAAAAAAAAAAAAAAGACTCTGTAGTGCAGCTTTTGACCAAGCCTTCAGTCGTGAGCCATCACAGTGGTAATAGCTAGGACATCTTTCTACAGATACAGAAGCAGATTTCAACAACAAGAAAATGCTAACTGAACAAAACTGAAGGTTCTCACCCCTAGCCGAGGAGCTTTTGGCAACT
Organism: Uromys caudimaculatus; assembly: GCA_028551405.1. Classification (NCBI taxonomy): domain Eukaryota; kingdom Metazoa; phylum Chordata; class Mammalia; order Rodentia; family Muridae; genus Uromys; species Uromys caudimaculatus. Next base: position 33,289,109 of record CM052721.1, read on the forward strand.
GATGGCTGCTGGGCAAAGAGAGACAACTTTCTTTAGGCATGCAGCCCCGGAGAGGCTGCCCATGCTCCAGCTGATGCTCCTATACATACAAGAGGCACTAAGTCAGGGGGAAATGTTACAGAAGAAACAAGGAGAGACTGGGGACATTCTGATCAAACCCTTCATATACATGTATGAAATTCTCAAACAATAAAAAAAAAAAAAAAAAAAAAATTAAGCCAGGCAGTGGTGGCGCACGCCTTTAATCCCAGCACTTGGGAGGCAAAGGCAGATGGATTTCTGAGTTCGAGGCCAGCCTGGTCTACAGAGTGAGTTCCAGGACAGCCAGGGCTACACAGAGAAACCCTGTCTTGAAAAAAAAAAAAATAGTTGGGCTGAGCACAGTGACAAATGCCTTTAATCCCAGCACTCAGGAATCAGAGGCTGGCTTGGTCTACATAGTTCCAGGACTATGTAGTGGGACTCTGTTTCAAAAAACAAAACAAACAAAAACTAACACCAAACTAGTGGTTCTTCCCAGGTAATTCATTAAATATTTTTCCTGGACATGAATGGCAAGACACATCAAAGGCAATCAAAAGTGACTTTTGTACAGAGTTTACTCTAGAAGACTCCAGGATGAAACTGTCCTCATAGGTCAGAAAAACACTAACCCAAATAAAACTGTACTCCACCAGCCAAGCATGGCGGTGCCATTTGATCCAGCATTCGGACGGAGGCATGAAGACCACAAGCTCAAGAACAGCATAGAGGTTACAGCAAGGCCCTCAAAAGGCCATCTTCGTTTGTTTGTTTGTTTGTTTATGTAGTACTTATTTAGATTTTATTCTTGAGACAAGAGTTTTACTCTGTGGCCAGAATGGACAAGAACTCCCTGCTCTCACCATAGTCTTAACACAGCTGGCATTTTATTTTATTTTATTTTATTTTATTTTATTTTATTTTATTTATTTTCTAAGAAGTGGGCTAGGGAGTACAGCGCAGAGACAGAAAACGCGACTAGTACTAAATGCTTTAATCCCTGAACTCTGGAGACAGATCTCTGTGGGTTTAGGATCAGCCTTGTCTATACAGCAGAGTTCCAGATCAGCCAGGACTACACAGTGAGAGCCTACCTAGAGATGCAGGTTAGGGGGGTGACTGCAGGAGGAAGAGGGAAGAAAAACAAAGTTGACGAGTGTGTACAAGGCCCTGGACTTAAGCCCTAGTATTGCCAACAAAATAAATAATTAAATACAAAGTTGGGGTGTTGTTGTTGTTGTTGTTGTTTTAAAGCCTGGTGTGGTGGTACACACCTTTAATCCCAGCACTCAGAGGGAAAAATAATCAGACCTTAGTAAATTCAAGGCCAACCTGGTCTACATAGTTCCAGGATAGCCAAGATTATGCAAAAAGACCTTGTCTCAAAAGAAAAAACCAAAAACAAAAATTAAAAGAAGGTAAAGGGGCTAGAAATATCGCTTGAAACAAACATAAGGCTCCAGGTTCTAAAAGTCCATTTGCCAGTCCTGTTACAAGCGAGCACCGCTGGCCCCATTTTAACTATTTGCATGCTCATAACCACTATTTATGAAAAAAGTACCTACAGATTATTAGCCATGGAACTGTTCTCCTTGCTAGCCAGTCCTGAGGGAGCAACACTGAACCTTCACAGCACCCTACTACCTGCTGAGTACCTGCTTGGCCAGAGGCGGCAGGGCAAGCACAGCCTCTGTCCATATGAGGCCACTCAGGGGGCCCCACAGGGAAGCTCACCCAGAATCCGAATGTGGGATGGAAGGTGGCTGTTGATCTTGTCCAGAATGTCATCAATCAGCCACACCTTTAGGGATACCACCTGCCCAGCTGCAGACACACCCTGCAAAAGAAACAGCAGAGAGGAGGTGGGTTAGGGGCCTTGTCCCCCAGCACAACCCTCACACCCTGGTCCTGAGGTGGAAGAGGGGGTGCTTTTGGGATTGGGTCTCCATATGTGACCCTAACTGGCCTGGAACTCACTCACATACACCAAGCTAACCTCCAACTTGTAACAGTCTTGCCACAATCCCTCCTCCCCTGCTGGAATGACAAGTGTGCAGAAGAAGACCCAGTGTTCTACTTGTTTGTTTGAAGACAGAATCTGGCTATGTATCGAAGGCTGGCCTTGAACTCTGTAGCCTAGGCTATCTTTAAATTTGGAGTTCTCCCAAGTTCTGGGACACTTGCCCCACCATGTTTGGTTGTGCTATGGAATATCTGCTATTACCCTGATCTATACACAGCAGGCTCCTTTAGAGGTCAATCCAATCATAAAGACCTACCAACGTGGGGCCAGCCATATGGTTCTATACGTCCCAGGCACAGGAATGTGATGTGTCATCTCAAGATGTGCCCCCAAGTGCCCCCATCAACTAGGAATTGAGTCCAGGATGGACACCCGTGTCAATCAGAGACAGTAGAACTTGTTCTTGTGATTTTAAGTAGAAAAGCTAGGCCATCAGTCACATGCAGCCTCTTCTGAGAATGAGCCATGTAGCAATCTGCCTATCATGTAGGTACACAACATTGCCAAAGACCTCTCACCCGGGCAGGAGAGATGGCTGAGAATGGTAACACTGCCATGCAAGCCTGCGGACCTGATCCCTGAAACCCATGGAAAACTGACGTCCACTTATGCACACCCACACTGGCATACCATAATGAGATAATATAGTTATTAAAATTATAATTTAAAGAGCCCTAGTGCCCACACAGAGTGAAGACAGTTCCCACTGGTAGGCGCTCACACTGACTGTATGTTGCAATGAACACATCTTGGCTGTACAGATAAATGATACAGTCTGTTAGGATTCGCCTTACCTAGTGGAGGAGGAAGCCAATGTACAGGCAAAAGCAGACAGAGGTCCCCAAAGGCTATAGGGACAAATAGAAGAGATGCCAGAGGCTGGGGATACCAGTACAAACCGATTCACTGTAGGCTACTATTCACAATCTGTTTCTCCTGAAGCTAGAACTTCCATCATTGTGAGATCTGCCTTGTTTAGAACCAAAACAGCCTCCAGTGGTCTTTGCCCGTGGCATTCCAGACCCTGGCTGTCCTGGAACTCACTCTGTAGACCAGGCTGGCCTCAAACTCAGAGATCCACCTGCCTCTGCCTCCGGAGGGTTGGAATAAAAGGCGTACACCACCACCACCACCCAGCTAGTCATCTCTCTCTCTCTCTTTTTTTTTTTATTTTTAACCATTGTATATTCTCTATATGCATAATTAGGTGCACAGGTACCTGAAAATGCCAGAGGTATTGGATCCCCTGGAGTTGGAGTTATGGGAGGTGTGAGCCGCAGGATGTGGGTATGAGGAACAAAACCCTAATCCTCTGAAGAGTAGTAACTGCTTCTAACTGCCGCATCCTCTCCACAACAAAATAAATCATCTCTTTTTCTTTTTTTTTCTTCTCAGAACTATCCAAGGAAAGCAAAGGTCAGTGAAGACAGGGTCTTGTGCAGCCCAGCCCACCTGGGATGCAGCACCAGCTCAGCAATCTGCACTCTTGGCCCTCCGAACAACAAAACAGCATGTTCTTTCCCTCAAATACTGGTATGACAGACAAGTGCCACCAACTCAGCCAACCTAAGCTCTTTTTTTCTAAGTAAAACAAAACACACAATGTGTCACTCCTATCAAAATTGCTACCATGGCTCGACAGGCATGAGCCCTGACTGGGATCCCTTCTGACAGGTGGACCCTGAGACCAGGGGACAGTGAAAGCCGCAGGCAGGCAGGACACATACCTTGTCTGTACGAGCACATCGCTGGAAGGACATCTTCCTCATATCTGTGCCATGGTTTTCAGGGATACAACCTGCCTGGACCAAGGCAGACACCAAGTCATCTTCGATGGTCCTGAACTGGGAGGACCCCAGATTCCTCTAAAGAAAAAAGTGGATAACCTGTTTTCACGAGCTCTTGGGATGGATGCAAGCCAGAAAGCTGACCATCACTTCTGGAACCAGCTCTAACGCAGCGCCTCGCGGCCTTCCCTGACCATGGGGTTCATGACCCCATGAAGTCAGACACCAGCATCCCAGCAATCCTCAGAATAGAGACCACATCCAAGACTCTCAGGGGAATCCTTCCCAGGGGAGCAGGGCTTGTGAACACTTCAACCACACTCCCTAGCTGAGACAGTCTTTTCAAAGTCTGCTATATCCTTTTGTTTCCCATTGCCACCGATGAAGTCAGAAACACTTCCCAAGTGACATAAAAAGACTGTAACAAAAAGTGACCAAAAGCCGGGCAGTGGTGGCGCACACCTTTAATCCCTGCACTTGGGAGGCAGAAGCAGGTGGATTTCTGAGTTTGAGGCCAGCCTGGTCTACAGAGTGAGTTCCAGGACAGCCAAGGCTACACAGAGATACCCTGTCTCGAAAAAAAAAAAAAAAAAAAAAAAAAGTGATCACAACCTTCACTCAGCTCTGTGAGACAGGCATCTCTGTCATATCTCTAGTGGGGAAACTGAGGCAAACAGGATATTACTGAGAAAGACAGCCTAAAACAAACAAACAAACAAAAAACTTGTGCCGTCAAAACTACTCCCCAAAAGCAGACCACTCGCCCCAGAAGCAGTGTAGTCTGCACATCCTCAGGAATGCTACAGCCTAGGTCACATTAAAAGCACTGTCTAGCCTGAAGGCACCACTTCCTACCCACTCTCTCGGCACCGTGAGTTTCACTGCTGAAGCTTATGTGTTTCTTACTAGAGAGGGACAAAGTCTGACTATAGCCCAGACTATCCTTGAACTTAGCAATCCTCCTGCATCAACTTCCCGAATGTCAGGATAACAGGCTATGTGCCACCATCCCAGTTAGCCTGCGATTTTGTAAAAGTAAAACGTGATTTATGTCACTGCTGTCATTCATTCTCAAAGTCACTATCGTGCCTCCTCAGACATTATGTTCTGGAGCCACTGTTTTGGTTGGACACATCACAGCAATGAACTCCATCCTGTGGCTCAAAATAAAGGTTTAAAAAGTGGGAAAAGTGACCAGAGAGATGGCTCAGTGTTTAGAGCTCTGGCTGCTCGTCTAGGACTGGGTTTGATTCTAAGCACCCAGATAGCAGCTCACAAGCACCTGTCCCTCCAGCCCCAGGGGATAATACATCCTCTCCTGGCCTCTTAGAGCAGTATGTGCACAGTACACAGACATGCATGCAAGCAAACCACCCATATACCCAGAAAAAAATAATAATAAAGGTTAAAACTGTCTCAAAGAAAAATCAGAAATTGAAACAATGTCAACAGCAGAGGTGACAAGAACCAACAAGATTCTACCCACACTGGTCCGTCCGTCCGTCCCCCCCATAAGAGAGTCTAGACAGTGGGTTAGAGACAGCCCAGCTTGCCCTAGGCCCCTCAGGATGCTGGACAGGTAGTGCCTGGCAGCAATCTGGTCCCCACTCTCAGTATCTATAAACCTGCCCGTGTCACACAGTTCCCCAGGTCCTGTGCAGGCACCACCCAAACGATAAAGACTCACTGCTCCCAAGGTCGCATGTGATTCAGCCCCAGAGCTGTCCTAACCATAGTAGAAAACTACTCGAGACAGGGTTTCTCTGTGTAGCCCTGGCTGTCCTGGAACTCACTCTGTAGACCAGGCTGGCCTCGAACTCAAGAAATCCACCTGCCTCTGCCTCCCAAGTGCTGGGATTAAAGGCGTGCACCACCACTGCGTTTTTGCTGTTTCCTGGGATGGGCCTTTCTCTGAGTAGCATCAGGGAATCAAGGGCTGACTCAGGTAGGGGATGTCTAGGCGCAGCCCCCCTCACCTGCATGCCGTGGTAGCCCTTGCCCGAGTAGGCCATGAGTAGCACAATTTTGCGCTTTGGCAGCTTGCGTGGAGGTTCTTCATCCTCACTGCCCTTGACCCTCTTGGCAGGATGCTCCGTCTCCTCCCAGACCCAGCCACCTCGGCCCTTCCTGTCCTGTTGTTGTGAGGCTAGCGCTGGTGGCACCTTGTTTCCAGCCATAGGCGGCAGGCTGAGAAAAACAGGCATGAGTGACCAAGGCGGTAAAAGGGTACAAAAACAGAGCCTAATGAGAGAACCCAGCTCTGCCTGCCTCAGCGGTCTCTGAAGAGCTTGCCTAGAGACAAACCAGTCTAGTTCATCAATGACAGAGTGGCCGGGGTTCGGCAACAGTGGCAACTCTGGGGTGGAGTTTGAGGCAGAGCTGGAAACAAGCAGGCAGTGCGCTAGCAGGGCAATACAAGGCAGCGATGGAAACAAGACACTGGTGAGCAAGAAGAGGCAGACAGCTCAGGGCAGTCGTGGGGACTCAGTTCAGAGGCAGTCGGTCGCGGGGTCTTTACCCGGGCACGCGCGGGCCTGGGCGCGCCGTCCACCGTCCCCAGGCTCTCAGCACCGCGGCCCACAGGCGGGGGAAGCCCATGCGCTGCGGGGTGGCGGGCGCCGACCCCGGACCTCAGCGATCCCTGCCGAACTCTGCAACCCCGAAATCCCTGCCCGGTCTTCCTGATTTCCTGGCTCTGGCCCTGCTGCGCCCCGGATCCTAAGCTGACCTGTGACCCCGCAGCCCCTACCCACCCCCATCCACCCCCTCCCCCTAGAGATCGCGCAGCCGGCACGCTTGAGGAGGGAGGAAAGTCCCGCCGGACCCACTCACGGCGCCGCGGAACGCCGAAGCTGACCACGTGCACGAAGGCGGAAGCGGGCAAGCGTTGGAAGGCGGCCGAAGGCGGACAAAAGTCTTTCTGGGACGCGCCTAGCGGGGTGGACCCAGTGGGTGGGGCTTCCCACCAGGATCCAAGCCCGTCTAGATGCATTTAGTTCTCCGAGAAGGGAAAGGCTCTGCGTTAGCGCGGCTTGAAAAGTGAAACCACCTCATTAAAATGTGAAGGTTAGGAATGCACCAGGGAGCCTTTTAGCAGGTAGTAACTGCTGACGCCCAGATAGCCCCAGCACCGACTGGGCAGGCCATTGACACCAACCCTGGCATTGGGAGGTCAGATCACAGCTGCTCTTGCAGTTTCACCACTGTCTTTGTGGTGTGTGGACCATAAAGTTTGCCAGCATTTGTTGTTTCCAAAAGCTGCTCCAATTGCCAGCCACCGATGTGTTTAATGACGTAAAACCGCCGGGCAGTGGTGGCGCACGTCTTTAATCCCAGCACTTGGGAGGCAGAGACAGGCGGATTTCTGAGTTCGAGACCAGCCTGGTCTACAGAGTTCCAGGACAGCCAGGGCTACACAGAGAAACCCTGTCTCGAAAAACCAAAAAAAAAACAAAAAAAAAAAACGTAAAACCGGCTCACTATGTAGCCCTGACAGGCCTAGTGATCTCTCTCATATATATCCCCACAGACGCTGGGATGAAAGGTATGTACCACCACACCCAGCTCCTGTCCTCCAACTTTTGGCAACCCTCCTGCCTCAGCGAGCTCCCAAGTGCTGGGATTACAAGTGAGCCACCACATGTTACTCTTATTTTTCTAATTTTGCCAAAGAGTGATACACAGCCAACGTGAAACCTGGACACGCAGCCATGGGTGCATAAGCCCCAGTTCCTTCTCTGTGACTCCATCCCCCATTTTCAGGCTGTCACATTCACCCTGAGCATTCTCACCCTCAGTATGTACCCTTTGTCACTCTTCCAGAGATGAGGAGTTTCACCAATCTCTGCTTGCATCCTTGCAGCCGTCCTTCCTACACCCATCTGGCTGACCCGGGATACTTCCCTGCTCAGACTCTTGGCTTCATTAGATTTATAAAGTCACACGCGGAGACTTGGGGAACTGGGTTGGACACCTCTGAGGACGACTCAAGGTGACCACACCTTGAAATGGGACAGGGAGCCACGTATGTATGCAGGGGGAAAAACATAATATAAGGTGACCAGGGACTAGTGTAAAGGCCCTGGGACAGCAGTGTGCCACAGTGTGACCAACCCAGCTCAGAACCTGTTCCTTCCTATAAGTAGATTAATAGGGACTAGCACTGTCACTTCTGGTTAGGGAAAGTTAGGGAAACCACAGGGATGTCTCATAACAGAAAGTAGTAGAAACAAAGCCAGGAGTCAGTGGCCTTATGGGTCATAGAAACGACTTGGTTGTGACCCCTACTCAATTGGGATCCCACCGGCCTTTGGGAGCCAAAGCCTCACAAAGGGGCCTGGGGGAGAAGGGCTAACAGGAAGAAGCAGCTGCCTGTGCTAAAGACTTCCAGATACTTCACACTGCCCTGGTTTCACACATTCTGAGCTAGAATGTAAACCACACATGGTTATTCCTCCAAAGGAAGGAATGCAAAACCTGTTTTCTGCATAGAAGGCTGGGTGACCTTTGTGCTGTTTGTAGCTAGAGACACCTCTGGCACTGGCTCTTTCTCCAGACCCCTATTGCAAATTTGTTTTACTCTATCAATCTATAGAACCTATCAGCATGGACTTTACAGAGTTTTACTGTCATCACACCCTAATCTGTATTTAGTTTGCTTTGCTGTTCCTCAAGTTTATGGATACTTTGCTTTACATGTGGATTTGAGTTAATTACACCAGAATTACTTTCACCAAACTGTGCTGTGCTTAAACATGCCTAAAAGAAACCATGTGGTGTCAGACTCCAGAAGTTTGAACCAACACTGGCTACTGAGTTCTGTAGAATTAGAGCCTCCTAATTGCCCCACAGATAGACACCCGCATACCTCAACCAGTCAGCCAGGTCCACTCCAGGACTCCATTCTACTAGTATCCACCCCAGCACAGTCATCTAGAAGTCTAGCCATATGAAGCTAGAAGTTCAATGCTGTGTGACGAACCCCCAGGGTGGAAGAGGGCCTCAATGCAGGCCCAGAGCTCCTAGTATGTTGTGACATCACCCAGCACAGAACCTCGAATGAAGGCTGGAGGTTCAGATCGCAAAGCATCCTGTCAGGAGCTTGGAGAGCACACATACATTCATTCACCCTGACAGGTCAAGATGGCCAAGTGGCATCTTTGTCACACAATCCAGATCCCTGTCATCTCATTGTACATAGAACTGACTGTATCTGTTCACTCCTTCAAGGTGATCCGAGATGGCTACATGGGTCAAGAAAATGTGCAGGTAGAACAGGAGTGGCAAGATGGTGCTCCGTTCTGTACAGTAATGACGGCGACACATCACTGTTCAAGTATCCTGATTTGTCTGGGTGTGGTGATGCAGGTGTCATGTTAGTATTGGGGAAGCTGTGGCAGAACAATTAAAGTTCAAAGCCAGCATGGACAATTTCACCAGATTCTGTCTCAAACAAAGGGCTGAAGAAATGTCTCATGGTTGAGAGTACTCAATCACAAGGACGCAGAGTTCAGACCTCAGCACACTCATCAGATCTAACTTCAGCACAGAGGGATGCAACAGCCTCTGCGGGCTTTTGTGGGTGACTGCAATAAGTGCACAGACACACGCATACACTAAGTAAGTTTAAGGTCTAGGGATACAGCAATAGTGGAACACCCACATACCATGGGAGGCTCTCAGTCTACCCTAGCACCAAACCCAAAGATGCCAACAAGAGCTACAAGCAGAAGAAAAACATGGGAACTCCCCATGTCTCTCTGTAAACCCCAAACTGCTCCACGCGTGGTAACACCATCCTTGCATTCCCAGCACGGAGCAGGCTGTGGCAGGATCGGGAGTTCAAAACTAACAACAGCTAGTGAGTATGATGAAGCTATCTGGCACCTGAAACAATGTCTCAAAAGGACATAAAAATAAAACATGGACTCCATGAACACGTGACCTCTCGGTACTGGATATTCACGTGGGTGGACCCCTAACTCATTCCTATGTAGGGGTCTTCCTGAGTCTCTCCTGCTCAAACCATTAGCATCTCCACTTCCTCTGGAACTCTGCCTCTTTGATGAACTTTCACTTTTAGTGTTGTGGGTTTACTATTATGTATAGGTATTACCATATATATTAATTTTTAGCCTGTGAAGATAATACAGATAGATTTAAGATGCAAGCCTTACAACCAGATTATTTGCTTTGCAACATTGGGTTGCAAACCCAATGCCAGAGCAAAGGGAACTACAGGCAGATCAAGAAGGAAAAAACCCAGTTTCCTGAGAAAACCAAAAACCCAAACAGGTTTGAGTGTAGCATAGGCAAAGTAGAACCAGGCACAGTGATATACACCTGTGATTCCAACACCGAAAGCAGGATTGGTAATTCAGTTTTTAGATACATAGCATGTCTGCAGCCTGCCTGGACTATTGAGAACCTGACTTAAGAGGTTGGAAGGCACAAAGCATCTGACCACCCTTCCAAAGGAAATAGAGTGCCCAACAGGTTATAGAAGATGGTCAGTGTCATTAGTGTTGGGAGGCTGCACCTCAGAGCATACTTGCTGAAGTTTAGAATAAAAAAACTGCAAGGGAAGCCAGGTGTAATGGGGTGCCCAACAGTCCCAGCTACGAAGTCTGAGGCAGAGAACAGATCATTTGAGCCTAGGAATCTAAGACCCTGTGTCAAAATGGAGGAGGTATGTATCAATGATGCTCCACTCCAGATGGCCTGGAGAACTGGCCTACCCTCTCTGGATCCTCACCTCACTCAGTGGGAACTGTGTTTTCCTGGGATATACAATGAACCTACCCAGCTATCCCTGGATCAAACTAAGACTTGCTTCCTAAGCTGAGCAAGCCACCGATGGCACTGTGAAGCCCTATGGGACTCCTCAATTTGGCTGGAGAACACAGGCAATCTGCAAAGATGGACCTGAAGGCATAACCAGCTCCTGGAGGGACAGTGGCACTCCAGGATGAAACTGACACCACATAAATAATTCCAAATTTTATTTTCTTAAACTGATATGACACTGTGAAACACAAAAGGGGGAGACTCACAAAATTCATCTTAAAATTGACAGGCCTGAGCACTGCTTCAGTGAGCAGGTTTGGCTCATACCACACACAGCCAGCCGCACGCACGCACACACAGCCACCCAGGAGCCTTTAGGAACCAGGTGGTGGGTAAGGAACCCCTACACTAGCCTCCCTGGTGGCTCTGGGGTCCAGTTGGCCACAAAGCAATAAATACATTACATGCAAGGGAGGTCATGGGGTGACTAAGGAAGAGACTGGTCTTAGAAATCTGCTTTCTTGTACAACTCTTGTACAACTAAGCACAGTGGCAATATTTCAAGTATTGCAAAGAAAAACATGGTTGTGTGTGCATGTGTGGCCTATTAACTCTGAATGCTGTCATGGGACAGAAACCCCACATCTGCTTGTGGACACTCAGACACTTTCAAGTATGCATGGACAGCGTGGTGACAAAGGACAGGCAGACCTGGGAGGCGGGCAAGGTTGTTAGCTGCTGTCCACCCTGGAGCCTGGAAGACAAGCTTCAGCACAGACCCTGAAGGCCACCAAGCACAGGAGCCAGACTGACAGGAGAGCTCCACAGGGGACCTATTTGCATATGTCATCCTTCACCCACACCTGCCCACTGCATGGGGAGGACGGTAGCTGGGCACGGCCGTCTCTGCCGTCCTTATAGAGATGGCCACAGCACACGCACTCAGCCACACAGCTGGCACCATCTCCTCCAAGGGCAACGTCCAGTGTGATGCTCGGCCTGCCCTGCCTCACCCTTCCAATCCTTAAACATCTGAAGTTTCCTTTTATGAAGAAAAACTGAGTTGGGAGGGTGGGGACACGTCTTAGGAGTAAAGTGTGGACGTTGGAGTTTAAAAAGCATGGTGCTTCACACTGACTGTCCCTAATGAACATTTACACATGAGGACTGTCTCTCCCTCAGGAGGCAAGCCTGTTGCTTTCCTCCAAAGACCAGACACAGAAGGAGGTGAACACTGGGCTTTTTATACATGAAGACATGGTCTGTATCTATACAGCTTCTTGGAGAACGAAAGCCAGGAACAGGAGGCAGGTTCCCAGCAGTCTGCACTGCTGGCTAGGTTCTCCAGTCTCTGTATGTATAAAGTGCTCCGGTGACTTTACAAAGCTGGGTGGGTAGTCTCCGAGGGAGAAGTTCCTAGAGAGATCAGGAGGCCAGAAGATCATACTCTTTTTTTCTTGGACGAGCAATGGGGCAAGTGAACTGTGAGAAAAAGCTTGCTTTGGCTTGGAGTCAGCAACAGTCTCAGGGCCTTGCCTGTCTACAGGGCTGCCGTGGGGCCTTGCAGGTGGCAGGTGCCCACACGCATCAGCCCACCACCTCTCGGGGCCATATCTGCTCGCCAGGGGAGCCAGCTAGGAAGAATATATTCAGCAACTCCTATCCCAGTGGGCAAGGGAGCTGTCCCTGGCACTCTGATGTCGACCTGCCAGCAGAGACTGGCAGCCTAGGGAGCAAGGGTTGCGCCAGTCTGCACAGGTCCACCATGTAGCATCCCTGCTGGAGTTGGCTGGCAGCAGTCTCAGCACCATTGGATCAGTGTTGAGGACAGTCTGCCAGGTCTCAGACCCTACCCTGCAGGTTGGCAGCAGGTAGTCAGGCATAAACGCCACTCAGCAGGGCCGAGAGTCTCCTCTCAATGCACAGCTTGCCTGTGGAGGAGAGAGCGTGAGGCAGGGAGGCCATACCCACCACCCCACTCAGGCCGCAGGGCAAGGCACTCACATTTGGCAATGTTCTCAATGTCTGCCTGGTCCGTTAGAGTATGCTGCAGCCCCTCCAACAATAGCAAGGCTTTGTGGTATCGCGGCACACAGCCCTCTCGGTGCTGGAACATCTCATCGAGGGCAGCTGACTGTACCTAAAGGCAACAGCAAAGCTGGGCAGGGCTGGGGCAAGACGGGGTGGCCTGATTGCTCAGCACACTGTGGATTTGCCCAACTTCATTTGTAGTCATGTTGTGAGCATAAAAGAAGGGCTAAGGAATTAGCTACAGATGCTCACAGAGCCACGTGGCCTGCCTGCATGGTGGCCACTGTGCTGTCTGCTTGGTCTGGATATAACCCCTCCCCCAGAGCCAGCAAATGGGCACTGCTTCCAGTGTGCAAAGCATCCACTCGGTGCCATTCCTACCACTGTGGTTAACAGTGAAACTGACCAGTCACAGCCGACTCAGAAAGGAAGACATGGGGGAGGCTAACTTAAACTTAGGCCCTTCCTTTGACAGACATGTTCATCCTGTGAGGATCATATGAATTATGTATGTCAAAGCAGAAGCACTGCCTCAGACCCACAAATGGCGTACTCCTCACACAGAGGCCCTCCGTGTTTGCTGAGGAAACTGAACCTCACTCAGGGAGAGGGCTAGGATGCTACCTGAGATGATAAGCTGCACAGTGGGCAGGTCACTATGTCAGGTCCCTTCAGAGTCCTGGCCCCTGGGACCTGCCGGACATAGCACAGATGACCCCATACCATCTGCACGGCGTGGCTGAGGATAAGCCGCTCTGCAGTGACACCATGGATCCTGTCCAGCAGCCGTTGTTTGTCCAGAAAGAAGCGCTGAAGCCGCAAGCTGAGGCCCTGGCAGGACACTACGCTGGCCTTATACAGCTCATTTAGTCTGCGCACCACTAGGGTGTGAAAGTATCAGTCATCTCGGGTCCATGGGGGCACAGGACCCCACAGACCCTCATAGGAAAGCAGGCAGGTGGAAGAGCATGTGTACCCACTCTACTGACTGCTCCCTAACCTGGCCTTGGCCTACCATGTGGCCTTACCCTCCCCCCACAGGCTTGCTCACTCTTACCCCAGCACCACCTCCCTGAGCACACGTCCTCACCCTGCTTCACAGTAGATGAAAGGCAGAGCTTGCCCGCTCGAATCTGGCCAATGGCAGTATGTAGGCCTGAGGACAGCAGCTCAGCCACCTTCAAGTACAGAACCAGCTGCTCTGCAAAGCTAGAGAGCAACAAGCAGGTCAGAGGCAGGTCAGAGGCAGAAATGCCCACTAGCCCTCTTCCCCAGCCCCAGGCAATACCTACCCCCACTCTCGGCTCAACTGACTGATCTGGTCAGCCACCACACTTTCCTGAAGCTGGTACTCAGGGCCCCCGGCCGCCTCACTGGCACTACCCTTCAGGGCTGCAATCTCCAGAACTTGCTGTGTGAAGGCTAGTGTGAAGCGCAGACTATGTAGCGTTTCCGTGTGCTCTTGCTGAGGAAGCAATAAAGGTCAGAGCCTGGGACACACCAGCATAGCAGGGCTGGAAGGTTATCTGCCAAAGGGCTGCCTCCCCTCTAGTATTGAGCAGGCAAGTTAGAAGGGAGCACCCATGCTCGCCACCTCCCCACAAGACTCACCTCCATAAGGGTCTCCTCTGGGAGGTCAGGAGCCTCAAAAGTCACAGCCCCCTCCAAGTTGGCAGCAAGGGGGTCACCAAGGCTACAGCAGTGGCCTGGGGCAGAGAGCTCTGGGGCCTCTCCACAGGCCCCAGGCACTAAGTGGCGGGCAGAGGAGGAGCCAGTAGAGCCCAGGGAGCTGGAAGAGCCCACTGTAGATAGATGGCTGGTAAGACACAGGCAGCCTGCCTGCTTCTCACCCTGCAACCTGGCACCCTAAACTCCATCTCTAGAGTTCAGATGTACCTCAGTTCACACACCTCCTTATCCCGATGCTTTATTAAGGAACACAGTCAAAGGGACTGGCACCCTAGGCTCCATCTTAGAGAGCTCTAGCTCCCCATCTGCCTAGAGATGAGTAAAGCCGGGTGCAAAAGGAGATGGCCTCGCTAAGAAAAGGCAACCACTGCCATCATTGGGAAGTGGCAGGAGCCTCCTGGGGCTGTGCTGGAGCCCAGGACTCCCAGCCACCACAGGCTGGCCTTTCAGTGCAGCTGGCCATGGAGACTAGCACCTCGGTTACCATCACTGCCCCACGCGCATGCGGGATGCCGTACACTCTGTGCTCTACGCTCTAGGACTACGTTACACAACACGAGTTTGCCTTCAAAAATCCCCACCCTACGTGCTGCTTTTCCTTGGCACAGACCTTACCTGAGAACATTCTGGTGCGGGTACTCTGGGGTGGGGTGGTACCACTGGGTGGGGAGCCCACAGTAAATACCACAGGTGCTGGGCTGCTGGCCCCTCCAGCACGAGCTCCTGAATGCAGAGTCCCTCCATAGCCAGCAGAGGGAGCTGAAGAACAAGACAGGCTCAGGGATGGGCTGGGACAGACACTGTCCACAAGTACCCCACAGACCCCTCACATACCAATCTCCATAGATTTCTCCTGTAGGCTATCAGTGCTGCCTGAGTCAGAGGCCTGTGTCCCAAATGCAGCCTTAAGCAGCAGGTCCGTAAGGCGGCTGGTGCTGAAGGACCTGAGGCGGCAGTGGGGGGAGAAGAAGCAGTAATGTGGGGGACAGCCTCTGGGCCAGAGAGCTGGGGACCTATTTCTGCACACAACCATTCCTCAGGCCAGGCATAACTGGACTCAGAACTCAGGATGAAGTTTCAGTCCTTTAACCGGCTTCTCAAATCTCTCAAACAAGGAAACAGAGGCTGGAGCTCAAGTGCCCACCACAAATTTCCAACAGCTGTCACACAGGTGCAGCCAGCAGCACAAGATGATTTGGGTCAGAAATGGTAGGGAGGGCAGCTCCTGAGCAGACTTCCCACCCCACTTACCGGCCAAAGGGGCCCCTGGTGTCTTCAGCGGGCCGAAGGCCAGAGCCCAGCTGCTGGCCCTGGAAAGGACCCGCCTCTGAGAGGTCAGGCAGTGTTCGGTTCCGAGGTGGTGCCATTACTACACCCTGCCTAGCCAACAGGGTCAGCAAATTCTGAGAGCTGGGGGCTTTGGGGAAGTCAAACGAGGGCCCAGCCTAGGAGGGAAGGACAGCACTGAGAAAGTCCAATGGACTGGGAGGCCTCAGAAACCAAAGCACAAGATGGGGCCCACTGAGGAAATCCTTCCCTCCAGACCAAAACTGAGGACATATGTACAGGCTCTTACATCATGAGGTGGGGCTGCTGTCTGGGGCCCCTTTTTCCAAAAAGGAAAACTAAGACAAACAGAAGGATACAATCTCTCTGAGGTAACAAACTTGACTTGGGACACTTTTTGAAGTGGAGTCCTCAACATTCAGATCCTTCCAGGATCTGGGCTTACAGGTATGTGCCACCATCCTAGTCTGAGATTTCTTTCCTGTACCCAAACCAGCCTACACATACTACTAAACACCTAACACCTAGTGGTACCTCATTACCACAGGGAAGCAGCCACACTTTAGCAAAGAGACATGGGGCCCAGGTTTTCTTCCCAAGGATGAACTGCAGGGCCAGTTGGGGAAACCAGCAATCCCAATTCTGTGAGGCCTCACAAAATAAGGGTGAGAAGCCACTGACTGGAACTACAAGTATCCGACCAGAAGCCAGCTCTTCTATTCCCCTTCCCAACACCACTAGGCATTCCCAGGGAAACAGCCTGAGGATGAAGCCCAAAGGCAGCCAACACAGAAGGACAAGGTCCTTCCCACCCCACATCTCCCACCAGAACTCGGTCCCTCCTAGAAGCTATTACCTTGGTGGGAGAGCCTAGGATGGGGGGGAGGGGACTCCGCTGTAGGAAGTCAGGCAGCTTAGGTGAGCCACGCAGTGGCCGGCAAGACTGTAGCCCTGGGCATGGCTGGGGTGCGCTGGTCTGGGGTGGGCTGAAGGTGGCTCCCAGTGGGTCAGTTGGGGGCTTAGGCAGCTTGGGACGCACAACATGGAAGTCAGACAGGTTGGGGGCACTGTGCAGACGGCAGCCCAGCCCGGTGGTTCCTGGAGAGTGCTCAGGCACAGAGGAGCCTGGGTACAGGAACAGGCAGCATTACTACCCCTCAGGTCCCTCACGAGGCACACTGGAACATGTACCAAATAAGCCATCGCCCCACTCACGGCCTCTCTGTGACAACCGTTCTGTGGATCCCTCACTCCGTGAACACAAGAATCTTTATAGCTACCTCAGAAAGCCTCTATGTATGGAGCACAGGCCCAGAGAGAAGGGCTTAGCAATCGGTCCAAAGCCACACAGCCGTGCAATACGAGAACTGAGTGGCAGGAGGCATGCAAAGGTTGATGCTAGACTGTGGCAGTCCTTCCCACTTTCTCCCTGACCACAGGAGGGAGGCCCCACACAAGCAGGTCAGCTATTGCTCCATGCCTGCTCTACAGTAGCTCAGGTCAGGAACTGTGCCACACCTACCTGGACGTGGTGACCTGCCAGCCCGCACATCAGCTCCTTGTGGGGAGGGCACTCTGCTCCAGCTGGGCCGCTCTGGGATGGTTCCCACTGGTAGGAAAAGGGTGGCTAGATCAGACCATAGCAAACAGAGGGGGTTATCACATCCACACGCCCGCAGATGGGAAGGGAATGCCTACCAGTTCCCATCCCAAGATTTACTCACCTTGGGGAGAGGGTGTGTAGGGACGGCCACCTCCTAGTGACAGCTTCCTGGCCAGCATGGCTCCATCATTGTGGGAGGGGGGTGATGGGCTAGCCCGACCAAAGCCCAGGGGGCTAGTGCTACCTGACCTTCGGATGGCAGAGGACCTGCACACAGAGGCAGGGCTGGTGAGGTCTCATCCACATCCCTGAGGGCCTCGTGTGGCTTTTCCTTAGCTATGCTGGCTTACTAACAGAAGTTGCCTTCTGGGGTTTACATGAAACACACACCCAGTGCTACCACTGACTTCAGTCTACCAAGCACAGCTTGCCAGTAAGATAGGTTTAATGAGCTCCCGAGTCCTGGGAAGTTATAGGGACTCTGCAGTCTCTCCATAATGACTGTCCACAATAGTGGCAGGACTCTCACTAAGGTCAGGGACACTAACCGGGCTGTCTGCTGCTGAGTGGGTGACTGCAGGTTCTGCTCGATGCGCTGGTAGTTGTGCACCTGAGTGGGGACAGGAATGGGGACCGAGGCACCGTACCTGTTGCTGGAGAAGGGGCCAGGCCGGCTGTGGAGAGAGGATAGCCATTGCAGATAGCACTGGGAAGAAGCTCAGCCCCAGACATTTTGGTAGAAAGTCTCAACTCTGGCCAGGCCTGAAGACAGCTGGCTTTTACACTGTAACCACCCCAAACTGTGTCTGTGTGACCCTACATACCTGTTGCCTATAATCTAACCTAGCAAAGGTCCTGAAAGCAGTATTCTCAGTTGGTCCCCTCATCGACCCACCCACATCAGGCCTTCAGTGGAACATCCACACTGCCATGGCCAGATCTGACCAAATACAGCACCTCTAGATTCAACAGATCATGGCAAGAAGGGTGGGCACAACCCTGAGTGCCACTGATGCCTATTTATTCTTACCCAGAGGGGCTGGGAGAGCTGCTGCAGGTCGGAGAGGGAGATGGGGTGCGGCCGTGGCTCTCTACGCCAGCAGAGGCCACCAGTGAGCTCCTGGTGGCAGAAGGGACAGGTAGACACCTTTAGATTGATACATGCATACAGACCCTAATCTCCCTCAACAGGCTTCCCCAATGGGGGCCAGCAGCCTGAGTCCTTCCTAAATGACCTTATTCCCAGCCAAGACTGGGTCAGGCAGGATAGCACTGGCTCCTCTAAAGGCCCAACTTATCCCTGAGCAGAGGTCAAGAGAGACTCACTCACCCACTACATAGTAGGCTATCAGGTGGGGGCTTGGCACTGGCTGCCTCAACGACTAGATCACCTGTGGAAGAAGATGACATCTGGCCAAGGTGTTCTCTGCTCTCCTTGGCTCACCTGACCTCTCTCTGGCTCCCCATGCTATGTCCAATGTCCCTCTTCTCACTAGAGCTTGCAGTCAGGTCAGTGCAGTTACATGCCAATAAAGTAGCTTTGTGGGGTCCCAGTACAAGCAGTCTACTCTGGGACAGAAGTGAAAGGCAGCCCTTCTGGACCATCTGTATCCCTCTTTTTAATATTCTTGAACCTGAATACAAAGGTTCTCCAGACACACCTGTGGGGGTGAGATTATCCCCAGCAAGCTCAAAGCTGTATGTAGAAACCCATTCCAATTGCCCACAGGAAGACAGGTCTGAACCCCATGCTCACGAATACAAAGGACTCCATAACCATGCTCATATCATGTGCCCGTACCCAGAGTTGTTTGACAAATCCCCTAAGCTCCACCCACCCACCCCATGCCCAACAAATACTGTGAGGTTGCCTGCCTGTAGAGTAGGCCTGACCTGGAAACTGGGCTGGGACCATGACAAAGTCATCTGTGTCACAGGAATCTTTGCTGCTGCCACCAGAGTCCCGGGAGCCCTGCAGAAAGCCAGCAGCATCGGCTGGGGAGGTCAGGGTCTTCTGCAGCTGTGGCATCTCCCCCAGAGACTGTAGAATGGAACAGGGCTGGTAAACCAGTCCACAGGCAATCAACCTCCCCAGAGATGGTGCAGATCACAGTGGAGCTCAGGCCCATGGTGCTAACAAGGAGCTGGGCTTGGACTTTCTCTGCAGCACAGCAGAGCTTCCTTTCAAACATTAAAGACAAGCTCCTCTTTAGGGTTAGTTTTGGGAGTTTACACACATAATGCTTGGGAGCCTTTAGCCATTCATGAAGATCCATGTCTGGGGCAGTGTTCACCACCTTTGCACCCTACCTGTCTATTTCTACACAGTAACAATCAGAGGACAGAGGTAGTATCCCTGTGAGAAAGATACCACTGCATAATTGCCAACCCAGTACCACACAGAAACGCAGCCAGGCCCCTGGGCAAGTAACAATGCTTGGCACAGTTGTGGGTCATACTTTTCACAGAATGAGCACCAACATGTTGAGCCCCTACTACCAGTCACAGACCACAGAACCTGCTCCCAGTTATGGGAGAGCCTAGAGGACTGGACCAAACCCAGACATTAGCTTATGACTGCCCAACCAAACACTTCTGAACAGCTTGCCATCCACAGAGCATCAGTGAGGAGACCCCTTTCCTAGTCACGCAGGACAGAAGCTATACAGAGCATGCATGAAGGACAGAGGCAGCCAGATCTCTTTCTGCAAACCCATCACTATGCAGTCTATGGCCTACCAGAAACCCAAGGAGCCAACTCACCGGTGGAGAGGCCAGGTGGGAGGCAGAGCTGCTGCTGGAGCTGCTGCCGGACCCTGAGCTTGGATACGAGGGCACAGGCACAGGTGGGGCTGCAGGAGGGAAGTGGGTCAGTGTGCACACTGCTGGGCCCCACTACAGCTTTGGAGACATGGCTGCCTTTGACAGACACCAGTACTCCAGTTCTCACCACACTGACAAGCGGCCAGTATCAGGTTATGCCACCCTGCACTGGTACCTCCAGTGCCCCCAAGCCCATGAGACAGCAGAGCCTCCCGGGTACACACGGCCTTGAAGAAGAGGCAGAATGAGGCATTCCACCTTTCCAGAGTATCTCCCAAGATAGCAATGTGGCACCTACAGACACTGAGGAGCATGTCACAAGCCCTGTCTGTGCCCAAGACTGCCAGAGACTCACACTTCTTGATGGGGGTGCTGGCATCTAAGAAAGGGTGGTGGAAAAATTCATCTGTGGATAAAAGGAGTGAATTATCATGATGCCCCTGACCCAACAGACTCACCCCGGAGCCCTGGGTGTCAAGGTCAGGCCCCAGCCACCTAGTGAGTCAGGGCCCCAGAAAATAGCTTCGGAGAACATCTGACCCCCATTTCAGCAGGATTCAGTCTGCTGGCCTTGCTGAGCTTGGGAGAGGCACAACACACTGTGGCCCTGTAGGCTGACAGCAGCCGGCAGACCATAGGTTCCTGGGTGCTCACTAAGTCCAGCTAACATAATGGTAGCTAAAGATAATGCCCAAGACCAAGCAGGGTGGCGAAGTGGACAGGGTGCCAGGTGGTCTGTGCTCACCAAAGCCCATGCGGTCCTTGTGGTCCCGCTGCAACAGAGCCAGGAGCAGCTGCCGCAGGGGGGCTGATGTCTCCCGAGGGATGCTGGGAGAAAGAGCAGGTGTGTTTGTTTGACAAGGTTGTGGGTGCCAGGGTGGACCCACCGTGGGGAGAAAAGGAGGGCTGCTTACGCAGGAACTAGTGTCTTGTTCTTCTCGTAAAACAGGCGTAGATCCTGAGGGCTGCTGGCCTGTTGAGACAGCAATGAAAAAGTTCACTTATGAAGTGTCTACTGGTTACCACAGGGCCCTGCCACTTACCACTGCCTACCCCTCAAGTACCTTCATCCCCAGCCACCCCAGGGAGAGGACCACTGGGCAACTCATGTGCTATTTCCACATAAGGACAATGGGAAGTCGGGTGAGACAGGAGTCATCAGACCCTCCAACTGAGAAAGGAGTGGCCATTGCTGGGTATATATTCCAGAGCTGAGCATGGAATCCCTCACTGAATATCTGTTGGGGACACATCTGGGAGGCTCATGGCTTGAGATCCTAGTGACATGACAGGGCGTGAGTGGGGTTAGCTCCTGATCTGAAGTCAGTCAATGTTAGCTAGCAGGAGCTATGCCAGGCCTATCAGTTTGGGGTCAGCACAGGCATCAATACCACTCTTGCCAAGAACGACACAGCCCTCGGTTCTCAAAATCTCCCTGATGCAGACTTTGCTGCCAGGCAAGATATACTTAATATGTTTTAGAAGCAAGGGTGGGTGGAAGGTCAGGAGACTTAACCCAGTTTATCCATAATCAAACATGACTCTGACCTCTGACGGAGGTCATAGCAGAGGTGACCTTTAATTTACCAGATACCAAGGTTTGGCCTGAGCCCTAGGTAAGAGGCAGGATGTACTTGTGCAGTAGGGATCAGGAATGACTGGGCATGGCGTACAGCTACAACTATTAACAAGGGACTGTATTACAGTGACCTGGAACAGGCTATGATAAATAAGGGCTTTCACATAGAGAATATGGGAGAGCCACCAAGCCTGGTACCTATGATCTCAAACTGATTCCCCATCTGGTAACCCTGTACTCTTCCATGTCAAGGATCCCATCCTGAATGCCACCCAAACTGACCCTTACCCTCTAGGGCTTTGGGGATTCACTAGGACCTTAGTGTCATAGGGCTCACTCACCTGAAAGGGGGCCTTCCCTGTCAGACACTGGTAGACAATGGTGCCAATGCTCCACAGGTCAGCCTTCCCATCATAGTGCTGGGACATGATGACTTCAGGGGCCTACAGGGTGACAACACAGGTCAGCACTACTGCTGTACAGCAGCGTACAATAACCAGTAACAGGTGCCAGCATCACCAAATCGGAGAAGACACCTGCTAGGTACTAAGCAACCAACACACACCACACAAGCACCCACCAGCCAGTTCTGACATGACCGCATGGTACAGAACTGTCTACAACCCAAAAGGGGGCCATGGCTGATCCTTAAGAGGGTCTGACATTCCTGCAAAGGGTCTCAGGTTGGAGGCTGACCCCGCACTGCCTGCAACATCAGGATGCTTGGTGCTGGTTTTAAGTGGCCCTGGACTGTGAGTCCATACCATGGGTACATACCATGTACATGGGAGAGCCGCAGAGTGTGGCAGCCATCATGTTGCTCTGCAGGTACCGGGCGAATCCAAAGTCAGCTGCAGGAGAAGCACCCAGATGGCTTGATCTGAAACTTCTGTGGGAAGGGTCCCCTGCTGGAGTCTCTCAGGGAGCCACCACCCAAACAGATCTCACCAATCTTGACTCGGATGTTGCTGGGGTTGGCGCGGCGACCCCCGGGATTGGACAGCAGAATGTTCTGGGGCTTCAAATCACGGTGAATGATGCCCTTGCTGTGTAAGAGCTGCATGGCACCAGCAATCTGTTGTAGGAAGAGCCTGACAGTGTCTTCACTCAGTGTGCGCATAGCTGTTAAGAAAAGGTAGGCTGAGGACACCATGGTCTCTCCCTGAAGACACAGAGTGTACATGGCTGTGTGGAAAGACAAGTTCGGGGCCAAGCACCAGTCCCACTCTACAGAGGCCCTCCAGCACACAGGGATAACCCATTCTGCAAGCCATTAGACACCAAGGCCAACTTGTCTCGCAACTCCCAGAAGCTGGTCCACCCCCTCTCTTCCCATACATCCTGTAGGACTCCCCCTTCCACACTGCTAGCTCTTGGCTGATGACAGCACTCTGCTCAAGTTGGTTTCTACTTCTCCTCTGGACACCTCCCAGCTCTTCCCCATCCCTATAGCAAATCAATCACTAGACTTAGTCCCTACTCTGGGGTAGGTCTTTTTTGCCCCCTAGACCACAGTGCCTTCCAAAAAGTAAGGCTAAGTGAAAGTAGATACAGGAGCCAAAGAGACGCTCAGCAGTTAAGAGCATTCACCATTCGCGAAGAGAAGCTAGGGTTGCTTGTCACCCACATGGTGGCTCACACTATCTGTAACTCCAGTACCAGGGTTTCCAATACCCTCTGGAAGGTACCAGCTATGCATGTGGTCTTCATGACAGAGTCCACACAAAATTAAAAGGTTTTTATTTAACACTCCTTACCCCATGTTTTGTTTTTTTTTCACATAGGGTTTTTTTTGCTGTGTAGCCCTGGCTGTCCTAGAATTCACTATGTAGCCAGGCTGTCCTTGAAACTCAAGAGACCTGTCTGCCTCTGCCTCCAGATTGCTGGGATTTAAGACCTGAGCCTCAAATGCCTGGAAGAATTATTTCTTTAAAAAAAGCAATTGTAGTCAGGTAGTGGTGGCGCACGCCTTTAATCCCAGCACTTGGGAGGCAGAGCCAGGTGGATTTCTGAGTTCGAGGCCAGCCTGGTCTACAGAGTGAGTTCCAGGACAGCCAGGGCTACACAGAGAAACCCTGTCTCGAAAAACCAAAAAAAAAAAAAAAAAAAAAAAAAAAGCAATTGCAAACAATGGGTATGTGAACTTGAGGCAGGGCCCTGAGTTCTATATATTCAGGCCCAACTAGGCATAGGCTTCACCAACAACAGTAACTCAGTGCAGAGATATCAGACAACCAGCTAACTCCCTCCCAGGCAGGAGCCGCACATAGCCAGTGGCACGTCACTGGCAACCAGGTCTGAAAAGGCCAAGTTCCAAGACCACCCACGCAGAGCACGGCAGGATGACACCAAAACATGTACACCTCAGGCACACACCTGGTACATACCAACTGACAACAAACATTCACTCTAGTCTGGGCCGTCCAACCCCTTTTGTTGGGCCACCAGCTCACCACAGCCCGGTCACTTGACAAGTGGCCAGTTAGGGAGCCTTCGCTGGAGCTCAAAGACACACATGCGCAGGGGTCTTGTGAGCACCCTGAGACACTTAAAGTTAAATCAGCCCTGTATTGGCCCGCCCACCCTCCCCTCCCCCACAGACACCGTGGAGCCTGGAGCCTTGCCAGGAACCGTCCAACTACTGCAGGTCATGGGTGCAGCATGCTGTGTGGCTGCCCCAGGGGACAGGGACAAATACTGAGTGGGCAAAGCCAAGCATAGCTTAGCCACGTGAACTTGAGCATGCAGTGAGCTGACAGGCCAGGAGCCTAACAGCACTTCTACAACTGACCCACCCCAGCAGACCACACTACACAGGGCCCTCCCAGACCCAGGGGCTTCTCTGAGGGCTCAACCAGAAGACAGTGCCACAGTCTGGGGAGGTGTCCAGAGGCTGCAGTAGAGGGAAGATCCAAACAACAGGAGACTGCTCTAAATGCCTGTGTCCCTCTGGAGAAAGGTGCTTCAGGAGTTCCTACCCTTAAAAGGAGGCTAAGGGGCAGTCACTTCTGTCACAGTCTGAGCTAGAAAGCGTCATCTGGGAGGGGTTGCTTTGAGCCATCAATTCCTCCTGTCTTCTGTTTTATGTTTGCCAGGGTAAAGCATTCTGGTGACAGTTGTAGACAGCCACTGCATCCTCCCAGGCCTTGGGACAAGGTCCCTACATTGGTTCCATTTGCCTTTCTTTCCCCAACCCTCAGAGCTCCCCATGCTGTCTTTCAGGGTCCTGAGCTCTCCTGCCACCTCTCTTAGTCTATCCCACCAGATTCTCCCATAGAGATCTCTTGGCTCAACTCCATACAGACTCTAAAGCAGCTCCCTTGCCCTACCATGAAAACTGCAAACCATCCGTGTTGTGCCTGCCAGTGTCTGCTCAAACCCACCTACCCTGGCCTGTGTCCTTATCCCTGCCAAAATAGCAGAACCTGACTATTCTGCTAAGCCACCCACCCAGCACATGGGATATACTTCACAAACAGCTGAGGGTGGCCAGGCTGATGGGCCTAAAAGGGCTGGGCTCAGTTCCTATACAGCCCCAAAGCAGGAGGATTGACGCCACAGATCAAGCAGGTGGCACATCTAGCTGCAGCATTTTAGGCTAGAAACAGAGCCCAGTGGGGTATGCCTACTCACTGTGCAGGTAGTCAGCCAGGTCACCACCATTACAATACTGCAAAAGACAAGGGACACACCATGAGAACCCGGCCAAAGAATCTCCAGCCTGACTCAGATTCTTCAATCCCCATTCCAGTTTCTTGGACCTGTCCAGTGCAGGTATTCCCCAAATCCCAGTTAGGAATGTCAACAGTGCGTGCTTATACCCACCTATGCCTATCCTGCTGGGCCCTGTGCTTGCCCTGGCCCCATGAGAACTCACCTCCATGACCAGGTAGACAGAATTGGCCATTTCCTGTAAGACAGAACGAGCCATTTAAGATGGGAGAATACCTTACATAGTCTCTCATTGGACCACAGGCACTCTCAACATGTCATCTACCTACAGGGCTTGGGACAGAGTGAACATGGCCAGGTCTAGGTGTCCTTTGTGGCCAGGACTCAGTCTAAGAAACAGGACATCTGTGGCAAGAGGCTTGGGGTGTGCATACTTCTTTCATGGTCATACAAACATGGCCTCAGTGTCTCAGACATCGGGTCTGAGGATTACCATAAGGTTCAGGGTGGGAAAAGGCTGATGTGCACATGGACCATTACCTGTGAAGGTGACTCATGTTCATAGGGAACTGGCCTTGACTTAAGGCCCAAGCAAGACCTGCTCTGCTCCCGGCTCTGGAGTCCACAAAACAGATTATAGGCTGGCGTTGGCAAGCTCAGTCAGCAAAAAGGCCTCCAGCTGTCCTGATCTTGCCTGGTGAGGCTTTAGAGGCTTATATGGGAGGCATCTGGTCTCCTTCCTCTACTGTGCTCTCTCAAACTTAGACCCTCACTGGGTACCAATATGCTCCCTCGTCTAGTCAATTACCCAACACTAGCAGCCTGCTGTGAAGGGAGACCACCATCTGACAGGCCAAGCCCAAACTGTAGTGCCTCCCCTAGCAAACCACTCCTCACAGCCACAATAACCACCACCCTCACCTGTTTCACTGACAAGAAACCTAGGACCCGGGGGTAGGGAGAATGTAATCAAGTCAGTCAGTCTGGGTCTAAACAACCTAGAAATGTGGCTGCCAGCTGGGTAGAGATGGAGCTGCCAGCTGGGTAGAGCAGGCCCTGGGTACCATAGGGAAAGGACCTCCCTGCTACACAGCCCACAGCAAAAAGCAAAGGCCCCACTTCATCCCCGCGGCACTTAAGGATGCACTCCCTGCTTCTCAGGAACTCAGCTGCAGGTGGGGGTGAAAGTGAGGCACCTCCAATCTCTTCTAGGGCCTGGACCAAGTGGGGACTGCAAAAAGAGCCCTTCTTATAGCCTGTGAGGACTAAATGGGGACAGACACTCTCATCCCCAGATGACCCCAGCACAGCAGCAGGTTAACCTGTTCTACTAGTCAGCTGCCCCAAATATGTATTCAGACACCCATGACTTCCCCTCAACTCCTGCCCAGCTTCCCAGTCCCCAAGGCTAGTGCCTACGCACAACATCCCAAGAATGATAGACACAAAGTATCTAAACACCTAGGAGGTAAATGTGGGAAGAGCCCACTCATGTGCACCAGAGCTGCACCAGAGAGGTAAGGAAGCTAAGTGTTCAGGCAGCCTGGCTGTCTCATAGCTGCATGTTGCTTGTTCCCAAGAGTGACTAACTGGGTGTAGCCTAGGTGGGAGGGAGGCTATTTACAAAACTGGGCCTAGACTGCTTCATGAAAGCCTGTATAAGCCGGGCAGTGGTGGCGCACGCCTTTAATCCCAGCACTTGGGAGGCAGAGGCAGGCGGATTTCTGAGTTCGAGGCCAGCCTGGTCTACAGAGTTCCAGGACAGCCAGGGCTACACAGAGAAACCCTGTCTCGAACCCCCCCTCCCCCCCCAAAAAAGCAAGCCTGTATACCAAGACCCCAAGTCCCTGCCTGAACTTTCCTGCCCTGCCCTAGTTGAGAAGCCTTGGCTTAGCCCCATTTGGCTCCACTCCTGCCTCTGCCTTCCAGGTCCGCTGCAGGGGAAGGATACTATGGGGCAGGTGATGCTCTGTTAAGTCCAAAGTCTGGAACAACAAAGGCAGGCTCAGGGGAACAGAAAAGGAAGGTTAGGGCTGAGGATGGAGGGACAAAGTCCAGGTAGGATGGGGACCAAAATGAAGAAAGAGCATGTGGGCCTTTCAGCTAGACTGCTGTGAGGGCCAGGGGAGGGCTAGGGCACAGCAAAGGGGACAGAGATAAGGACCCATAAATAGCCACTACTGCACACACCCTGCTCCCCTCTGTATCAAAGAGGGTCTGTCTCAACGGCTCCAGCTTACAGCCCAAGCAAGGGAGGCTTCTGGGGCCAGCTGCTGTGGGACAGACACATAGACACACACAGACACACACAGACACACACAGACACACAGACACACAGAGACAGACACACCCCAGAGGGTGTCCTTACCATTAGGACATGATCTATCCCAGAGCCCCAAACTCACCCACCCAGCCAGGACAAGCAGGGACAGTGACAAGGACAAATGATCTGGGAAGACCAAGGTGTATACTTCCCTTAGAGCTTTGAAGCCAGGAATCCTAACCAAGGGCTACTTACTGGTAGCAGCCAGCACCCCTACACCTATCCTGACACAGTAGAGTCAGAGCTGCTGCTGCTGAACCCCAGGCCTTCAGCATCCACACAGAGAAGACCTCAGCATAGAGTGAGGTTCACAATTCACAGCAGTCAGCTTGTTGCTCCCTCCACTCAGACCTACTGTGCAGAGAGCAAGTACCAGACCTGAGCAGCAGCCTTCGTCATCCCCGGGCAGGGCAGCACCATTTTGGCAAGCCTCTCAGGCCTGGGCACCCCCCTGCTTCTGTGCTTGATTTCCACAGGAACCACAGTGGACCAGTCACTCATAGGATGTTCCCCAGTCACTTTCACAGATGAGCAAGCCAAGGCCCAAGAAACCAAGAAACATGCCCAGCTCTGTGCAGCAGTCAGGCTCGCCCAGGCAGGCTGCCTTCATGCCATCCTCCATCTCCCTGCTTAAGCCAACACCCCCAACCAGTCCCAAACCAACTTGGAATGTTACTGCCTGTCTTCCAGAGCTGGGCCAGGCTGTTTCCAGCCTAGAGGAACAGGGAGCTGAGGTAAACCACAAGGCAAAAGAGGGGCTTCCAAGCAGAAGCTTTTCCAGGGAAATGGCCCACCAGGACCTGTCCCCTCCGTTATGAACAGGGAGTAGCAGACAAGAGGCCAGAACACAACCACAGTGGTCAGAGCCGACTTGTACCAACCACCTTGAGCTCACTCAGGACCACTTCTCCAGCCTCTGCCCTGCTCTGTTCAATTGGTTTCTACAAATTCTAAGGGCACCCCACCCCACCCCCATCTGACTCTCAGGGGCTGGGCTAAGACTGCTTCCCTAGCACACACTCCAAGACTCCTTCTCACGGCAGCTTTCCCATCATCACAGTGTGGCAGACAGTCTTCACCATGACGGGGAATGCCCTGGGCTCCTAATATTGCCACTCTGGCAGCCAGGTCCCATCGCCCAGCCCTTGAAGGGAAGGTGACACAGGGTGGCCAGTGGGCTAGTCACAGCTGGTGGCAAAGCAAAGCAGGTTTTGCCGGGCAGTGGTGGCGCACACCTTTAATCTCAGCACTTGGGAGGCAGAGGCAGGTGGATTTCTGAGTTCGAGGCCAGCCTGGTCTACAGAGTGAGTTCCAGGGCAGCCAGGGCTACACAGAGAAACCCTGTCTCGAAAAACCAAAAAAAAAAAGCAAAGCAGGTTTTGGAGACACATCCTTTTGCTGAGCTATCCTTGTGCAAGGGAAAATGAAAAGTAAGACAAGAGAATAGAATCAGCACTCTGTAGGAGCTAAGCCTACTATCCAGAGACACTGCTGGCCCAGGAGTCCAGCATCCTGGGAAGCTGCACGGGCATCTGGGCACGTAGGAGGCTGCCCCGCCCCAGACACTGAGATACTGTGCTTAATAGGATCCCAGTTCTCCACCCTCTGCCTGCTCCACTCGGGTCTGGTGATCTCAGGCTGAATCTGGCAGGCGGGTGTCAGGCACTGACCCACTTAACTCCTGAGGAGCCAGGCTTCTGGTCTGCAGAAGGTGGCAAGGCTCTAGCCACAGCAAATCTGGGCTCCTCTGGACAGTTGGCAGAAGGAATGTCAGCTCACAGCACGAAGGGGGTGGGGACGGCTGAGTGCATAGGTGTAAGGAAGGCCCGCTCCATCCCTTGGGCTTCACAACTACCCTTTGTTGCAGTTCTCTGACCCAGGCTCGGAGGAGGCACCCATTAATCCAGCCAGGTAGGTCTCAAAGCCTACTGCTGTGCACTGGGAGTAGTCAGACCCCAGAGAGCCACAGATAGGGCAGGGGAACACAGAGTGGACCCTTGGAAACACAATTCCATATACTTCCTCTCTAGGACTATAGGACTAAAATCTGTCTACCGCAACTCTGACCACCACACAGACATCTTACCTACCACAAACAGTGCAGTCAGAAAAATGACTCTTACTCCCCACTTAAAGACAGAACTAGCTCTCCTCAACAGAAAGTCAATCTACTTGCAGGAAGTACACAAGCTAGCTAGGTAGGAGCTCAGAGCCACACAGGACAAGCCGGA
The DNA here is from genome assembly GCA_028551405.1 of Uromys caudimaculatus. Lineage (NCBI taxonomy): Eukaryota > Metazoa > Chordata > Mammalia > Rodentia > Muridae > Uromys > Uromys caudimaculatus. Next base: position 33,318,964 of record CM052721.1, read on the forward strand.
AGGCAAGCAGACTCTATCTATCCCACACAGCCACAGGCTTTGCACCATCCATACTTTTATGTTATCTACAATTCAAACCTTGAATCTGTCAGCAGGCCTAACCTGAGTTTGATCCCTGGGACCCATCTAATCAATACCCTGGTTCAACATCAATCCATCATTTCAGACTTAAAAATAGATAAAGTGGGGAAGGGGTTACGGAGCTGGCGAGGATAGCTCATCACTTATGAGCATTTGCTCTTATAGAGGACCTGGGTTTGATTCGCAATACCCACACGATGGCTCAAAGCCAGCTGTAACTCCAACTCCAGGGGGATCCAACACCTTCTTAAAGTTTTATAGTAGGTACCTCATACACATGGTGCACTAACATATGCAGGGAAACACACACACACACACACACACACACACACACACACACACACACACACACACACACCTATAAAAGTTTAAAAATAGCCGGGCAGTGGTGGCACATGCCTTTAATCCCAGCACTTGGGAGGCAGAGGCAGGCAGATTTCTGAGTTTGAGGTCAGCCTGGTCTACAGAGTGAGTTCCAGGACAGCCAGGGCTACACAGAGAAACCCTGTCTTGGGAAAAAAAGAAAAGTTTAAAAATAAAGACAACCCTGTGGTTTACGTAAAGCTACCTACCTACCAACCCGAATTTAGCGTCCCCAGAATCCCACATGGTTGAAAGAAAGAATCAACTCCACTAAGCTATAGTCTGACCACCACACAAGCACTTCCATATGTGCATGTTCCAACCTGTAAGTTTTAAATAAAAAGATGGGGCCTGGGCAGAGGTGGTTTATGTCTTTAACCCCAGCAGATTAACTCAGGAGACAGAGGCAGGCAGACATGTGAGTTTGAGGCCAGCCTGGTGTACAAAGCCAGTTTGAGAACAGCCAGGGCTGTAACACAGAGAAACCCTGTCTAAAAAGACATAAATAAATGGAGAGGTGGCTCAGTGTTTGAGAGAATGGGTGCTCTTCCAGATTCCACAGGACCAGGGTTTGATTCTCATCACCTACATGGCAGCCAGCCACCTGTGATTCCAGTTCAGGATATCCAACACCCTCTCTTCTGGCCTTCACAAACACCAGGCATGCAAGTGGTGTAGACGTTTATTCAAGCAAAACAAACATATGAAAATAAATTAAAAAAACAATGACACATAGTGGTGCACGTCTGTAATCCCAGCACCTAGTAAGATGATGCAGGAGAATCACAAATTCAAAGCTAGCTAAAACTATGTATCAAAACCTGTAAACTGGATTGGTGTGGGCCTTTAATCTCAAGGTATAGAAGGACATCAGAAAATCAAGATTTAAGGCTAGCCTTGGGCTACAGGAGACCCTGTTTCAAATGACAAAGGAGGAGCTGGGTGTGGTGGATGGTAGGTGTGGCAGTACTGCCTTTGATCCCAGCACCTGGAAGGCAGAAGCAAACACAACTCTATGAATTCAGGGCCTGCTTAGTTTACACAGTGAGCTCCAGGCCAGAGTCAGGGATACACTTGTTCCCCACCACCACCACCACCACCAAAAATCAAAAAAATATAAAATAAAAAAGGAAAAGAAAAGAAAGAAAAAGGCACATTCAATTTTGCAGATGTACAGACTTCAGACTTATCTGAATATGGCCTATTCATCTCTGACTGGGTCCACATGATAAGCAGTATCTCCTCCATGGTGAGTGGAAAGGCTGCAGCCAAACCCCCATCACAGGCCAGAACATCTACAGGCTCTCTTCTAACCCAGACAGAACTCAGAGCTGGTCTGTCTGCAAGGTCCAGGTGAGTCACCTCTGGGCAACCTGGCAAGGCGTAGGGCTTCAGAGAACCGGCCAGACGGCGTACTAGCCTCCAGGGAGTCATCGGCAGTTAAGGCTGGCAAGCAGGCAAGCACTGAGGGAACCCACATCTCCAGCCTGATACTGATTCTGGCAGTGCCCACTCTTCCAGAGAAAGAACAAGTCCAGACACTGAATGCTAGATGAGGAGAGCCCAGTCCCTCCTTGATGAAGGCCGTATGTTCCAGTTGCCTCCCCAAACCTCTGGTGGACTCAAGAGGGAGTTGGAGGTTTAACTCATAACAGTGTGAGCTAAGCACGCCATGAGCCCCAGGTTCAACTACCAGCACTACCAAGAACAACAAAGAGTAGAGGAGCTGGTGTTGTGGGGGGTTTTTTGGTTTGTTTTGTTTTTTTTGAGACAGGGTCTTACTAGGTAGCCTGGAACTCACTGCGTAGACAAGGCTGGCCTGGAACTCAGAGCTGTCTGCCTCTCGCTCCCAAATTCTGGGATTAGAGGGCACCCTACACCTGGTCAGGGTTATGGTTTGGATGTGAAATGCCTACACAGGCTCATGTTTGAATACTTGGCCCCAGCTGGTGGCAACAAGGAAGCTTCCCAGCTAGAAGAATGGATGGAGGTTATACCCAAAGCACTTGCAGTCCGAGCTCTCTGCACCCCTGATCAGGCAATATACGAGAGTAATCATGTTCCCACCGCCATGAACTCCACTCCACCTTTCTTGTTATGGTGAACTAGAACCTGTAGCCAAAATAAACTGCTCCCTTGACCTCCTTCTGCCAGGTGTTTGAGAGCAGACCAGATACACAGTGAGTACCAGGCTACCCTGGTGCTAGAGTCCTTATGACCGACAAACAAACAAGCAAACAAACAAGGTGGGGGGGACCCCTATGTTTTATAAAGAGCCCATATGCCATTAGAAAAATAGGCAGGACCAAGTGGGCACAGCTGTGAGAACTTTAACTCAAGTTGTCACCACAGACCCTGGTCCTTTCCAGGTAAAAACACCACAGGCATGGAGAGGCAGCTTGTCTGTCTCACTTGAGACCATCCGGAGTCACTGGACCCTGCTTCCAACACGGGAGACAAAGTACATCTGTTTACCACTACTCCAGAGGAGGGCCACGCGATCTCAGCAGTTAAGGATACAGTTAAGTTGGCTGTTGTGCCAGGTGTGTGGCCCATGCCAAAAGTCAGAGGCATGTGGGACCCTGTGAGTTCCAGGACACCCAGGGCTGTTACAGAGTAACCCTGTATTAAAAACAAAAGCACTGGCTGCTCTTCCAGAGGACCTGGGTTCAATTCCCAGCAACCACGGGACAGCTCACACCTGCCTGTAACTCAGTTCTGGGGATTCTGTCCTCCTCACACAGACTTATGTGCAGGTAAAACACCAATGAAAAACACCCAGCACCTTCCTCACACAACTGCCTATCACAGGTACAAGGCATGTAGCATCCCCTCCTGGCCTATGCAAGCACAGCACACACGGGCCACATACTCACACATTCCTAGCAGATGTGCAGGGTCCCCTAACAATTGGAGGGCTGGCTGGATGACTCTTGTTGCCCGCCATTGGATCCCCTTCCCATAAATGGACTGCCTGGTAGGGCAAAGAAGCATTTGGTGGCTTCCCCTCTCAAAAGGAATTTGTAAGGGTGGGACTAGGAGAAGGGGTGTGTGATCCGTAAATAAATTTAAAAGAAAAAAGAAACCTAGCTGTCCAGGGGTGGTGCACACCTTTAATCAGGTGAATCACTGAGTTTGAGGCAAAGTCTACAGAACTAGTTCCAGGACAGCCAGGGCTACACAAAACCACAATCTCAAAACAAAACAGGGCTGGGTCAGGCAGTGGTGGTGCACGCCTTTAATCCCAGCACTTGGGAGGCAGAGGCAGGCAGATTTCTGAGTTCAAGGCCAGTCTGGTCTACAGAGTGAGTTCCAGGACAGCCAGGCTACACAGGGAAACCCTGTCTCAAAAAAACCAAAACCAAAACCAAAACAAAGACAAAAACAGGGCTGGAGAGATGTCTCAGCAGTTAAGAGCATTGCTTCTTCTTCCAGAAGAGTTCAATTCCCAGCATCCACATGGTGGCTCACAACCATCTGTAATAGGATCCTATGTCCTCTTCTGCTGTGTCTGAAGATAGCAACAGTTTACTCATATAAATAAAATAAATCTTAAAAAATAAAAAAGCTGAGGTACCTATTTAAAAAAACAAACAACAAAGCCAAACAACAGCAACAACAAAGCCACTGGACAGACTGTATGGAAAGGATACATTTGAGCCAATACTACTTTAAGAGGTGGACCATTGCCAGATAACCACTGGCCTTGCCTCTGGGGGCAATCTGACAACAGTCCCACAAATGACAGTATGCACACCTCTTGCCCAAGGCTCTGACTTCTAGGAATCCATCTACATATCAATCCTAGCCAAAGAGCCCAAGGACAGTCATGACCACATTTTGACTTGCCAGAATCCCAGAATAGCTTGTGTCCCTCAGGAGGGTTCGGTTAGTAAAATGAACCACAGTCAGTCAAGCCCTAGGCACATGACCTTAAATAACCACCATGGCAACAGAGACAGCAGCAAATACCACCTGTGCTCCCACTGCCCTGACACCGGAAGTGATGGCACAGCCTGTGTGATCCAACCTATGTGAGTGAGTACTTTTCTGCAGTCCATAGTGAACATTGAGCCTGTGAGCTATCATTCCAATAAGGAACCAAGTGTGATTCTTCAGAGCAGTTGAGACATCAATGTGTGACAAGAAACTGAAGTATCTTCCTTCTCTAAGAGACTATGGAGGACGGTGGGGTTGCTAAGGCAAGAAAGGAACACATTTCCCAGGAGTAACAAAAAACTGTGGGGATGCCTAAGAGGAGTCAGGACAGCAGGCCTCCACCTGCACAGGGACTGGACATTGGTCTTAATTTATCTGCAGGGTTGGAGAGAGATTTCGTGGCCAAATCATCTTTTTCTCTGCCCAAAGTGTGTATCTTAAATTATCAAGGATATGGCCCCCGTGCCATGAGGTGAAGGACCCTGGATCTGAGGGAGAGGACGACAGGGACTGGCATCTCTCAGCACTTCCTCTGGGCAAAGGAAGCCACAGCCTGGCCAATACTGAAGGAAACAGATGTCCTCAATCAGGTGGCTCGATTGAATGAAGGAGAACAAGTGGAGTCCTGAGGGGGACGGACCTCAAGTCTGCAGTGGACCTAACTGTTATCTGTTCAGTTCTAGTGAGACCTCCATGGAAATGCCCAGGCAGTGGACTGTGGGAACCTGGAGGGAATCACGAGGTGCAATGAGTCTGTCAGAATGAAGGTCATACCATCTACTCAGCCCTGGGTCCTCTAAGAAGCACATGGACTGGGTGCAATGTTGTGGCCCTTCCCACAGCACTGGGGACAGGGGAAGGAAGGAGCATGGGGAAAGTAGGAAAAGCAGGCTGCAGTGGGGCAACCTCCTGAAGCCAGAACACCATGTTTCCAGCTGTTGCCAGGTACTCCCTGTCACACAGGACTTTGGCCCTGCCCACATGTCACCTCATGACATGACACAGCCCTCAAGGTACAGTTGGAAGAGGAGCAGGGGAGGAAGGAAGGGGAGGAGGTCACCAAAACACAGCTAGCTGCCCGCCAGGAACTTCCCTCAGCCAGGGCTGGTCCCGTGGCCCCAGTAAACAGGTTTCAAAATCGTTAGTCAGCACTTTGCTGGGGACCAGCACCTAGGGTTCCTGGTCCCCACAGGGAGCATCCAGGGCCTCCAGCCCTTGCCACCACTGGGCTGGGGGACCTGGAGGGTAGCACAGAAGCTGACTGGTCAGCTGGCTTGCTTGCTCTGGCTGCCAGTAGAGGTGGCGGCATCATGCGGGCCCGGATGAGTGGGCCCAGCCCCAACTGCCGGCAAGAAGGAATCTCCAGCAACCCCTCCCCCTTCCAGTCTCTGACGCAGGAGTGGGCTGGCCAATGCCAGGCCGCTGAAGCAATGTCAACAAACAAACCCGCCAGCACAGACAGGTGGGCCTGCCTGGGACACCAGTCTCAGTAAGGGCCACTGGGTCAGACACCATAGTAAGAAAGGAGTGTTTGGCACCAGGGTACACTAAACCCAAACCATAACGATGTGAGCTAGGCAATCGCCAGATTCAACACCAGTGCTGATGGCCGCCTTCCTTCCCATGTAGGCAACAGATACGCTAGGGAGGTCCCCAGAACCTAGGCAAAGCCAGGAAAAACTTGGACCAGAGATGGGGTCTCCCGGGCCCTGAGTGGCCTCACAGTTGGACTAGCCAGAGACGAGGCATTCAGACTCTAGCTCCTTTCACTTAAACCAAATACTAATCTAGACCCATCAACTGCCCTCAGGGGTCCCCAGCCCCAGGCAACCTAGGGCCTGAGGCTGTGGATGGGACCCTGGCAAGAATAGATTTATCCCTCCCCCAAGCCCAACAGTAGCAGCCTCCGGCCTTACCTGGAAGTCATACAACGCCACAATGTTTTCGTGCTTTAGTTCCTAGGACACAAATTCAAGTTTCTCATAAGCAAGACAAGAGCTGACCCACCCTCTTCCCCCTCCCTCGAGTCGCTGGCTCACCTTCAGGATTTTGATTTCCTTTCCCAGCAGTGTCTGGGACTTGGCAAGGTTCTTCTTGTTAATGCATTTGACAGCCACCTCCAGGTCGTGCTTCTGAAAAGCCAAACGTGGACCTTCAGGGTTAAAAACATCCCTCCTTCTGCTCCCCACCAAGCTGGGAACACAGAGATGGCTTAGGGTGGCTGTCCCAAGGGTCTTGGAATGGGAGAATGCCAGAGGCAGACAGGTAGTCTCTGTCAGCCGGGCCTGGAATCTAAGTGGATGGAGTCCCAGGCTAGGTTATCAGAACTGGTCTGACTTTGGGGCTAGCTAGGGAATCCAGGGCTGGCGTCTCCTGGTTTCTGGAGCTACAGTAGCAGGTGGGTTTCTGGGGCTGGGGTCCTTAACTGGATCCCTCTACGGATTTCCGGAGGTAAGGTGTTGGGCTGGGAGTTCGGAGTGTGCCCCCCCACCCCGGGAGCCTCACCAACCTCGCGGTGTCGACCCTTGAAGACCACCGCGAAGGCTCCGTGTCCAATCAGGTCCTTGCGAGAGAACTCGAACTTGCCCACGGTCTCGACGCCGCCGCGACCCGGCTCCATAGCGCGCGCGGGCCGGGGGCGCGGGCCCGGGGGCGGCGATACGGGGTGCGCTGGGCTCAGGCGGAGGCCGGCGGGCCGCGTACGCGGGGACGGAGGCGCGGGCTCATCGCCGGGGCCCCGTGCCCCATCGGGCAGGCCTGGGCCGGGTCCCAGTCCCACAGGCCGGCGGACGGAGGGGCGCGCTCCCTCGGCGTCCTCCGCGGTACCCTCCCGGCGCTGAAAGTCGGAACCCACTCCGACTAGGGCCTCGGCTCTGACACACTCCAGCTCCAAGTCGGCCCTGACAGACGGTGCGGATCGGAGCCCCGCAGGGAAACAAAAGATCCGCGGCACCGGGGCCTCAGAGCCCGAGACGCCGGCGCAGCCGCACTGCGCGGAGGCGGGACGAGGGGCGGGGCCTGCAGAGCCGGGACCTCTTAGGTGGCGGAGCTGGCAAGGGGCGGGTACGAAATGAAGGACACCTCGTGGGTGGTAAGGCGGGGCGGGACCTATTGTGGGTGGTGCTTCGACAGGGGCAGGCCCTATACTGGGCAGGTTTTGAGAGAGGAGGTACGATAGGGGCGGGGCCAGAGGGGACAGGGCGTGCCAATATCTGAACTATCTCTGGCTGTGGCTTCTTGCTCTGCTCTAAGCTTTTTTTTTTTTTTTTTTTTTGGTTTTTCGAGACAGGGTTTCTCTGTGTAGCCCTGGCTGTCCTGGAACTCACTCTGTAGACCAGGCTGGCCTCGAACTCAGAAATCCGCCTGCCTCTGCTTCCCAAGTGCTGGGATTAAAGGCGTGCGCCACCACTGCCCGGCTAGGTATGTTCATCTAAACACGTATAAACATGCATATAAACATGTATGTCCAGGGAGTCGGATCCTGGAGTAGGAGTTTCAATCAGTTATGAACTGCTATGTGGAAACTGGAAACCAAACCATGAGAGCAGTACATGCACTTAATAGCTGCGACATCTCTCTAGCTCCGCCCTAGGTACTTCCTACTGCCTGTTTTGTTTTGGTTTTTTGTGCTTTCTTTCGGAGAAGCCGAGGCAGGATTTCTTTGTGTATTCCTGCCTATCCTGGAATTCGCTCTGTAGTGGACTCTGCTGGCCTCAAACTCAGAGATCTGCTTGCCTCTGCCTCCTGAGAACTGGGATTAAAGGTTTTTAAACTAAGTCTTCCCACACTGTAGCCCTGGCTGGTCTCGAACTCGATGTGTAGATAGTGCTGGCCTCAAACTCAAACTCACAGATATCCCCCAGCCTCTTCCTCCTGAGTACTGGAATTAAAGGCAGGTGCCACCACATCCATTTTTTTCTCTTTTATTGCATTCTTTTATTTTGTAGTTGATGGCCCAGGACTGAAGGGACCATGCAAAGATGTTGATGCTTGGTGCCATGAAGAGAGCCTATGAGAGGCTATTAGTGAAACCTAGTTGCATTAGAAGATCCCAGTGTATTGGAGAGGCCAGTACCATGGGATGATCACCAAGAACAGCAACGGCAGTGGAGTGGATCAACCTGAGCTTAGAGTGCTACAGAGGGCAGAGCTGGAGAAGTGATGCCAGCCCTTTGGAGGAGCCCAGAAGATCATATGTGGATCCCAGACATTGGAACCAGAAGCTGTAACATTGAAGTTGCCTTGGAGATCCCAAGATTTTCGAGATGCCAGAGCCCTGGGCTATCTGTGGAGGAAAGCTGCTAACGGAGTGAAACCAGCCCAGGAGAAAGAAGTTTGTTGCAGTCAACAAAGATAAAAAAGGAGTTGGAGATCTAAAGACCACATTGACATCAGACACGGAGATGCAGAGTTTGGAGTTTGCCTAACTGGTTTCCTGTCTTGCTTTGGGAATTACAGTTAGATGATTGGATGAATCTCAGAAGATACTTTGAACTTTGGACTTTTAACATTGTTGATTCTGCTATAGATTACAGGGACTTTGGAAGTTGGCTTAAATGTATTTTTATTACACTATGGCTAGGTATAGCCCCCAGAGACTCATGTGTTTGAACAAGCCTATGGAGGCCTAGGAGTAGAATGTGATGGTTTGTAAATGCTTGACCCAGGGAGTGGCACTATTAGGAAGTGTGGCCTTGTTAGAGTAAATGTGTCATTGAGGGTGTGGGCTTTAAGTCCCTCATCCTAGCTGCCTGGAAGCCAGTCTTCTCCTAGCAGCCTCCAGATGAAACTGTAGAACTCTCAACTTCTCCTGCACCCTGCCTACCTGGATGCTGCCATGTTCCTGCCTTGATGATAATGGACTGAACCTCTGAACCTGTAAGCCAGCCCCAATGAAATGTTGTCCTTAAAAGAGTTACCTTGGTCATGGTGTCTGTTCACAGCAGTAAAACCCTAACTAAGACATCCATGTTTGTTAGCATTTTGTCTAAACTCTACCCCACAGTTACCAGGCAACAGCCAGGTATGCTCCTCCCCACAGTTACCTGGCCCACTATAAAAGGGGCTGCTTGCCCCCTCCTCTCTCTCTTGCCTCCTCTCTTGCTCTTGCTCTCTTGCCTTGCCTCTTACCCCCTTGCTCCCCCTCTCTCCCCATTCCCTTACCCCCTCTCTCCACCTGTTCATGGCTGGCCTCCACTTCTCTACTCTCTCCCTCTCTCTGCCTTTCTCTGCCTCTACAACCCTCTTAGCTCCCCTCCCCATTCCCTGAATAAACTCTATTCTATACTATACCATGGTGTGGCTGGTCCCTCAGGGGGGAAGGGATGCCTCGGCATGGCCCGCTGAGGCACCCCCTCCCCCCCACCTCCCCACACCCCATAGAACGTACATATATATCTCTATCGTTTTATAAATACATCAGTGTTGCTCCACATGCAATTTGTGAGCATAATCCCATTGAGGCAGGTAACATAGGGACGTATGGGCATTGGAAAAGGAACACAGGATTTTTCCAATCCTACTCACACGGAAGGGAGTGCGAGCAGGTGGGCCCATGTTTCAATTCTGAGCCCATCTATAAGGGTACACGTCTTACTGTTCTAGTGCTAAGAAGAAACACCACAACCAAGGCAACTCTTATAAAACAAAACATTTCACTGGGGCTGGCTTACAGTTTCAGACAGTCAGTCCGTTTCCATCATGGCAGGAAGAGTGGCGGCAGGCAGACATGGCCTGGAGAGAAGTAGCTGAGAGCTTCTGCAGGCAGAAGGCGGGGGGGTGTGGGGGGGGTGTGTGTGTGTGTATCTGAAACCTCAAAGCCCCACCCCCAATGACACACCTCCTCCAACAAGACCTCACTTCCTAATTCTTCTAAACAGACCACCCACTGGGAACTCACCAACCAAACATTCAAATATATCCTATGGAGACTAGTCTTATTCAAACTGCCATGGGACACATATGGGAATGTTCGCCCACATGCAGTTTCTGAGCTTGGTCATATGTTTTAGGGTTTCATAATGGCAATAGTAGCCCTGACTAAGGTTATGGTGATTGATGGCGGTCATGGTGATGAGGGGTGTTATGGCGGTGTTGGTGATAAGGGGTGACTAACGGCAGTCATGGTGAAGAAAGTGATGATGAGGGGCCTGGAGAGATGGCTCAGTGGTTAAGAGCACTGTACTCCTCTTCCAGAGGTCCTGAGTTCAATTCCCAGCAACCACATGGTGGCTCACAACCATCTGTAATGGGATCCGATGCCCTCTTCTGGTGTGTCTGAAGACAGTGACAGTGTACTCATATAAAATATCTAGATTTCTAGATAGATAGATAGATAGATAGATAGATAGATAGATAGATAGATAGATAGATAAATCTTTTTGAAAAAGTGATGATGATGGTGATGACAAACAGTCTTGTATATTGTACACGGGCCAAAATACCTATACTGCCAAGTATGTGACTAGGCTCAAAATAGGGATGCTAGCTAAAGACTAGGGTCATGAGTTCCCCATGCGACCGGCCTCCAACTAAGCAATGTTGGCCCAGACAGCCATGTCCCTCTGCATGTAAATGGTCTACAAAATGGATTTAGGGCAAACATGCCCTACACCCCTTCATCTAACTAGATTTGGAAATGGCATGTCAGCCAACAGGCCCTTACATTTCTCCCCATATGATGAGGCTCACATATGGGATATGTGACCATATACCCCACCTCCCATGTGACTGGGCTAAGAAGTGACTTGTGACATATGTCTCTTTGGTTTTGGGGGGTGTTTGTTTTTTGTTGTTGTCGTTTTGTTTTGTTTGTTCGAGACAGGGTTTCTCTGTGTAGCCCTGGCTGTCCTGGAACTCACTCTGTAGACCAGGCTGGCCTCGAACTCAGAAATCCGCCTGCCCCTGCCTCCCAAGTGCTGGGATTAAAGGCGTGCGCCACCACTGCCCAGCCTGACATACATCTCTTGACCTATGAAATATATACCCACATACTTACCAAATGACCAGATTCAGAAATGGCACCATGCCTATAACCCTCCACCATGTGAGTGGTCATAGAAATAGAATGTGAACAAACAAGCCGTATATCCCTACATATGATGCAGCGGTTTGAATTGGGATGTCCCCTACAGATAGAGACTCATGTATTTGGTTGCTTGGCCCACCAGGAATGGCACTCTTAGGAGGTGTAGCCTTGTTGGACCAGGCGTGGGCTTGCTGGAGGAAGTGCCTCCCTGTGGGGGCAGACTTTGAAGCCTTAGAATCTCAAAACAGTTCACTTCCTACTCCCTGCAGATCAAGATAGAGAACACTCAGCTCCTTCTGCAGCACCATGTTTGCTGGAGGATTATGTCTAGGCCTGCTTATTGTTAGGGCCAAAGCTAGGGTTAGGTTTATGACTTGGGTTATAGGTTGGATTGGATAGAGTTAGTGTTTGGTTTAACATGTGCGCCCTGTCACATTGCCCACTTTACCTCGGTACTTCATTCCCTCTGTGCCTCGGTCTCCTCTTGCCCAGTTGATCTGTCCTGCCCCAGCTCAGCTGCCCCCCCCTTTTTAAGATTGATTGATTGATTGGTTGATTGATTTATATGAGTACACTGTAGCTCTCTTTAGACACACCAGAAGAGGGCATCGGATCCCATTACAAATGGTTGTGAGCCACCATGTGGATGCTGGGAATTGAACTCACAACCTCTGGAAGAGCTGAACCATCTCTCCAGCCCTTTATTCCCCCAAAAGCCACATTCCAGTCTGAACCAATCATCTGCAGGATGACACCTGATCTAGCGCTCTGGGTTGTCCTCTGGCCTGGATGAGGAATGCTTGACCTCTTACGAAGCCGCTTGCTTTTTATCAGGACAATCATCTTGGGCAGGCGAGGAAGGACGAGCATTTATTTACACATAGAATGCTGGTAGTGAGCTATGGAGAGGACAAAACCAAAGATTCTGCATTTAGCTCTCTGGTGGCACAGCAATTAACAGCTGAAAATATATACAGGGACTTTGGTGCACAGCTTACATCCTAGCACTAGAGAGGCAGAGGCAGGTGGCTCTCACTGAGTGAGTGCCAAGACAACCAAGCTTAACACAGAGAATCCTTTTTTTGAACACCCCCTCTCCCCAAAGAAAAGAAAGAAAAGTGGAAGGAAATACTAGGTATACACCTAGAAGCTATCTGATACCCTGTGGGGGGAGGGTCATCCCAAGATACCTGTAGGCTTTTTGTTTTTTGTCTTTTTTTTTTTTTAAAAAAGACAGGGTTTCACTATGTAGCCCTGGTCGTCCTGGACTCACAGAGATCTGCCTGGCTCATCCTCTCAATGGTGCTAGAACATTTTACTCTTTAGGGTTGGGGCTATTACTAAGGTGTCTTAGTTAGGGTTTACTACTGTGAACAGAAACCATGACCAAGGCCACTCTCATAAGGGCAAATTTTAATTGGCCTAGGCTTACAGGTTCAGAGGTTCAGTCCATTATCATCAAGGTGGGAACGTGGCAGCATCCAGGCAGGCATGGCGCTGGAGGAGCTGAGAGCTCTACATTTTCATCTCAAGGCTGCTAATGGAAGACTGACTTCCAGTCAGCTAGGACTAGGGTCTTAAGGACCACAGTGGGCCGGGCAGTGGTGGCGCACGCCTTTAATCCCAGCACTTGGGAGGCAGAGGCAGGTGGATTTCTGAGTTCGAGGCCAGCCTGGTCTACAGAGTGAGTTCCAGGACAGCCAGGACTACACAGAGAAACCCTGTCTCGAAAAAAAAGAAGAAGCCCACGGTGAAACACCTACTCCAACAAGGTTACACCTTCTAATAGTACCACACCTGGGCTGAGCACATACAAACCAACACATAAGGTTAGCCCTAAACTTTGCATTAAGTACTGCATTAGTTTCAGTGCTCGGTTTAGGCAACAGTCACTGTTATTGTTAGGGCTTGGCCTATGTTAGGGTCGTGTCAGGATCACGGCTAGGTCTAGGGGTAAGATGAGTGTTAGCTCCAGGTTTAGGGTTAGGGATAAGGTTATCTCAGGAGTTGAAATTAGGTCTAGGGGGGGCTGGAGAGATGGCTCAGTGGTTAAGAGCACTGGCTGCTCTTCCAGAGGTCCTGAGTTCAAATCCCAGCAACCACATGGTGGCTCACAACCATCTGCAATGAGATCTGATGCCCTCTTCTGGTGTGTCTGAAGGCAGTTACTGTGTACTCATATAAAATAAATAAATAATTTTATAAAAAAAAAAAAAAAAAAAAGAAATTAGGCCTAGGATTAGATCTTGGGTTATGGTTAGGATAGGATTAGAATTATGGCAAGGATAGGTTTACAGTTATGTATAGGGTTAGGACTAAGGTTATATTTAGCATTTGTATAAAGGTACAGTTTGATTTTGATCTTCAGCCAGGGGTAGGTTTACTGGAAACGTCTAGTTTCTTTGGAAAGTTAGTTACGTCAAATGATGTTTTGCTGGGGCACACAGGTGAAAGGATGTCTTGCTAAAGCAAGCAGGTGAAAGGACCCCTGATGACGGAGTACAAATGTGATCCCACAGACAGTAGGGGATGAGCACTGAGCCTTGGTTTGGTTTACTCTGCCTCTCTATTCTTTGCTAATGCATGCATATATTGGTTCATCTTACATAGTATCATTGAGCTCAACTTGTGGTAACGCCGCCATTGAGAGAAACTCACCCAAGAACTGCTGGTGAGGTTCCTTAGGCACCTCTGATGCCTCGACTCAGGCTGGTTGGAGAGCCTAGTGGTTTCGTCAGGATTGAACTACAGTTGCTGGTTCGTGCCTGGTGTCGGCCTGCCTAGAGGACTGGTCTGCAGCTGGTGAATCATATTTGGTTCAGGACTGAACTGCTGCCAAAGAAGATGAAGCTTGCCCACAAAGAACTATTGCTGAACAGGTCCACTTCTCCTGTATCCTAGTAACTTTTCTCTTTCACTATCCCTGCTAGGTGGTGGGCTAGAGGAGAGGTTGAGCCCTTATTAAAAGTAGGTTGCAGCTGGGCAGTGGTGGTGCACGCCTTTAATCCCAGCACTTGGGAAGCAGAGGCAGGTGGATTTCTGAGTTCGAGGCCAGCCTGGTCTACAGAGTGAGTTCCAGGACAGCCAGGGCTACACAGAGAAACCCTGTCTCAAAAAACCAAAAAAAAAAAAAAAAAAGTAGGCTGCAGCTGGGCAGTGGTGGTGCACGCCTTTAATCCCAGCACTTGGGAGGCAGAGACAGGTGGATTTCTGATTTCGAGGCCAGCCTGGTCTACAGAGTGAGTTCCAGGACAGCCAGGGCTACAACAGAGAAACCCTGTCTCTAAAAACAAAACAAAACAACAAAAAAAAAGTAGGTTGCAAAAATTTATGCCTATAGCTAGGGTTAGCTATTACTACTTTAGTACTATGATTAGATTAGCCTAATTATTAGAGTTTGTATAGGGTTAGCACTGGCCCTAGGCTTACGTTTATCACTAAGATTATTATTAGTGCTCTATGGTTGAATGAAGATAATATTTTTTTTCAAGACAGGGTTTCTTTGTACAGCCCTGACTGTCCTGGAACTAGCTCTGTAGACCAGGCTGGCCTAGAACTCAGAAATCTGCCTGTCTCCCAAGTGCTGAGATTAAAGGCACTTCCTGGCAGGCTAGGGCAATTGTTAGTTAGGTTAGGTTTAAGAATAGGGTAGACGTAGGTTAGAAGGCTGGAACATGGGTTAGTGTCTCCGGGATTTATTGCTTTGAAGAGACACCATGACTACGGCAACTCTTACAAAACAAAACATTTAATTGGGGCTGGCTTATAGTTCAGAGGTTTAGTCCCCTATCATCATGGCAAGAAGCGTGGCAGTACATCTTGATCCCCAGGCAGCAGAAGGAGATTGTATGCCACACTAGGTGTAGCTTGAGCATAGGAGATCTCAAAGCCCGCCTCCACAGTGACACACTTCCTCCAACAAGGTCACAGCTAATCCAGCGAGGCCACACCTCCCAGTAGTGCCACTCCCTATGGTCCAAGCATTCAAACACAGGAGTCTATGAGGGCCAAACCTATTCAAAGCACCACAGTTAATGTTAGGTGAAAGTTAGTGCTTGGTTAATGGTTCAGGATGAGACAATAGTCAGTGGTTTGCCTAGGATTAGAGTTAGAATTAGGTTTAGGTCTAGGATTAGTTTTAGGATTAGAGCTAGACTTGTGATTCTAGATATGGTTAGTGTTAGGTTTATTGGTAGATACGGTAGTGTTAGGGTGACAACAGTTACATCACAGACTTACATTCTGGGGTAATGACAGGGTTGGGGTTAACCTTTGTGTTAGGGCTAGGAGGATGGCTATAAGTGGAGCAAGGGTTAAGGTTATAATTAGGGTAAGTACTTATGTTAGGTCTAGTGTTGGTGCTAGGAGTAGGATTAGAGTTACATTTAAGAGCCAGGTATATGGTTAGATTTATGGTTATCCTAGGATTTAGGTTATGTCAATGTTGAGGGTTAGCATTAGGGCTAGGGATGAGTTCAGATGTATACTTAAAACTAGTTTCAGGTTCAAGACCAGGTTTACTTTCTAGTTTTGGGATAGGGTTATGGTTAGGACTAGGGTTAGAGTTTGCCTTAGTTAGGGTCTTCATTGCTGTGAAGAGACACCATGACCCAGGCACCTTTTATAAAGGACAACATTTCATTAGGGCTGGCTTACAGGTTCAGAGGTTCAGTCCATTATCCTCATGGCGGGAGCATCCACAGGAGCATACAGGCAGACACAGTGCTGGACAAAGAGCTGAGAGTTCTACATCTTGATCCCAAGGCAGGCAAAAGGAGACCGTCTTCTGCAGAGGACGTCATTCCTCATCGGATGGAGCCCGAGCATAGGAGAAGAGCTCTAAAGCCCACTCCCACAGTGACACACTTCCTCCAACAAGGCTACACTTCCAATAAGGCCACACCTCCTAATTGTAGCACTTCCCATGGGTCAAGCATATACACACCATCACAGAGTTTACGGTTAGAGAAGGTTGGGGTAAGGCTTATGTCTCTCGTTACGGTTCATTTCAGGTGTAGGGTTAGTGCTAGGGGTAGCAATGTTTAGGGGTTAGGTTAGAGAGAGGTTTTGGCTAGGGCTAGTGATATGGCAGTGGTGGTGGTTAAGGTTAGGGCTAGACAAATGTTAGGACATTTGTCCCACGACAAGTGTTACAATTAGACTCAGGGCTAGCTTTAATTTGTAGCTGGGTTTTAGTTTGTTCTACATTATCATCAGAGCTGTGTTTAATACTAGATTTAAAGCTCAGGTCAGAGTTATGACTGGTTTAGTCATAATATACAGTGTTAAGGTTTGGGCTAGGGGTAGACGTAGGTCTAGGTCTTGTTTTATGGTTATGATCACATTAGGGATAGTTTTGGGGATTGGGCCTTGTTCTGCACCAGTTAAGGTTAGGATGGCTGTAGCATTAGGGCTAGGCCCATGGATGGGTTTTGTTCCCGTCAGCTTTAGGTTTTGGGAGACGGTGTAGAGATGGGACAAGTTTTAATTCCCATCTAGGGTCAGGCTTAGGGTTAGTCCTAAGGTTAGAATTGTAGTAGAGGATACAGTGAGGGTTAATTCTGGGGTTGGGCTTATGTTTAGGAATTAGTGCTTATTTAGGGGTATGTTTATGATTAGCTGTCAGTCATAGATCTGTGCTGGGGGTTCAGAACTAGGTGTACGCTTAAGGCTAGGTTTTTGGATATTGTTAAGTCTAGAGATAGATAAACGTTATGGTTGTACATTAAATTAACTTAGAGTAAGTACTAGAGCTACACTGGGGGCTAGAGGTAGGAAGACTGTGGGAATCTGTAGAAGATTTCTCAAGAAGCGGGCCATGTTTCTTTACGGCTTCCTGAGAGAAGTGTCAGGTGTTTTCTGGACACATCTCTAACCGTGACTGTGTTTTGAGTAGTGTGTCCCCCCCCATCAACGTGAATTGTTTGCTAGTGGTCTGACTACCTCATGAAGCAATGGCCCCCATAAGCCTTAGACTGAATTCTGAACTCTTAGTTGTTATTTGATAAATAATGCAGGTGGGGCAGTGGTGATGCATACCTCTAATCCTAGCCATGCAGGAGACAGAGGCAGGCAGATCTCTGTGAGTTGGATACTGGCCTGTTCTACATAGATAGTTCTAAGACAGCCAGGGCTACACAGAGAAACCCAGTCTTGAAAAACAAACAACAAAACAAAAACGATAAATAGTGTAGACAAAGTTCTATCAGCTTGTCCAAACAGTTGCTGATAGGAAACTCTTTTTTTTTTTTTAATTTTTAAGATTTATTTATTTATTTTATGTATATGAGTAGACTGTAGTTGTTTTCAGACACACCTGAAGAGGCCATCTGTAGATGGTTGTGAGCCACCATGTGGTTGCTGGGAATTGAATTCAGGACCTCAAGAGGAGCAGTCAGTGCTCTTAACTACTGAGCCATCTCTCCAGCCCCAACAGGAAACTCTTAACAGGTTCTGTAGGAACATGTCATTATGAAATAAAACGGAAACGTATGTATTCTTTCCTTTGAAAATGTACACAGAGTTCCAGGACAGCCAGGGCTACACAGAGAAACCCTGTCTCGAAAAAAAAAAAAAAAAAAAAAAAAAAAGTACACAGGACGTATCTCTAAGAGTGACTGTGTTATAAGTAGTGACTCCTCCCCCATCGCCATATACTGCTCACTACAGAAGAAGAGGCCTATGGGACCAGTTCATTAAGTTACATTAAGTCTTACAAGTTACATTATATTAAGTTACTAACAAGAAAATAGGGGCAAATGCCCTAACACTTGGACAAAGCAGTTTCTGAGAAATTTAATTTTTTAAAAAAGACTTATTTATATTTTTTTAAAAAAGATTTATTTATTTCATACGAGTATACTGTAACTCTCTTCAGACACACCAGAAGAGGGCACTGGATCTAATTAAAGATGGTTGTGAGCCACCACGTGGTTGCTGGGAATTGAACTCAGGACCTCTAGAAGAGCAGTCAGTGCTCTTAACCGCTAAGCCCTCTCTTTAGCCCTGACTTATTTTATGTACATTCATGTTGTGCCTGCATGTATGTCTGTTTGAGGGCACCAACCCTTTGCAATCAGAGTTACAGACAGCTGTGAGCTGTCATGTGGGTGCTGGGAATTGAACTCTGGTCCTCTGAAAGAGCAGTTTGTGCTCTTAGCTGCTGAGCCATCTCTCCAGCTTGTTTTGGTTTTGACTTTTTGTGACAGGGCTTCTCTGTGTAATCCTGGCTATCCTGGAACTCACTTGGTAGACCAGGCTGGCCTTGAACTCAGAGAAATCTGCCTGCCTCTGCCACTAAAGTGCTGGGATTGAAGGTGTGCACCACCATGCTTGGAGAGAAATCTGGCTTCTTAGCAGGTATCTTAGGAGCAGGTTACTGTAAAAGTAAAAGAGAGTATTCTTTCCTTTAAAAAAATTAGAAAGCAAATGATCATCTTTACTTATGTGATTTCTCCTCCTCCTCCTCCTCCTCCTCCTCCTCCTCCTCCTCCTCCTCCTCCTCCTCCTCCTCCTCCTCCTCCCCTTCTTCTTCTTCGTTGTTGTCGTCTTTCTCATCATAGTCATCGTCTCGTCTTTTCGTCTTCGTCTTCTTCGTCTTCATCGTCTTCGTTGTCTTCTTTGTCGTCTTCTTCGTCTTCTTCATCTTCGTCTTCTTCTTCAGTTTTCAAGACAGGGTTTCTCTGTGTAGCCCTGGCTGACCTGGAACTCACTCTGTAGACCAGGCTGGCCTCGAGCTCAGAAATCCACCTGCCTCTGCCTCTCAAGTGCTGGGATTAAAGGCGTGCGCCACCACTGCCCGGCTCTACTTATGTGATTTCTTGAAAGTGCTGTGTCTCAGGAATCCCTTGGAGGTATCTCTCACAAGTGATTTTGTTATAAGCAGTGACATATCACCACACAGTTGTGAAAGTAAAGACTTATTAGACCAGTTTACAAACACCTCAAGAACCCAGAGAGTGACTGAATTATTGACAGTCTTGAAGAGAAATTAAGTCATGAAAACTCTTAACAACTTGTAGAAATAGTGTCTGGGAAATTACACCTCTTAACCGGTGCTGAGGGAACAGGTTTTTGTGAAACAAAAGGAAGCATGTTTATTATTTTGACAGTGTAGGGGATCAGGCTGCTAGTGATAACTTCTTAGATGTCTTCTTGAGCAAAGACCATCTCCGAGGCCTTGTGCTCTAAGGTAGACTGTTTTGTAAGCAGTCAGACCTTCTCTGTCTGATTGAGTTGTTCAATACAGATAAAGAGTTCTTTGTAGCCACCTGATTAAGGATACTCCAAGAAGCCTGAGAGCAACTGTGTTCCCATAACCATGAGAAATAAGGTGAAAAAGTCCGTAACCGCTAGCACAAATAGACATTACACAAAACACACAGGCATACACATGCACACACATATACTCCAAACGTCCTTAGGTCAGTGTTGTCCCACCTGCCTGGCAAGGCCAGATGCTCCTGGATAGGAGTTCTGTCTGACTGGAGCTGTTTTTGGTTAATGTAGTTCCACAACTTAAGTTCTATGTTTTGTTGAGACGGAGTTGGCCTGGAACTGACTATGCAGCTCTGGATGGTCTTAAACTTCTGATCCTCCTGCCTCCACGTCCTAGGAGCTTGGATTACATGTACCTCATCATGCCTGGTTTTCCAGTCTAGATTTAACTTCCCACAGGGTAGTTACCATGCCGAAGTCCTTATGAAAGTGCTGAACTGTCTTTGCTGTTGTGGTAGAGTCTGGGTTTCTTGACTCCAGGGCAGAGCCAACCTAAAGTTCTCTCAGTTGTATCCTCAGTTTTGTCTCAAAAAGTGTTCTTGGAGCGTAAGAAACCTTTGCGTTTTCATTGGGAGAGGTATGATTGTCCATAATGCCTGTTTTTGCTGCACAGAAATGGGTGACAACTGAATTCCTCACTTTGAGACAAGGTCTCCCCACTGGACCTGGAGCTTGCTGACCACCAGGTGTAGGGACAACTGTCCACCTCCCCAGCACCGAAATGACTTTTTTAAAACTGTGGGTTTTGAGTATTGAACTGACATCTTTGTGCTTCTGTGGTCCTTGCTAGCCTAACTACTAACCTGATGCAGCCTGGAGTCTATAAAGGAGAAACCTCACTGAGGAATTTGCCTAACTCAGGGTGGTCTGTAGGTATGTCTGAACAACTGCCTTGTTTATGAATGATATAGGAGGGCTTAAGCCACCGTGGGCTGCACCACCTTTCCTTTGGAAGGTGGTCCTCCTGAGCTATATAAGAAAGCTAGCAAGTTGGAGTTGGAGAGATGGGTCAGTAGTTAAGAGCACTGGCTGCTCTTCCAGAAGACCTGAGTTCAGTTCCCAGCATCTGTGTACTCTCATAACCACCTGTAACCTGTAACCACCAGCTCTAGGGGATTTTACACCCTCTTCTAGCTTCAGTGGGCACACAAAGGGTACCCTAACTCCAATCCCATAAATGAAAATTAAAATTATCTAGTCATGAGCCTGTGATGGAGCTAAAGATTGAAGGGTCACAAGAGAAACTGAGGTGTGGCACTATGAGTCGGGGTCAGAATCCCTGAGGGGGGCAGGTGATATCAGTGAAGGTGTATCCCATTTGCAGGAGCGCCCCCAGGATCTTGAAGATTCCAGAACCCTGCAATGGCCGCCGCCAGCCATGATGGCGGTGGTGGTGGTGGTGGCGGCGGCGGCGGCGGCGGCGGCGGTGGTGGTGGTGGTGACAACGGTGACGGTGGTGGTGATGATCACCTGTGGAATGTTGCCAGCCTGATCTGTTAGAGGGTTAGAGTAATAGAGGCAGGGAAAGCAAAGGGAGCTGCCGTAGAACGGCAGCTTCTGGTTCTTGGAAGGCATTGTGAGGGGAAACAGCTGAAGCTGTGGAGGAGGCGGGTACCTAAAAGGACCAATAGGAAAAAGGGGAGGACCCAGGGACTCATCTGTGGAGCAGACCTCCATCCTTAGGGCCTTTCTCTTCATGAAGGAATAAGGTGGTAACTTTTACTTTTTTTTCTTTTTTTTGAGACAGTATTTCTCTGTGTTCTCTGTGTAGTCCTGGCTGTCCTGGAACTCACTCTGTAGACCAGGCTGACCTCGAGCTCAGAAATCCGCCTGCCTCTGCCTCCCAAGTGCTGGGATTAAAGGCGTGCGCCACCACCGCCCGGCAACTTTTACTTTTCTTGTTGCTTGGTCTTCTGTTTTCCACGATGTTCAATTATTTGCTCACGCAGGGAACGAATCCGAAATCCCCTAGACAACAGTTGTGTTGTAGGCTTTGGGCGCAGAGGCAGTGGTGGAGCTGCCTGTGCCTTTTGAGCGTAGATCTCAGACACTGAACTAACAGGATTTGATTTACACGGGTAGATGTCGGATTTGCTTTGCTTTGCTTTGGTTGAAACTATGCCCTGGTTCTACTTTTTAGAATAAAAAGTATGTAACATGTGTGATTTTACAGGAGTCAATGGTTGACTTAGGACTTTTAAAAATATGAACATGATACAAAGATTGTGAATATCTATCTACCTACCTATCATCTATCTATCATCTATTTACTATCTATCATCTATCTATCTATCATCTATCTACCTACCTATCTATCTATCTATCTATCTATCATTTTCTTTTTTTTTTTTTTTTTTTTTTTTGAAACAGGGTTTCTCTGTGTAGCCCTGGCTGTCCTGGAACTCACTCTGTAGACCAGGTTGGCCTCGAACTCAGAAATTCACCTGCCTCTGCCTCCCAAGTGTTGGGATTAAAGGCGTGTGCCACCACTGCCTGGCTCTATCTATCTATCTATCTATCTATCTATCTATCTATCTATCTATCTATTTTTTGAGACACAGTTTCTTTGTGTAGCCTTGGTTGTCTTTGAACTCACTATGTAGACCAGGCTGGCCTTGAACTACCAAGAGAATTGCCTGCCTCTGCCTCTGGCGAGTCAGAATTAAAGGTGTGCACCACCATGCCTGGTGACTCTGGGACTTTTAATGTTATACTGTATTTTATATTGTGGTTTTAACATGAGGACTTGGTGGTTTAACAGCAATGTGCCTGTGTCATGTTGACAAGGGGTCTACTGTGCTGGTCAGTTTTTCTGTCAACGACACAAACCGGGAAGAGGGAACTTCAGTCAAGGAATTGCTCCTATTAGATTGGCTGGTGGGCAGATCTGTGTCTGTGGGGACATCCTCTTTATTAATGATTGGGAGGGCCTAGCCCACTGTGGACAGTGACACCTATAGGCAAGTGGGCCTGGGCTGTGTAAGAAAGCAGGCTCTTCAGCTCATGTCAGGGTTCCTGCTCTGACTTTCCTCAGTGACAATCTGCCATGTTGAAGGTAAGAGGAAACAAAACCTTTCATTCCCAAATTGCCTTTTGTTATGGTGTCTCTCATGGCCATAGAAAGCAAACTAGGACACTGATTGATCTCAGAAGCTAGGTTTCAGAAACATCTTTTTTTTTTTTTTAAAGATTTATTGGGGGCTGGAGAGATGGCTCAGTGATTAAGAGCACTGATTGCTCTTCCAGAGGTCCTGAGTTCAATTCCCAGCAACCACATGGTGGCTCACAACCATCTGTAATGGGATCAGATGCCCTCTTCTGGTGTGTCTGAAGACAGTGACAGTGTACTCACATATATAAAATAAATAAAACTTTTTTTATCATATAAAAAATTAAATAAAAAAGATTTATTTATTTTATATATGTGAGTACACTGTCACTGTCTTCAATAAAATAAATAACTTTTTTAATCATATAAATAAAAAATTAAATAAAAAAGATTTATTTTATATATGTGAGTACACTGTCACTGTCTTCAGTTTTATTTATTTTATATATGTGAGTACACTGTCACCATCTTGGGGGGTTAAGCTATGAGTCCTTGCAAATAATCAGCTCACATGGGCTGACTGCTCTCTCTCTCTCTCTTATACACACACCCTAGCCCCTACCCAGGCCACTTACAGCATTGTCAGGCTGTAGGAAGCAGGTAGATGCTCAGGCTTGGCGTGTGTGTGTGTGTGTGTGTGTGTGTGTGTGTGTGTGTGTGTGTGTGTGTGTGTGTGTGTGTGTGTGTAGTCTATGTGCATGCCAGGGAAGACTACAGCAGAGCTCCCTCTATGCAGCCACAGGCAGAAGTCTTCATCCCTGTTGGGTACAGGCCAAAGCGCCCACAACCCTGGAGAACCCCAATGAAGGACTTGGTTCCCAAGAGTGAACTTGGGCAGAAGCAAGCTTCCATTTTTTTGTTGAGACCTTGGAAGGAGAGGCGGACATTGATTTACGTGTTTTCCTGCGAAGAAATTTTAGCAACACTTGGCTTCGTCGGCAGGATACAACAAAACCGGAGATGAGTTTGGGAAAAGCAGTGGCGGTATCCCCGATACGAGAGATGAGACAAACAGCAGAAGGTTCAGCAGTTAATGAGGGCCAAGGATGTGTGGGGGGCAGTTCCCAGGATAGCAGTCTTCTACCAGGCGGTACGAAATGACAGGCCTGCTTGACAGATAGGGTCAACCCTAGGAAGGGGTGGTATTGTGAAAACTTAACAGATCGGGAACAGACATTACAACCTCTCAGAGCAGCACATGAGGGAATGGAGGAGACAGCTAGCTCCAGTCCTCCCATATCCTTTCCCAGGAGAGAAAGGTATCTTGCTTAGTCTGAAAAGATAGCTGTCCACGCCTGGGACGGGCTTGATCTTCAGGGTGTGTATTGCTTTATCTTAGATATCTTCTGTGAACTGAGCCTCAGGCTTTAACTTCCAGGGCTCATTAGCACAGAACTTAGCTTTCAATCATTTTTTTTTTCCTTTAGAAATTCAGGCTGGATATAAATCTTGTTGCAGCTGCCTTCAAGGAGCCCAGACAGACCTCATCTTCTGTTTTGCCTTTCCCCTATCTCTCGGCTGCTCTCTCACTTAATAGATGCTGGTCTAATTCACTCAGATCCACCAAAGCTCTTCCTACTTCATACAGAGCCTGTCCCACCAAAGGGCTCTGCACAGCTGCTAAAGCTCTATGCCAGTCTTGACGTCTCTATGAGCCTGGTTGTTCCTTAAGTGTCTGGTGGACACTGACCTATCCAGCACTGTGAACTGGGTATGGCACCGCTTTCCTCATACCAAGTCCCCTCAGTGTGCCTGTCCCTCTTCTCTTGTCCTACAACCCAATATCCAATATCCATGAGACCTCCACTGATGATGACCCAATGTGCCTAATGGCTCATAAAAGCCCGATTCTCCTTGTACTGCCTCAGGCTATGCAGCATGAGTCTCATAGTTCAATGTATGGTTGTGTTGCTTGGTTTCTTTCTCTGCTTCTGTAACACTCAGAGGGATGCTGCCTGCTCCCGTATCCCACAGCCAGGATGCTTATTTAAAGCCTTTGCCTATTTCCAGAAACTGCAGTATTGAATATTCTCTGGTTACCATGGGCTCTCAAACCAGACCACTGTGAAGGCTGCCATCTAGCCAGGTGTGGTGATGCATGTCTTTAATCCCAGAACTGAGGAGGCAGAGGAAGGCAAATCTCCGTGAGTTTGAGGTCACACTGGTCTACATAGAGAGTTCCAGGTCAGCCAGGGCTATAGAGAGAGAGACCCTGTCTCAAAACAAAAACAAAATAAAAAGTCCCTGTGCCCATGCAGGCTTGTGGATTTTGGAGATTTCCTTTTTTATTTTTTATTTTTTTATTCTTTTGTTACTTCCAGGTCACTCTTCTTCATTGTTAACCAAATTTTCTTTTCTGTATTTATTAAAAATGTGAAGTGGGCTGGAGAGATGGCTCAGCGGTTAAGAGCACTGACTGCTCTTCCTAAGGTCCTGGGTTCAAATCCCAGCAACCACATGGTGGCTCACAACTATCTATAATGGGATCTGATGTCCTCTTCTGGTGTGTCTGAAGACAGCTACGGTGTACTCACATAAATAAAAATAAATCTTTAAAAATGTGAAGCTGGCCGGGCAGTGGTGGCGCACGCCTTTAATCCCAGCACTTAGGAGGCAGAGGCAGGTGAATTTCTGAGTTCAAGGCCAGCCTGGTCTACAGATTGAGTTCCAGGACAGCCAGGGCTACACAGAGAAACCCTGTCTCGAAAAAACAAAACAAAACAAAAACACCAAAACAAATAAAAATGTGAAGCTACTTAACATCTATTGAAGGCCTATGGAAGAGGGGGAGGGCAGACACTAACAACTCAGAAGTTCCTGGAATTAGGCACGGGAGGACTTAGGCTTCCAAGGATTCCTTAGGAAGGTGTTCTATTGCATTCTTTATTACCCTAGGGCCTGGACCTGACTTTTTTTTTTTTTTTTTTTCTGAGACAGGGTTTCTCTGTGTAGCCCTGGCTGTCCTGGAACTCACTCTGTAGACCAGGCTGGCCTCGAACTCAGAAACCCACCTGCCCCTGCCTCCCGAGTGCTGGGATTAAAGGCGTGCGCCACCACCGCCCGGCTGAAGCTGTTTCTTGAAATTGTATAATTAGAATGCCCTGTTTAAAATGGTAATCTTTTCTGTACTGGAGACAGAAAACCCACCGTCCTCCCCTCCATGGAAATGAATCAAGAGCTTACACTAAGTTCCCAAAGACCCAGGAAGCAGTGGAGCTGGTCTGAGCACATAAACTGACAAGAGCTGGCTGTCTGGTGTGAAACTCAAGTTCCCAACCAGAAGCAAGCCAGACTTTCTTGAGGAGTTAACCGGTTAGAACTTCCATGATTTTGGAAGGTTCCATGTCCAGAGTCTGGACTTCATTTAGTTCCCCAACAGTTATTCCTAGCACACCAGTGTCAGATCATAGAAAAACCTTTCGAAGTGTATTATTAACAAAACTGTGGTTTCAACCAACCGAAGGGCTAAGAGGGTCACCAGACAGCACCTGAGGCTTTTCTCTGCTTTGCTGTAACTCCCTATTAATGTTTCTGAGACCAATGTGGAAAGAGCTCTGATGGATGACTTTGTTCCCTTACTATAAAAACTTGATGAAGCCGCTACCACATTGGAACACGGAATCTGGGTCTGTGTTCTAGGCCGTCCTCATTTATATTTGGCTCCAGAATTAACCCCCTCTAACCCCTCTGAGGTGAGTTATGTTTCTGAGGTAAGGACCAGGTAGCATAAAACATGGCTGCAGTTACAAGATTCATTCTTGTTTGTTTTTTTTGCCTTTTATATCCCTGATTTTATTTTACTTTATTTGTGGTGGGATAACATTATCTAGAAGGAGAATCCTAGATGGCTTGGCTTGTTCCCAAACAGAATTCCCAAGGCTGTAGAAACGAAGTGGGTTATACATCCTCCCAAAGGCCAGGCCACCAGAAAGCAGCTGTGGTTGTTGGGCAGAAGGAAACCCACTGCTAGCCCTGGCCTACTTTCTGTTTCATACTCTCCGGCCATCTGCTCGTGCTATGGCAGAGTTCTGTGGTTAAGCGAGCTTCTGTAGCCTGTGAAACCAAACCAAAGTTCATCCTGGAGAACCTATGAGTTTATTAGTTACTTACAGATTGTGAGTGACCCTAAAACAGTACATAGGAAGGTCAGCACCCAGCATGGACAGTGACTCCCTCATGGCTGTGTGTTGTAAATATTATTTCGGGGGATTTTACCCTACTTAGACCATACAGTTCCCAAATAAGAGACACACAAATCTTTTAAAGCATTAGTGCTTGGACAGACAGCAAGCCTCTGTGTTTGTCTAGTCCCAGTATCACTCGCCATGTTGCACCTGGTCCGTTCTCACGGCCA
Organism: Uromys caudimaculatus; assembly: GCA_028551405.1. Lineage (NCBI taxonomy): Eukaryota > Metazoa > Chordata > Mammalia > Rodentia > Muridae > Uromys > Uromys caudimaculatus. Next base: position 33,346,114 of record CM052721.1, read on the forward strand.
TGTGCTCACAATCCACAGACCCCATGGCAACTTCTTCCTCCCCAAGCCCTGGTCCTGAGGCCCTGCCTATCTCCCTTCTGCCTAGCTACAGGCTGTAAGCATCTTTATTAACCAATTTTGGATAACTTGGGGGGCAAGGTTTACACAACAAAAGCCAGTACACACGAGGATCTACTTGTCTTGGATCAACCAGATCTTCCCTGGCTGTCCTGGATCTCACTCTGTAGACCAGGCTGGCCTCGAACTCAGAAATCCACCTGCCTCTGCCTCCCAAGTGCTGGGATTAAAGGCGTGCTGCGCCACCACTGCCCGGCTTAGCAACCAGATCTTGGGGTACAGAATTTAGCATCTGAATACAAGCAGCCCCAGACCAACCTCTACTGCTGTGTAGACGAACCCCTCTTCCCTTCCTGCATCTCTCCCCATCTATGCACTCTAGTCCCTCAGTGACCTGCAGGGCACATGCAGTTAGCCATCCATGTACTCTAGTCCCTCAGAGACCTGCAGGGCACATGCAGTTAGCCATCTATGCACTCTAGTCCCTCAGAGACCTGCAGGGCACATGCAGTTAGCCATCTATGCACTCTAGTCCCTCAGAGACCTGCAGGGCACATGCAGTTAGCCATCCATGCACTCTAATCCCTCAGAGACCTGCAGGGCACATGCAGTTAGCCATCCATACACTCTAGTCCCTCAGAGACCTGCAGGGCACATGCAGTTAGCCATCCATGCACTCTAGTCCCTCAGAGACCTGCAGGGCACATGCAGTTAGCCATCCATGCACTCTAGTCCCTCAGAGACCTGCAGGGCACGTGCAGTTAGCCATTCATGCACTCTAGTCCCTCAGAGACCTGCAGGGCACATGCAGTTAGGGCAGAACTGCATGCCATTGGCTGTGAGGAATAGCTGGATACTGAAGAATGTCAACAGTTAATAAGCTGAGCTATGGTGACCTTTTGCAAGCAGGCACAGCTGAACTCCTGAAGATGGCGTCTATCTGGCTCAGAGGACAGACGATACAGCAGTTCAGGTGGGCCTCCACTCCACCCTCTCATCCACTAGCCTAGGCTAGGTGAATACTGTATCACTTATCTGATGAATAACTGAGCACACAATTTCTGACAGGCACTACACACTTTGCCAGCCGTTAATATCTGAGCCATCAACTGAATCGAAATCATATGAATGGTAAAAGTCTATCTTTTCTCTCTGCTTCTTTCTCCTTACTTTCTGTGGGAACGGGGTTCAAATCCACGGGCTTCCATATGCTAGGCAAGTGCTGTATCCCTGAGCTACACCACAGCCCCCATATTATATCCAATTAGCAGAAAAACCAGAAAATATAAAGTTTATTTTTAAAACTTTAAGTTAGCAGTTAGAGAGGAGTCTTGCTTAACTTGATCTTTTCTTCTATGTTTGAAAAGTATCTCATCTTTGTTAGGAGTTCCTTGGCTTTTTCAAAGTCACCTGAAATGCACAAGAGATAATGAGATCAGGAAACAATAAATCCCAACTCTGGCATCGGAGGCAGCCAGGTCCAAGGGCCCAAAGGCTTGTGGCTTCCCTCGACGGTGAGTGTGCCCTACAGCAACATTTGCCGAAGTCTAGATGTATTTTTGGCTTCCATAACTAGGGAAGTAGGAGCAAGACCTACTGGGTGAAAGCCCGGGACTCTGTGCAGGATCTTCGCCTCCCCATATGAAACATTATTTCACTAATGTGAGTCAGGTTGAGAAACTCCAACCTAGACAAACATGACAGTTACCGCTAAAGTCAAGGTCTTTTGTAGCCAAACCTGAGAATATTAAATATTAAAAATGGTCAATAAATAAGAGGGCCGGGAGATGGCTTGGTGTAATGTGGTCACCACTCCAGCATGAGGGTGTCTGCTGCACACTAAAGGCAGGTGGAACTGAGTTCAAGGCTAGTCTGGTCTACAGAGTGCGTCCCAGGACAGCCAGGGCTACACAGAGAAACCCTGTCTTTTTAAAAAACAAACCAAACCAAAGAAACAAAGAAGATAAACTAGTATATAGAGAATTTAGAGAACCAAGCAATAAGTTTGCTTAGAGGATCTAAGTTATACAGAATCAAACTTTAGCTGGTCTCCTATACCAGACCGCTGTTAAGGCCCCATCTAGGCAAGTACGGTGGCTCACATCTTGAATCCCAGCACTCAGGAGACAGACGCAGGCAGAGCTCTGGAGTTGAGACCAGACTGGTATACATAAAAAGTCAGTCAGGGCTATAGACAAGAAACCCTGTCTCAAAAACCAAAAACTAAATCTCACTACCACCACCGCCACCACCACCAAAAACCGCAAAACTCAAACCAAGGCCTCATGTGCCCTCGGTTTCCCCCTTTTCTGTGTCATTTGTTGCTTCCTGGTCACTCTTACCCACTGGTGCCCACGTTTTCTTTTCTTTTCTTTTTAAAGATTTATTTATTTATTTTACGTATATGAGTACACTGTCTCTCTCTTCAGACACACCAGAAGAGGGCGTCAGATCACATTGCAGATGGTTGTGAGCCATCATGTGGTTGCTGGGAATTGAACTCAGGACCTTTGGAAGAGCAGTCAATGCTCTTAACCACTGACCCATCTCTCCAGCCTCACGTTTTCTTTTTGTATAAGATAATTTACTAGAAATGTGAAGTTATTTAACATTTGCTGAAGGGAAGGTGTTCCTATGAACTCTCTACCCCTGAGAGAAAGCCACGGTGATGGTTGAAAACTTCTAACTCAAGTTCCAGGCAATCCAGGGCACCAGGCTTACATGCAGTACACATACATACGTGTAGGCAAAACACTTATATACATAAATAAAAATAGTTAAACAAAGAAAAAAAATAAAATTAATAAGTCAAGTCTAAAAGGCCCAGTGGGTAAGGCACGTACTTGTTGCTGAGTCTGACAACTCTGGGGGGACCTCATGTTGGAAGAGAGCTGACTGTTGAAAGTTGTCCTCTGATCTCTTCGTGATGCCCACACACCCACACACATACACACTAAATAAATGTAATTTTAAAAAGAGATGAAAATACCTTGTTCAAAAGCTCTGTTTACATTGTCGGTAAATTCCTTCTGTTTAGCTAAAAGAGAAAAATAATTATTTTAATTTTTTTATCTAAATGTACAACTGTAATAAATAAATACACTTGTTATATGAAGACAGCACTTTGTGACTATGGCGCTCTATACGGAAGGACTCAGGTTTAAGGTTTTATAACCTTTGCCTTTTTGTGGTGCTGAGGACTGTAGCAAGGCCCTAGGCATATTCTGCAGTCTCTTTGCATCCTTTTGACACAGGGCTTCATTGTGTTGGCCCGGCTGGTCTTGAACTCACTATTATTCTCTTGCCTCTACTGGTGGTTCTCTAGGCAGGCGCCATCATGCTTGTCTAGCAGCTATTGTTAAAGGCAGCACTGATGGGCCTTGTGCACATTTTCACCAAGGAAGGTCTTTGAGGAGGGGATGAGAGAGATAGCCATAGCTTGGATAAATTTCCTTCAAAGATCCTCATGTTGAAAGCTTGGCTGGTGACCTGTGTTGCCAAAAAGTGAGGCAGAGCCTAATGGGAGGGGCCTAGAACATTAGAGGCAGGTCCTGGAGAGGAATCCTGGGACCTAGGCTCTTGTTTCTCTCCTACCACATCCCCAAGAGCAACTGGGACAACCATGAACTGAATCCCTAAAACTATGAGTCAAGAGAAAGCTTTTCTCTTCATTTCCAGTACTTTCTCACCTCGAGGGAAAGAGAATCAACCTAGGCATCAAGGGTGAGCTTTGTCTTTCTCTACCAAGCAGTCTTCCACATGTTAACACGCTACAATCATGGCATTTATTACCATTCATTACCAAGTGCTTAGGAAACCACTTGCAACTTATACAGCCAACCGGGAAAACGAAAACATTTCCATTACGTCACGTTGTAGAAGAGAAAGCGCCAAGAGTAATACAGGTATGGCGACCTCACTCCCCCGTGGCTGCTCATAAATTGAGTGTTTTACAAATACGCAAAGATGATAGTCACAAAGACGTAACTAACACTGCTTATTTTTCTTGTCTAACATTTATAGTTAGGGTAAAGATCACCCTTGTGCGGGCTAGTTTTATGTCAACTTGATGTATCTGAGAGGAGGAAATCTCCACTGGGCTATAGGTAAGCCTGTAGGGCATTTTCTTTTACTTCTTCCTTCCTTCCTTTCTTTGCTGGCCTTGAACTCAGAAATCCTCCTGCCTTCCAAGTGGGCATTTTCTTTTTAAAGAATGCTTTTTATTTATGTGTATCGGTGTCTTACCTGCCTGTATGCATGTCTGTTTGAAGGTGTCAGATTCCTGGTGCTAGAGTGACAGACAGTTGTGAACTGCCAAGTGGGTGCTGGGAATTGAACCCACATGTTCTGAAAGAACCGCTAGTGCTCTTAAGTGTTAAGCCATCTCTCCAGCCCCATAGGGCACAGCCCATTGTGGATGGCATCTCTAGGCAGGTGGGTCTAGGGAGAGATCTCCAAGCTGAACCAGCCGGTGAGCGGCATTCCCATACAGCTCCTGCCCTGACATCCCTCGGTGATGAACTGTTACTGGGACATCTGAGTGTAAATATCTATTTCAATAAACTGTTTCCTCTCCAAGTTGCTTTTGATCATGGTGTTTTATCACAGCAATAGAAACCATAACCACGATAACCCTCAGCACTGTGAGAGAGTCTCATTACGTAAGGGCATTAAATGCAAAAAACGGGGATCTAAGGGAGGCCTTCTGCTCGAAGACAACGGAACAGAGCGGTACACCTGTAACTGCAGCACTGGCGGGGGCCGGAAAATCAGCTTCAAGTCATCCTGAGTTCCAGCAGTGAGCTTAGGGACAATCGAGGATACACAGAATCCCCAGGACATATAAACAACAAACCCTGTTAACATAGAGGGTAGGTATGCTCAGTGGTTGAGCACTCACCCAACTAAGACCTTGGTTTAGATCCCTCACACAGGAAAAATATTGAAGACTGTGACATAAAAATCCAACCTGGCTGGGCAGTGGTGGCGCACAGCTTTAATCCCAACACCAGGGAGGCAGAGGCAGGCGGATCTCAGAGTTTGAAGCCAGTCTGGTCTAAAGAGCAAGCTCCAGGACAGCTAGGGCTACACAGAGAAACCCTACCTCAGAAAAAAACTAAACAATCCAACCTGAGTTTTTGGCCCGCTGTTCTGTTCAATGTTTGTGTGTGTGTGTGTTGTCAAGGAGTCATTTGTGTGTTAATCCTAGGCACCATTTACCTTCTTTTAATTTTTAAAATAACATGTACACAGAGTGAGAGAGAATGTGTTTGTGTGTGTGTTCGGTGTGCCCCAACACCTGTGTGGAAGTCAGAGACGACGTGTGGGAATTGTGGGGATTGAACTCAAGTCCTCCTGGTTGTGCACTAAGCATGCATGTGTACAAACAGCTTATGACCCCAGGCCTTGCCCTGGAGCTTCTCTGTGTGTCAGCCTCCACACTCATTTGGGCCAGTTCTGTGAAGTAACTAGGCCTATCCCCTGCGGGTTTTCTAGAGACCTTTGACTGATACCCTGTGGAATGAAAGGGAAACTGAACAGGTCGGGTCAGAAGGTCAGGGTGTCAGTGCCTGCTCTGCTGCAGATCTGTGTGATCTGGGAGCATTTCTACCAACTTCTACCAACTAGGGGGGCTCACGTTCCTCCCTAGAGATAAATAATACCCCAGAGAGAAGCAACAGTTGCAATACTTGAGTATGATTACACTCCTGGTTAAGTCTATCTTCCAAAAACAGTTCAGCTCTCACATGACAGTGAGGGCCAACAAGTCAGTCAGTCTCTCTCTCTCTGTCTCTCTAAGAGTTATTTATTTTACGTATATGAGTACACTGTTGCTCTCTTCAGACACACCAGAAGAGGGCACCAGATCCCATTACAGATGGTTGTGAGTCACCATGTGGTTGCTGGGAATTGAACACAGGATCTTAGGAAGAGCAGCCATCTCTCGAGCACTCCAACAAGTGTTTTTCTTCTCATTTTCCCTCTAATGTGGTCATGTCCTCCTTAGGGAAATAGTTTACTTGTTAGCATTTTATCCTTTACCTCTGACAGTGGCTTCTATCTCTTCCACGTCAGCCTCACTTTGGGGGTCTGCGAGTTTTTCATTCATTTCCATGATCTCGGCAAGGAAATGACTGTCTATTCTATAATCCGTCCCTTCAGGAATTTCTATTCCTTGGAGCTTTAGCTATGGGGAGGAGAACAAGGAGAAGGAGACGGTTAGGAAACACCCAGGGCTATGTCAATTCTGCTCACTCTGGCACTCATGGGGGAAACCTTGAGTATCAGGCGAGATGGAGCCCAGGGCCTAGGACATGCTAAACAAGCACTGTACCACAGAGTTGCAAGTGGAGCCTGGGAAACTTGAGCTGTCTTAGAAATAGTGAGTGCCGGTACAGGACCTCACTCTGCTGCCTGCAGCTGGGCCCGGGATAGTCACACCTCTCCTCAGAGGTTAAATCGATGTTTATAAACATTCTCTTCAGTCCTAAAATCGTCTAGATGTTCTTGCAAAAAAGACTCCCCAAGTACTCTTACCAACAAATTTATAGAAAATAGTTAAAGCACCGCAATCGGGGGCGGGGGTGGGTGGGGGTGGGGGTGGGGTGGGGACGTTAGGATATGTAAAA
>CM052721.1:33353299-33395504 GCA_028551405.1 Uromys caudimaculatus
GCCTGCCTCTGTCTCCCAAGTGCTGGGATTAAAGGCGTGCGCCACCACTGCCTGGCCTGAGCTAGTTTTGAATGATACTTGTATTAGTCAGGGTTCTTTAGAGGAACAGAACTGTTAGAATGGAAAAAAAATGCTAATTAGAGTGGCTTACTTGCTGTGATCCAGCTATTGCAACAATGGCTACCCATGGGAAGTCTAAGAATCCAGTAGTTCAGTCCACAGGGCAGGATGTCTTAGTTGGTCTTTAGTGTACATTAGAATCCTGTAGAAGCAGGCTGTAATGCCAGTGAAGGCATGAACTTGCCAGTAAGAGTGAGATCAAGCTGGCAAAGAGAGAGCAAGCTTCCTTCGTTCATGTCCTTTATATAGGCTGCCAGCAGAAGGTGTGGTCCAGATTAAAGATGGATCTTCCCACCTCAAAAGATTAGCCCAGATGTGGTGGTACCAGGAAACAGAGGCAAAATGAGCTCTGAGTTTGAGGATAGCCTGGGAGTTCCAGGATTGCCAGGGCTACACAGAGGAACTCTGTCTCAGAAAACCAAACCAAAACAAAACAAAAACCCCAAACAAGGGGTTTATGATGGGATCTATTAAATTGTTTTACACAATATGGTCTGGATCATCCATTAATAGCTCTCTTCATGATGGAGAGACTTAAAACCCAGTAGCTGCTCAGTCCACAAGACTAGACGTCTCAGCAGTGCCAACTTGGCCCTGAGAGCCTGGAGGATTCCTAGAGAGCTGCTGATCTTCACTCTGCACTGGAAAGAAGCAGCAAAGGATAGGAGCAGAAATAATGTCATAGGAGCACTTACCAGCATGAAGGGAAGGCAAGCAAGCAAGCAACACTTTCCCTTGGTCCTTTCTGTCTTGGCTCATAGAAGGTGACACCCTGTTGTAAAGTCTCTTCCCTCCTGTTCATACTTCACAGATCCACCCAGAGATCTGTCTCTTGATGGTTTTCAGATTCAGTCAGGTTGATAGTCAAGGCTATCCATCACAGTTATTTTTCCATGTTCTCAGGCTGGCTTACCATGTTCTTATCTCCTGAACACAAAGGTTATAGATGAGGTAGTGTACCCTGATGTGTGTGGTTTCTACTGCCCTGCTTTAAGCTCCGGGTGGACTGAGCTACCAGCCATCTCTGGTTCCCTTGGATCCACGGAAGAAAGATACACACACACACACACACACACACACACACACACACACACACACACACACACAAAATCTTATTTTTAATATGCTTTTTAGCTCAATGGCTGGGCACTTAGCCTCCTGTGGCTAGTGTGCTCTTTCCTCCGGCACTCCTGGCTATACACCTAAATCTACCCTCAGCTTAGTTGCCTGGTTACCTTCTCCTTGCTCAGCACCCCAAATCTGCCCCAAGCTTAGTTGTGTTTCTGCTCTCCCACCTGCTACCCAAAGCCCAGTTGGGGAAGTGGCCAATGGCCTCTTCAGCCCAGCCATTGGCCCCTAGCACCTTTATTGATGGATCAAGAACCAATTTGGGGAGCAGGACCTTCAGCGCTCATGCACAGATTCCCGATCAAAGCATCAGACCCATGCCCTTCAGTACCCAGCAAGAATGATCGGTTAATAACCACGCTGACTTCAATCTATAAATTGGGGTATCTTCCCAGAAGCCGATCTTTAGTTTCTTTGTACAGTGTCTTGTACATTTCGATACTCATCTACTTATTGTCTGTGAACCCCTAAACCTCCTGCCTCTACTTCTTTAACACTACAGCTGACTGTTTATTTAGGGGACAGAGCCTTAGTTTTTAGCCTGGCCTAGCTTGGAACTCACTAAGGAGACAATTCTAGCCTTGAACTTAGAACAGTTCTGCCTTTGGCTCCTGAATGCTGGGATACAGGTGTGGACTGTGGACTGCTACACCTTGCTACTACATTTTGATCACTTTTGAATCTGCATTTATAAGGGACTTTGGTTTGTAGCTTTCTTGTGTTGCCTTTGTCTTTGCTACTAAGGTTCAACTGGCCTCAGAATGAATTGAAAAGGTTCCTTTTTTTCCCGTTCCTTTGCCTTCTCTCTTCTTTCCTTCCTTCTTTGCTTTCTGTTCTTAAAGCCATTCTCTTGTCTGTATTTCTTTTTGTTTTCTTGAGTGTTTCACATGGAGCCCATACTGACCTCAAACTCTGTATGTAGCCAAGGATGACCTTGAACTTCTGGTCTTTCTGCCAGTACCACCTTTGTGCTTAGGTTACTGGAGTGCACCATCATGACTACACAACCCTGCTTGTCCTGGAACTCACTATGTACACCAGGCTGGCCTTGAATTCACAGAGATCTGCATGCCTCTGCCTCCCAGTACTGGGATTAAAGGTTTGGGCCTCCACCAGTCTGCCTGGGGCTACATCGTTGAATAAGATGTTCACAAGTGTCCACGTAGACTTCTTCTAATGGGGAAAATCAGGAAGACGGTTTACAGAGAAGTATGATAAGGGGTCATGTCCTCTTTGTAGAGTAACTGAGCAGGACCTTATTGTGCTAATCAATGAGACAGTGAGATGCAAGTGGAAGATGTAAGTCCAAACTCATCTTTGGCTAATACTTGACCCTAAACACAAAGGGAGAGAGGAAATGAGCCTTTCACGTAGTTTGAAGTATTGTGTGACAATATTTTTAAGGAGCCCCAGGTAGGGAGCTGTGATGGTTTGTATGTGCTCAGCCCAGGGAGTGTCACTATTAGAAGGTGTGGCCCTGTTGGAGTGGGTGTGTCACTGTGGGTGTGGGCTTTAAGACCCTCCTCCTAGCTGCCTGGGAGCTAGTCTCCTAGCAGCCTTCAAGATGAAGATATAGAACTCTCAGCTCCTCCTGCACCATGCCTACCTGGACATTGCCGTGTTCCCATCTTGATGATAATGGACTGAACCTCTGAACCTGTCAGCCAGCCCCAATTAAATGTTGTTCTTATGAGAGTTGCCTTGATCATGGTATCTGTTCACAGCAATAAAACCCTAACTAAGACAGGAGCTGATGACAGATCAGAGTATACATACCACTGAAGTCCACCTTGATAAACCAATAAGCTCTATTGGGGTTGTACAGGAGTATGGGTGAGGGGTCACTGACAGGAGCAGAAATGACTCAAATACAACTGCATCTCCAAAGCCCACCCCAGCATGGGTGACAGCTTCCAAAGCTGGGGACCTGGAGCACACTGCACAGCCTACAGGTGGCTCACCAGGCCAGAGGTTGCCCTATCCTCATGGCTCTTCCAGGCAGCTTCTCTGGTGTTTGTTTCTTCTAGGCAGCTGGTCTAGGCTGGTCTCTGCTTTTTTTTTTTTTTTTTTTTTTTTTTTTTTTTTTTTTTGAGACAGGGTTTCTCTGTGTAGCCCTGGCTGACCTGGAACTCACTCTGTAGACCAGGCTGGCTTCGAACTCAGAAATCCGCCTGTCTCTGCCTCCCAAGTGCTGGGATCAAAGGCGTGTGCCACCACTGCCCAGCTTGGTCTCTGCTTCTTGCGGGGTGGAGCAGCTAGTCTGAGTGTCGCCTTTGCTGATTGTCTTGTCTAAATGACTCGAAGCGGTCTTCACTGCTTATGTGCTCCTGGGGAAGGAGGACTTAGTGACTCTGGTCAAGAGCTATTTTTAGTTGTTTATTTTTTGTCTTCAGGAGCCTGCCTGCAGGATGGAGTCATTGCATCTCCCTTCTAGAACAAGCTATTGTTTCACTTCCTTATATATAGCTTTTATATATATATCCTTAAAATATCCTCTTGTTTCACCTCCCTTTTCTCTTCGTATCTTAAAGCATTTTCCTCCAAGATGGAAGGTTCTAAGCCTTGAGGAAACTGCTACACCATAGGAATATAGAATGCCTGGCTTGTTTGGTGAAATTGAGATCGGTGGGGCTGGGGGTAGTTAGCATGGGGGAGAGCATCGTGGAGGCAAGTCCCTAGACCTGAGCACCTCGTAGGGCATGAAGAAGATCGTAGATTTTGAACTGAACGTCCTAGGAAAACTCAGGAAGGTAATATGCAGGTAACTAAATCTTTTTCAAAATGATAAACTGTTTGAGAAGTATTTTGGATTCGTTAACCTTGCGGTGTGCACTGACTTATACCCCAGCCGGTGTCCCCCAGTTTTTAATATAAAAATTTGATATTAAATCTATACTTTTGATTGTCTTTTTTTTTAAGTCACATTTATTTATTTCCTTAAAGATTTATATTATTTATATGAGTGCACTGTCACTGTCTTCAGACACACCAGAAGAGGACATCAGATCCCATTACAGATGGTTGTGAGCCACCATGTGGTTGCTGGGATTTGAACTCAGGACCTCTGGAAGAGCAGTCAGTGCTCTTAACCACTGAGTCATCTCTCATCCCTTGTCTTTCTTGTAGGCAAATCTCTTGAGCTTGTCCTGCTGGGCTCACATGTGTACCACTCCACAGAATCAGACCCTTCCTCCAAGTAGCGCTATCAGAGAGTGTTTGATACGCTCTCTGGTACGTGTGTTTTTCTTTAACAGACTGTGTTAACGACAACTACTGGTTTGGGAGGGATAAAAGCTGTGAATATTGCTTCGATGGACCACTGTTGAAAAGGACGGATAAGTACCGGACTTACAGCAAGAAGCACTTTCGCATCTTCAGGGTAGGTGACGGTTGCGTCTCTCCTCAGAGACCCGGTGATCTAGTGGTTGCTCTGGGGTGTCTTGCGCTATTTTAACTCCTGCTGTCAAAACTTGGAAATGAAAATGTTCTCTGTTTTAGGAAATGGGCCCTAAAAATTCTCATATCGTATACATAGAGGATCACAGTGGAAATGGAACCTTTGTAAATACCGAGCTTATCGGGAAAGGCAAACGCTGTCCTTTGAGTAACAACTCTGAAATCGCACTTTCACTCTGTAAAAATAAAGGTAATGTTATTATCTTACGGTTAATGAGCTCTTAACTTTCTCTGTAAAGAGAAACTTTGGTGTCTCTATAGATTATGCTTTAAGTCAGTCGAATTAAGTAAGTTAGCATTCGGTAGCATTCAAGAGTTAACTCCCTTGCCTGAGTTGTGGGATTTTTGTTTGTTTGTTTGTTTTTCTTTTTTTAAGACAGTTCTTACTATATGGCTGTCCTAGAATTCCCTCTGTAGACCAGGGTGGCTTTGAACCCTGCCTGCCTCCACCTTCTGAGTGCTAAATACTCACTTTGTGTGTGTGGTTTATGTGTTTGTGCACTTGTGTAGCTGTGGAGGCCAGCGGGTGATGTAAGGTGTCTTACTCTCATCTCTACTTATTTATTTACATTTATTAATTGTGTGTGTGTGTGTGTGTGAGAGAGAGAGAGAGAGAGACAGACAGACATATAATATTGTGAAAGAGACAGACAGACATATAATAGTGTGAGAGAGACAGACAGACATATAATGAGAGTGTGAAAGAGAGAGAGACAGACAGACAGACAGACATATGAGAGTGTGAGAGAGAGAGAGAGAGACAGACATAATGAGTGTGAGACAGACAGAGATAGGACGAGAGTGAGACAGACAGACATATAATGAGAGTGTGAGAGAGAGAGACAGACATACATATGAGAGTGTGACAGGGAGAGACAGACAGACATAATGAGTGTGAGAGGGAGAGACAGACAGAGACAGAACGAGAGTGAGAGAGATATTTGTATGTGTGTATGTAGGTTTCCATGTTACGGTATGCATGTCGGGGTCAGAGAACAACTGTTGATTTTCTCCCTCCACTGTTGGTTCTGAGGACCAAACTCAAGTCATTAGGCGCACATAGCAAGTGACTTTACTTCCCGAACTGTCTTGTTGGCTCCCGGATTAAAAATAATTCATTTTATATTACGCGATAACTGTAATTCTGTACCTTCTATTCTGTATGTAGTTAGACTTGAGGAGCGGTTTTTCGTCGTGAATTAACAAGCCCATTTCTGTCCTTTCCCCCAGTTTTTGTGTTTTTTGATCTGACTGTAGATGATCAGTCACTTTACCCTAAGGAATTAAGAGACGAATACATCATGTCAAAAACTCTTGGAAGGTAAATTTTTTTTTCTTTATATAATAAACTAAAACTCATTTTTTTTTTTCCTGTGTATTCTCATGGGTTAGTTTTTTTTTTTTTACACTTGATTTTATAGCATTATATTTATAATATAGCTGTCAAACTTTGGAATACATGTACTACTGATTTATTTGATAATGATCAGTTTAAATAAACTTTTTTTTTTCCCCCTTATAAATTTTAGCACTGGGATTAGCTTGTGCTGCCAGGCTTGGCTTCTCTGACAACCATTCACGTGTGTGGTCTGTGTGCTTGCTTGTGTGAGGATGATTGTGTGCAGAATTCTGGGGTCAGTGTCGGCATCTTCCTCAGTGGCTCTGCGTTTTTTATTTTGTAGCTCACTGAACCTGGAGCTCTCTGACTCAGCTTCCCTTGCTCGATAGCAAGCCCTAGAATGTCCCGGTCTTTACCACACCAGTACTGGGATTAGAGGCAAGCTTTTAATGCGAATGCTAAGTACCCAAACTCAGGTCTCTATGCTTGTGTAGCAGACGTTTTATAGGCTAGTTCTGTTTTATTTTAATTGACTAAGTAATTTTCAACATGTGGTTTTATTTTGTTGTCCTGACTGGTCTAGAACTCACAGAGATTCTCCTGCTTCTGCCTCCCAAGTGCTTGGATTAAAGGTGGGTACCACTGTGCCTGGCTGGTTTGTTTTCTCATGTAGCTTACAGTGGACTCAACCTCACTATGCAATGGAGGACGATCTTGAACTCCTGATACTCTTGCCTCTACCTTCCCAGATGGGATTCCAGGCCTGCCTCACCCTGCCTAGCTAGGGATGACTTTTGAAAAGCAGCTCTTTTTTTTTTCCCGGTTTTTCGAGACAGGGTTTCTCTGTGTAGCCCTGGCTGTCCTGGAACTCACTCTGTAGACCAGGCTGGCCTCGAACTCAGAAATCCGCCTCCCTCTGCCTCCCAAGTGCTGTGATTAAAGGCATGCGCCACCACTGCCCGGCTGTGATTGTATGTTCTGTGTTTATGAAGTGTGTGTGATTGTGTGTGCCGTGTGTATGAAGAGAGAGTGTGTGTGTATGTGTAAGTGTGAGGTGTGTGTGATGTGTATACCGTGGTGTGTATGCGGAGCTCAGAGCAAAGGGCTTCAGGGGTTTTCTCCTCCGACCATAGATTCCAGAGATTGGATTCGACTCATCAGGCTTGTCCATGTCCTAACTTGCTTTCTGTTGCTGTGGTAAGCATCCCAATCTAAACCAGCCTGGCCAGGAAAGAGTTTATCTGTGAATCACAGTCCTCGCTGAGTGAAGCCAAGGCAGGAACTCAAGCAGGGCAGGAACCTAGAGACAGGAACTGAAGCAGAGCACCGTGGGGGAGTACCGCTTTCTAGTCGCCTGCTTCCCAATGGCTTGCTCAGCCTGCTTCCTTCTGCCATCCAGAACCACCTGCATCAATCATTAATCAAGAGAATGCCCTCACAGACTTGTGTAAAAGCCAATCTGGTGGAGACCTTTTTTTTTTCTATTGTGGTTCCGTCGTCTCTGATCTAGCTTGTGTCAGGTTGACAAAAACAAAACGGAAAAACCCAAAACAAACAAAAAACCAGTACAACTGATTCCTCATCAACTTGATGTACAAACGTATTCACTATCATAACCTTTCCTTCCTGTTTGTCCCCAAGATGTCATGTTAATGCTGATGTCATGGGCTGGGGGTAGTGATACATGCCTTTAATCCCGGTACTCAGGAGGCAGAGGCAAGTGGCTCTTTTGTGAATTCTAGGCCAGCCTGATTACATAGTGAGTTCCAGGACAGCCAGGATTATGTAGAGAGACCCTGTCTCAAAAGAAAAACCAAAACAACCAACCAACCAAAAACCTAAAATAACAACAATAACAAAACAAAAATTAGTGTCATAGTGTGAAACACAGTCCATTCTTTTCAAGTCCCACAGTCTTTTAAAAAGGGATTTTGGGACCGAAGAGCAAAGACTTAGCAAGTAAGAACACTGGTTGCTCTTTTAGAGGACCCAGGTTTGATAACCGGTATCTGTTTGATGGCTCATAACTGCCTGTAACTCTATTCCAGGGGGTCTGATACCTTCTTCTAGTCTGTGGGGTACTGCACACATTGTTGCACGCACACATAGGCAGGAAAAGCTCCCATACACATAAAAAGAAATAAAAAAAAAAATCTCAGCAATTTAAAAGTTCAAGTTCTCAAAAATAAAGTGTCTTAAGTGTTGGCTCCCGATTTAAAAAGGAAAGTTTTATTACTTTAAAGAAAGAGCCAGGGTTACAGTCAGATCAAAGCAAAAAACAAATTTTAACCGTGTAAGCAGACCTAAGGTCTGGGTCCCACTCCTGATCTTTTGGACTGAGAAGCCATGAGCACCTTCACTTCTCCCAACCCCCACCCTCTTCATAGAACACAGAGCTTGTCCTGGAGTCTCAGACTGGCACCCCTTCACACCTGCTGCTGCCCTCTGTGGTCATCCCACGGTCTGGACATCAGTGTTATGGGGTCTCCACCTGCACCTGAGCCTGCATCTTTATCAGTGACCTTCTGGCTTCTCTTCAGGGATGCTGCAACCCTGCCACACAGTGCCAAATCTCTGCTGCTGTCCACCACCCCGTCACGTCTTCAAAACTAGTATCTTTATATGTTATGAAGTTCCAGCTTGAGGTACAGCTTTGAACTCTTTCTGGACCAAAGCTTTTGTGTGCTGGCCCAGAAGATCTCACCTTGATGATGCTGATGAGGTTGGGCTCTTATTAATTAGAGCATATTTTAAAGCCCCAGCTAACTAGCATTGATTATCTCAGTGCACAAAAGGTTTCATTTCACAGACTTTTTGTTTGTTTGTTTTGTTTTATTTTTTTGAGACATGGTTTCTCTGTGTATCCCTGGCTGTCCTGTAACTCACTCCATAGATCAGGCTGGCTTTGAATTCACAGAGATCTGCCTGCCCCAGCCTCCCAGGTCCTGGGATTAAAGGCATTCATCACTTCACCCAATTTCACTTTCACAGATTTTTTTTTTTAAGATTTATTTATTATGTATAAAGCATTCTGCCTGCATGCATGCCTGCAGACCAGAAGAGGGCACCAACTCTCATTACAGATGGTTATGAGCCACCGAGTGGTTGCTGGGAATTGAACTCAGGACCTTTGGATGAGCAGTCAGAGCTCTTAACCTCTGAGCCATCTCTCTAGACTTTACAGAATCTGAATTGAAAATATCACACAAATGGCTCTGATAGAGTCTTTAAGGGGCTCTGAAATTTCCCTCTGAAACTCTACAGGCTAGACCTGTTTATTTGCATTCCCCGAAGCATTGTTTACATAACAACTCACCAATCTCTGAATACCCAATAGCTTTTCTAGCCCAAAGCTCCAAATGTCTATAATCCATTCCCCCAAAACAACATGGCTGCATTCATCCATGAGTCGTCCACTCCTGGTATGTGATAAACACCAACCCAAAGCAACTTGGAGAGGGAAGGGTGTGTTTGACTTTTACGATGTGATCACCATCCATGCCTAAGGGAAGCCAACGCAGGAGCTCCAGCAGAGCAACCATGGGGGAGCACCACTTACTGCCTCAGTTTCCATGGCTTGATTAGTCTGCTTTCTTACACTCTAGGGACAGACAGTACTGCACAAACTGGGCTGGGCCAAGAAAATGCCCTACAGACTTGCCTACCAGACACTATAATGGAGGTATTTTTTCAAGAGAGAGTCCATTCTAGCAGACGATCCTCGCTATTGAGTCAAGTTGACAAACAGCCTAACCAGAATATGGAGCAATCGCTTCTACACACTGGGCCATCTTGACGGCCCCTGCCCTTCTGAGGTAGGCATGCAAATTAGTGTAAAATGTTCAGTCCCTAACAGAAAAGTACAGCTGGGCAAGATGCAGGCATACTTGGAGTTCAACAACTTAAAAAAAGTAACAGGAGGAGCTCATCTTTGGCAAAATACTTGGAGGACTGCCTGAGCTTCCTGAGGCTTTTTCCTCAAGGATGAGGGCTGAGGGGATAATTAGCTGGGAGAGGTTGTAATGGGGTGTTCCAGCTTCTAGAGAATCTAAAACCAATACATCAGGATCCAGTCTCAGACAAGTAATGAAGACAAACCGGTAGTGGCTACACCATAGATGAGCTTTGAAACCATTAAGCTAAGCGAAAGAAGTATGGTTTCATTGATCTGAAACATCAGATAATTTTTAAGAAAGCCATTTATTTAGAGATCGCCAGGGGCAAAGGTATAACGGTGTTTACCTAATTGGAACTAGGTGACAGCAGTTGTGGAGCATTGGGTAGGTAGCTTACTGCGACTTAGTCGTACACTTGAAAATCATTGTCGTGACTTAATTTATTTAATGTCACCTATACTCGACACAGTCAGCGAGACGTGAAGCCTTTTCTGTACTCTCTCAGAACCCGGCCTTTATCATTGCTCACTACAGACAGGTGGTGTATGGCTTGTACTGGAGAAGTCATTGCTAGGATGGATCTTAATTTTGCAGAACAGATTTGCTGTGGGTAAGAGTCTGTGTGTTCCTCTGCTATTGGTGGCCCCCAGTGAGTCAGAAATCTTTGAAAGACGCTGTTCGTGATGAGTCATTGCGTAGCACTTACGGAGGTAGTATAGGGTGAAATTCACGCTTCCAACCGTGTATGCAAATAATTTGTTGGTAATTGGTTTTTTTTTTTTGTTGTTTTTTTGTTTTAATTTTTATTTTTCGAGATAAGGTTTCTCTGTGTAGCCCTGGCTATCCTGGAACTCACTCTGTAGACCAGGCTGGTCTCGAACTCAGAGAGCCTCCTGCCTCTGCCTCCTGAGAGCTGAGATTAAAGGTGTG
The DNA here is from genome assembly GCA_028551405.1 of Uromys caudimaculatus. Lineage (NCBI taxonomy): Eukaryota > Metazoa > Chordata > Mammalia > Rodentia > Muridae > Uromys > Uromys caudimaculatus. Next base: position 33,364,169 of record CM052721.1, read on the forward strand.
TGCCACCACTGCCTGGCTGTGTTTTGTGACTTTAATTCAGGCCTGGATGGCTTTGGCTTTGGTTTGCTGCTGTTCCGCTGTCTCAGCCTTCTCAGCTCTTAAATTACAGTTGTGTGGTACTCATGGGTACTCATTTTCGATCAGGAAGACTCTTCTGTTGATATTTCTCTGATCTCTAGAGAAAGTAAATTCTCTTTTTTTCTTAGTGTTTTTCTGGGAATTTCACAATCAAGGGCTCTGATTAGACTGAAGTCACTCCAAGCTCAGTATTGCTGAATGCTCACCAGCTCCGTGTGCTCTTGGCAGTTTACTCTGGTGAGGTTTCAGTGTTTCCTTTGAGCATAGAGACAATGAGAAAAAAGTGTCACATGGACAATATTTAATTTCTTTTGTGTGTACATGCGGCATTTCACACCTGTGTGTGTGTGAGCACCCATGTGTGCATGCTTCGTGTATGTGTGTGTGTGTGTGTGTGTGTGTGTGTGTGTGTGTGTGAAAGTGTAGGACTTCATGTGCCACAGAATTTGTGTGGCAGTCAGAAGACAGCCCTGGGTGTTGGTCATCCCTTCTGGGTCTCTATTTTCTGCTGTGCATGTGTGACAGGCTGGCCTGTAAGCTTCTGGAGAGTTTTCTTGTTTGTGCTTCCAGGCTTGCTGTATATTGCCTGGTTTACATGGCTTCTGGGTGTTTGAACTCAGATTCTGCCCTTGCACGAGGCGTACCTGAAGAACCTCCTCGGCCCCTCCTTTAATTTCTTACTGTCAAGGCAGTCTTGGTCATGGTGGGTTTCATGATGAAAAACATCCTGAAAAGTCACTGTCTCTGTCTTTCCCCTTAGTGGTGCTTGTGGGGAGGTAAAGTTGGCTTTTCAGAGGAAAACATGTAAGAAAGTGGCCATCAAGATCATTAGCAAGCGGAGGTTTGCCCTTGGCGCGTCCAGAGAAGCCGTAAGTACCTGTGTTGGTAGCTGCCTGGCTCTTACACGTCCTTAAGTAACCCTGGAGTGTCTTTCAGCCTCAGGAAGGTCGGATGGCTTAGGTGTAGCAGTTTTTGACTGCCAAACAACACTGGACACTTTGTCTTCTAATTAATCTAGAAACTTTTATTTATAGTTTAGTTCTAGAAGTAATCGGTTGTATGTAATCCTGTGCATAGTAACAGGCTTTTTTCTTATTTTAAAGTAGCTATGAAGGGATGGGGGAGAAGCGGGTCTAGTGGCCAGCACAGCGTCACAGCTGCCTTCAGCCTCTCTCATCTTGGTGAGAGAGACCCTGTGGTATTTAGAGGCAGATGAATTCATCTGGTTCGGACAGCTCACCTTTCTGTTCTCAACATGCGCACCTCATAGAAACTGCTCCCAGTTGTCCATCGGCTTTATCACCGTGGCTTACCTGCAGTCTGCCCTTTTAGGCACTGAATGAAGTAACGCTTGGGATATTGTAGCGGAAATGAAACTTGTTGAGAGTTAAGTAAGGGGTCTAGTGAGAAGGAAAAATAATCTCACAAAAGCTGGGTTTAATCCTGACCTAAGTGCTGTGCTCAATATTTCTTTTGAAAGCATTTGTTAAAGTGTAAAGTGTGCTCAGTACCTACAGTGTAGCATGTTGGCTCATTCTACAAATTATGGTGATTGCTTTTTACTTCAAAGCATTATTATTATTATTTTTATTATTATTATTTGAGATTAGGACTCTCACATAGCCCAGATTGTCCTGGAGGGCATCTTTTGGGATGCTAGGATTGCAGGATGTATGACCTACCACTCCTGACAGAGGGGGCACCATTTATTTTCTCTCAGTTTGATGGTACAGTTCCCCTGACTGCAACTATGCATTTGAAAATGGTACAGGAGACTAGCAGTCTCTTTCCCTACGCCCTGCTGACCCCATTTGCCCTGTAAGGTCTCGTGTGTTTTCCAAACAGTCAGTTGCCTTTGAGGCACTTTGCCTGATAGGGTGCAGCTCTGAGGTGACCCCTACAGATTCTCAAAGACATCCCTGGGAAGGAATGCCTCCAACTTCATCATAATTTATGCAGATAATTCTTTGCTTGGTTGTTGAAGTAACTTCAGATTCTTTGTGCTCTTTCGGGTGTTGTGGCAGTGGCTAGGAGTTAGTTATAGAAACACATTTTTGTAAAACCTAGGGACTCAGGATTACCAGACAAGTACCCTTCTACCGAGATGACATTTTTAATTCTCAGCTGCAGTGTTTTTAGAATGTAAGTTATTTTTATGTAGCAGCTATTTATCACTTTTTCTGTAATCCACATTTACTGAATGAGTGAAGTGGCCAACTGTATTGTTTTTTTTGGTTTGTTTTTCTCCCACGTATAACCCGACAAAGTAATGTAAAAGCAGAGCCCAGGCGCTTCCTCCTTTCCAGCCAGCTGTTTCTGGCTTCAACATTCTTCAAATTGTTTTTCCCAAGATAATTCTATTCTTACGTGGCAGGAGGAATTTCCGGTCTGTTCAATTTGTTATAGATCTTTGACCTCACAATTCTGGATTTGCTTCCCATGGGGGGCGGGGGAGGAGATCTCCTAGGTTGTTGAAAACTTAGACCCAATCTTTATTTCTTAATTGTTCTCTTCTGTTCCTTGGACTCTGTATGACCTCTCGATTAACAGAACCTCCTCACCCTCACCCCTGTCCCTGTAACATCATCACGAGTGTGAGAGCGGAGAGAAAACGTCTGGATTTAAACATTTTTAATCTGGGGTTGGGGGATGGAGAGATGGTTCAGTGGTTAAGAGCCCTTGCCGGCCCTCTAGATGACCTGAGTTCAGCTCTTAGCACTGCCTGGAGGCTCACAGCAGTGTGTAACTCTAGTTCCAGGGGACCAGACACCCCCACACAGACATACATGCAGGCGAAACACCAAAGTACATAAAAGTGGAAAAAAAAATTTAAAAAATTTTTAAATCTGTGTTTCTTAGCTGAAGTCCACTTTACATAAATATGTAGTCTTGTGCCCTCTGTCTGAGCAGAGCCTGGTTTGTAACTCAGCCATCCTAAATGAAGCTTAACTATAAATATATTTTTAAAATACTGGCCATTATGATTATGATTACTAATGAACTCTAATGCTATCCTGTTTATTTAAGGACACAGCTCCCAGTGTGGAAACTGAGATAGAAATTTTGAAGAAACTAAATCATGTAAGTATCACTGTCACTTGTAGTAAATTGCCTCAAAACCCGGCAAGTGTACAAAGCATTGCCATAGGAGGCTAGTTGGGACTTCTTTGTATGTGTGTGAAGATACACATGGACCTGGCTCTTATTTACCTTGGACAAGTTTTACTTCAAAGTTTTAAGAATACAATCCTGTGTAAAAGGCTTTCATGACTTCATGATTTAATACTAAGTATTTTTTATTGAGATCTTGACAAAAATTTGTTATATTTGCAAAGAAAATGAAAGTTTTAGTGAGGTTAATTATATCTGAAATTTGGGTCCTTTAAAAATACCTTTTATTTGGAGTAATCCAGTTAACCCATGGAGTCTGAGAGGTAAGAAGAATCCCATTGTTACATCTGATTTGTAGGCAGGGGGAGCCGTGTCGGATATAAGTGGTCCTCACCTATTTTGTAAGGATGACTTTATATCTGTGGAAGTCACAGGGCTGCAGCGATCAGGTCTGATACTGGCTTCTTCTCTGGTTCCTCGGTCTCTTCATTAGTTATGAGAACCCATAACTCACGCTCAGTAGGTGCTGGAGTTAAACTTGACCCACACCACATCTTGCCAGAGTAACTAAGGATTTCCTCTTCACTCTTTTAACTTCCAGTCAGGATTTCTTTTCTCTCTTCCACCTCCTCACTTCCCTCCAAGAGCTAGAAGGTTTATTTATTCTAGATTACTGTGTGTGATACACTGTCTCCACAGCCTGTTTACGACTCTGTGGACCTGCTAACTCTCCACACTCCCGCGGCCAGCCTTCCTGCTTGCCTGTCCTGAGCTGAGTGCAGCTTCTCTTTCCCCCTGACTTTTCTCCCCCTCCCCAATCCCCCTTCTGCCTTTTCTTTCTTTTTCTTGTTAGGAGACAGTCCTGCCTTGTTACCCTGGCAAGTCTGGGAATACTGGACTCACGTGATCCTTCTGTCTCTGCCTCTTGAGTGGAGTTTGTTTTTGTTCTTTTCGGCAGGAACTGGCTGAATTGGCCAGGCTAGGCCGGGATTCCTGGCTCAAGCAATCTTCCTGCAGCAGCCTGCTTTGCCCAGTTTTTTTTTTTAAAACACGTTCACTGTTGGCAGAATGACTCAGAGGGTCAAGGAGCTTGCTGCGAATCCTGGCCATCTGAGTTTGATTGCTAGGACTCACATGGAGGAAGGAGAGAACCAATTCCCAAGTTCTTCTCTGACCTCCATATGTGCTCCGTGGCATGCACAGATACAGACAGACAGACATGCATAATTAAAAAATGCAGCATACATCCCAATTACATACCATCTCCTTAAGCACTTTACTGGTTATTTCGATACTTACTAAGATGGAAGTCTCTCAACCGCAGTGTTTCCAAGTCCATGTTGGGGAGCTGTGGGTGCTCACTGACTGTCCTACAACAGCTCACTGCAGGAAGATGGGTGTACAGAGTGACAGTTACAGGGAACCATGAAGAACACATCGATGAGTCTTACAGTCTCGAGCCTGAGAGGATTATAGGCTCTCTCTTTGAGTCTCTTGTCATCAGTCCCCCATACTGGCTTCTGTATTCCTGATAGATACTCAGTCCGTTTCTTACTTACCACCGAGCTTGGCTGTCGATTTCAAACACCACAAGTATGCTTTCTAAGTGGAAAATCGAAATGCTAAGTCTGCATTCTAGAGAATCTAAACCTTTTCTTCCCTGCCCACAGTGCTGTGTCCCCTGCACAGATGATAAACCATGAGCCATGCTTGGAAGGTCTTTTACAATGAGAGGATCTTACCATACAGGTTCCATTCTCCACGGCTCCAGTGCTGGAGCGGCAGGAATCTGGTATCTGGGAGTATGATTGGGCCTTCCTTGTTATATTGGTTCTCTTGTTGCTCAGGCTAGCTTTATAACCGAGGCTGGCCCTGAATTCTTGATTTTCCTTCCTTACCCTCCCAAGTGCTGGGATTACAAATTAGCTTCATGGTCTCTGATCTTGTGTCCCGTTGAGAAAAAGGGACTTCTGCTCCTGTGCTGGGATTGAATTGCGGATCTCAGGCCTGCTGAGGAGATACCTCACCCCCACCCTGGAGTGCTCTCACTGCTCTTCACACCTCTTATCAGGTTCCTGATTTGACCAATGAGGAGGAGGCTGGGCAAGCCTGCTGTCATGCCTAGGCAGGCTCCAGTGCAGGCATGAATTGCTCCTTACTGACACTGTATGGTGATGATGTGTTTGTTGCTGTGTGAGTTCTCAGTGAGGAGTCAGCCACTTTCCATCCTCCTGATGCCTCAGGTTCTGTGTGTGAAGGTTTCTCACTTCTCCCTTCTTCTCTCTTACAGCCATGCATCATCAAGATCAAAGATGTTTTTGATGCGGAAGATTATTACATTGTCCTGGAACTGTAAGTAGTAACATTTAAATTCAAGTTTCCATATTGGACTTATAAGCCGGTAAAGAATTGAATGCAGATTAGCCAGGCGGTGGTAGTGCACCCCTTTATTCCCAGAACTCAGGAGCCAGAGGCAGGTGAATGTCTGTGAGTTCAAGGCCAGCCTGGTCTACAGATTTGAGTCCCAGGACTGTCTCAAGAAAACAGAGACAAATATTTTAAATTTAATTTTGTTATTGTTGTTTAGCTCAGAGGGTTTAAGCAGCTCACCCAAAGACCTACAGAAGAATTGATCTAGGGTTCAGACCCCAGTTGTCTGGGGCAGCTTGGGTATCTTATTTCCACTCCATCAGCATGTAGGAGCAATGTGGGAATGCAAATCTCTGGGCCTCTCTCCAGCTTCTGGAATCCGATTTTTATTTATTTTATTTTCTCTTTTGGGGCTTTCAAGACAAAAGAGTTTTTCTGTGTAGCCCTGGCAGTCCTAGAACTCTTCCCTGTAGACCAGGCTGGCCTCGAATTCAGAGATCTACTTCCAAGTGCTGGGATCAAAGATGTGTGGCACCGCTGCCGTGCTAGAATCAGATTCCCAAAGAAGTCTCCATTGCTTTCTGTATATGCCATCTTTCTCTCTTTTCCTACTGGGGCATCTGGTTATGGATGTGGTTTATGAGACCATTAATTTGTTACAAGATTTATGTTTGGTTAATTTTAGTCACATGTCCGTGCGGGTGTGTACATATGTCCATAGAGGTCAGATGTGGGCTTTGGTCTCCTCAGATGGAGTTACAGGCACTTGTGACTCCATGGGTGCTGGGAACCGAACTTGGGTCTTCTGTAAGAGGAGTGAGAGATGTCAGGACGCATCCCTCCAAGGTGTGGTTGAGGAGAAGGTTTTTATTGTGCTTTTAAGGGAGAGCACAGGCAGGGGCAGCTGGAATTACATATTTGTCTATTTATTATGAATTTTATTTATTTTTGGTTTTTGGAGACAAGGTTTCTTTTTGTAGTCTGGCTGAGCTGGAACTCACTCTGTAGATTAGGCTGGACTATCTTAATGCAGAGATCAGCCTGCCTCTGCCTTCCAAGTGCCAGGATGAAAGGCTTGCCTCTCCATCACCTGGCGTATTTAATTTAGAGAAGGCCTCCGGTATCTCTGGCTGGCTGGGGCTTTGAGCTCTGCCTGAGTGCTGGTGTTAAAGGTGTGCTCCGCCCTGTCCGCCAACCTCATGAATTTTAAAAGTGATGTCAAGACTGAGAAAAGCATGGCCATGTTTTAGTGCTGGAGGTGCAGGCCAGGGCCTCTGACGTGAGGCAAATGCTCACCTGCTCCCCCCTCCCCATCCTTATTTTTCTGGGCTAGCTGAGTTTATTTCATTGGTGCTGTGAGTCCAGGGATGAAGGTCCTGCTCTGTTTGTGTTTCAGGATGGAAGGAGGAGAGCTCTTTGACCGGGTGGTGGGGAACAAGCGTCTGAAAGAAGCCACCTGCAAGCTCTATTTCTACCAGATGCTTCTAGCTGTACAGGTGAGAGGAGCCCTCTGGTGTCAGGCAAGGGCCAAGGGACTGAGGTTCTGTGTGCGTGTTGTTCTGTTTTGGTTTAAAAAAAAAACACAAAAGTCCCTTCCCCCTGTTACTCAGATGGTCAAGCTCTGGCCATGTGTGTCAGAGACCTTAAGGAAGGGAACTAAGGAAGCAAACACATCACCAGGTCTGGTGGCACAGCCTGGAATCTCAGCTGTTTAGGGAGATTAAGGCGAGAATCTGAAGTTCAAAGCCAGCTCCCTCTGGCAATTTAGAGAGAGCTTGTTTCAAATCAAAATGGAGACTATTTCAGAGGTAAAGTGGTTGCCTAGCATGTGTGAAGCCTTGGTGTTCTCTCTCTCTCCGTCCCTCCATCCCTCCTTCCCTCCCTCTCTTCTTCCTTCCCTCCCTCCCTCTTCTCTCCTATCTCAGGAAAAACAAAATCCACACAGCCCATCTATCCTACCCGTCTGGGGTCTTTCTGGAGGGGCAGTGATTTTGCACCTACCCGACCCTTGTGGCAATGATGTGGTTTGCAGAGTGTAAAGGTGAGAATGAAAGCAAGCAGCCCGGTTGGGGTGACTGAGGCAGACGTTTGTTCTTCCACAACCCTGTACTGTGTTCCACAGGAACGGTGGGGACTCAGTACTTTCTCTTGATCCTAGATCCCGTCACAACCCCTCCCCACCTTTATTTTTCTTTTCTTTTCACAGTTCTGGGGATGGAACACACAACCCTATATGTTGTACACACACACACACACACACACACACACACTCACACACACACACACAGTACACATACACTCTTACACACATTCTCTCACACACACCACACTCATATACATTCATGATATTCACAACACTCACACACACTCAGAACACACACATAATACACACACCACAGACACACTACATTCACACAAACACAATCACACATACAACACATACACACCACACACACACTACACATACACACCACACACACATACACACACCACACTCTCTCACACACAGTATACACACTCACACACAATACACACACCACACACACACACACAACATCACCTATAGCCCTCTGTAAGGCTGACCTTAGCTTCACTCTGTAGTCAACTTGGCTTTGAACTTTTAGTCTTCCTGCTTTCACCTCCCAAGTGCTTAGAGTACAGGCGCGCACCACCACGCTTGGCTTCACAGTTCACTCTTTAAAAAAAGAAAGAGATTTAATTTATTTATTTTACATATATGAGTACACTGTCGCTGTCTCAGACACACCAGAAGAGGGCATCGGATCCCATTACAGATGGTTGTGAGCCACCATGTGGTTGCTGGGAATTGAACTCAGGACCTCTGGAAGAGCAGTCAGTGCTCTTAACCACTGAGCCATCTCTCCAGGCCTCACAGTTCACTTTTAGTGATAGCTGTCATGTGTGCAGGATTTGATTCCTTATCAGTTTATTATTTCCTTGTATAATGACCAACAACAATGAACTGTGCACAAATCTGTAGGACATTTTTTTTTCACTAAAGAATTGATATTTTGTCTATTTTCAATTTTGTTTTCTATTTCCAATGAGAACTTTAAAGTACTAAAGCTAGTCTTTGCACCTAGGAAGTAGTTTAGTTATTGGTTATTTTCAATAACTAATAGCTTTCAGCTTTCAGAGTGTGTCTGCTTTGTGTGTGTATGTGTGAGAGTGAGTGTGTGTGTGTGATAGAGTGTGAGAGTATGTGTGTGAGAGACATTGCATATATGTGTGTGAGTGTGTGTGTGAGTGTGTGAGAATGTGTGTGTGAGTGTGTGTGTGAGAATGAGTGTGTGTGAGAATGAGTGTGTGAGAGTGTGTGTAAGTATGTATGAGCCAGTGTGAGTGTGTGTGTGAGAGTGTGAGAATATGAGTGTGTGAGAGTGAGTGTGTGTGAGTGTATGTGTGAGTGAGTGTGTGTGTGAGAGTGTGAGTGTGTGAGTGTGTGTGTATGTCTGTGTGAGTATGTGTGTGTGTATGAGTGTGTGTGAGTGTGAGTCTGTGTGTGTGAGTCTGTGTGTGTGAGTGAGTGTGTGTGAGTGTGTGTGTGTGTGTGTGTGTGTGTGTGTGGTAGAAGACAACCTGGAGAAGTCTGTCCTCCTTCCATTGTGCGCTCTCTGGGACCTGAGGTTGTCAGATCTGGTGGCGAGTACCTTTAAAGTGTTCTTAGGAATTGAATAACAAAATGTGTGATTTTGACGGAACCCCAGTGATGATATGTTATCAGTTATTTGAATGTTTATTGAAACAGCCTGTCTGTGAGACACAAGGCTTGCCATTCTAAGCTGCTGTTTTCATTCTTAGGCTTTTTAAAGGTTTTTTGTAACATAGATTTCTAAGTGCTCAGGCCTGGTGCCGCTCTGACTTGGAGGATGCTGGTGCATCATACAGCTTAATATTGCCCAGGCTAAGAGTTAGGCGTTGGTAATTGTGTATCCTTATATGTGTACATATAACCAACAGTCCTGTCTGTTTTTGTACAGTACCTTCACGAAAATGGGATTATACATCGGGATTTAAAGCCAGAGAATGTTCTTTTATCATCTCAGGAAGAGGACTGTCTTATCAAGGTGACGACACTTGACCTCTCTGTGGCCACTGCTGTGTATTTCTGTTCAAACTGCCTTTTAATTTCTTACATTAAAAAAATCAGGAATATCAAAAGGTTGAGAATCTCACTCCCCAGTCTTACCAATTATTGTTGAGATGGTTCAGTGTTCCACCCAGCTGATGAACTCCAGTGTATATGAGCCACTTCTGTGTTCAGAGGGAGGGGAGACGGTCTAAATGAACCATTGCGTCATGGACCCCACCCTTCTTCCTGAGCCTGGCTTCACTTTAGACTCTCCTGTTACAATCACAAGACAAAAACCAAGAAAACCCCAAAACATAAAACTTGAGGGTCACAACGAGCACATTTCTTTCCCCCAAGCTCTCCAGATACTCCATAGTGTTGTGAAATTTAAGAGTCTTGGGTGCATATAAATACTAGTGTCCTAATGTGTCTGTGGCACTGGTCATACAATTTTTGTAAGGTTATATAATGATCACAGGTTAAGTTGTTTCTCAGGTTCCTAGGCCCAGGGATTTTCTTTTAAGCAAAATTTAATATGTTGCAAAGATGTGAAATTGTGCATTTTGGGTTAATGGTGGGTGTCTGCATGACAGATAATCCAGCTTCCGTGTCTCTTGGGATGATGGGGTATGATAATGTTTGGATCTCGTTTGTTTTGTTTATCATTTTAGATCACTGATTTTGGGCAGTCCAAGATCTTGGGGGAGACCTCCCTGATGAGAACTTTATGTGGTACGCCCACTTATCTGGCTCCTGAGGTCCTTGTCTCCAACGGGACTGCTGGGTACGGCCGTGCTGTGGACTGCTGGAGCTTAGGAGTTATTCTTTTCATCTGGTAGGAGACATTTTCGTGGTTTCACAGTCTGGTTGGATGAGGTCGGACGAAATTGTACCTGTGTTCTGGTAGAGAGCTTCCGTTTGACTCAGGTCATGTTCCGATCGTCGACTTAAGAAAAGCTGATTTTTCTCAATGCTGAGAAGAAGCCTGTGTATCCAATGCCACTGAGAATGCCACTTGACTTGTCTCCTTTCTTTCTCTACCAATATTAAGCCTAAGTGGGTATCCACCTTTCTCTGAGCATAAGACCCAAGTGTCACTGAAGGATCAGATCACCAGTGGGAAGTACAACTTTATTCCTGAAGTCTGGACAGATGTCTCAGAGAAGGGTACGGATATGAACGGTCACAGACTGGTGGTTTACTGACGTGGGTGTCGTGTTGGTGGGAGCTTCTCCTCAGACTGCTGCTTTTTTCCATCTGATCATTCCGTTGCCGTGTGCCATCTGACAGGAAGAGGACATGATTAAAGCCTGGGCTTCAGAGCCTGAGCATAAGTTCTAGGTCTGCTGTTGTCAGTTGTGTGCCCTTGGGCAAGTTAATGTTTTTGAGTCTCTGTTTTCTTTATTTGTAAACATGTGGTCAATAACCCCAACATTAAAGGTTTTGTGTGGGGTTTAGTATAACATAGTCAAGGGCCTGCTCCCCGTTCAAGTGTGCAAAACAGCTTCTAATAACAAACATTCTTTGAGTAAATAGAATGTAAGCGCTCAATGTCATGGGTTATCTGTGTTTTCTGATATTTTAAAAGTGCAACCTTGCAACTCCCAGGAGAAAAGGCGTGTTAAAGCCAAGGGTCTAATAATATAACCTAGGTGATTGTATTAAATACCTGCAGCGTGCAGCGTACACGCCAGCCTTTGGTTGCTGCTTGCTTGTGAGATAGGGCTTTATGTTGACTTGCTCATAGAGGAGCCCCTCTCTGGTCTCTCACCATCAAGCAATGGGAATCAGAGTTTCTGGTCCGTTGTATCTCAGAACTGGGTAGAAGTTCAGTTTAAACTGGCCTGAACTCGAGCAAGAAAAGGTTGTGATGTCCAAGCAGGGAGAGATGGGGTTACCTACTCACTCTTAAGGTCCCAGTCTTCTGTATTCAGAGAGGGAGGGGCTTGGAGGGCTTTCTCCATCCTGTCAGCCGGTTCCATGCTGCTCTCTGGCTGGTGGTCTGTAGTTCTGGCGTAGTTTAATAATGCAGGTGGAATGTATTGATTCTTATGATTTCCCCAATTCTCCTGCTGCTTTAGCTCTGGACCTTGTCAAGAAACTATTGGTTGTGGATCCAAAGGTTAGGCTGACCACAGAGGAAGCCTTAAGTCATCCATGGCTTCAGGTGGGTACGAGACAGTTCCTTTTTACGAGACAGATTCAGGGGAGCCCCGCACATGATTAAGCGAGGTGAGCCTGGGGGTCGCACACAGTCTCTGTGTTGTTGGGTTCATTATGTAAGTGTTTTCAATCAGGTGGTAGGTACAGTGTGTGTGCAATTGTTCTAATCAGTACACACATGCATGTGGAGGAGGGAGAGGGGGGAGGGGAGGGAGAGATGGAGGGGGGGAGGGGAGGGAGAGATGGGGGGAGGGGAGGAGAGAGGGGGGATGAATCGGTGTGTTTTGGGTGTCAACTCTCTCCATGTAACCCTTGACCCAGTTCATGTTGGATTCTGGTTCCATTTGCCCTGAGATTGCAGTGTGGCTGAAACTCCTTTGAAAGCTTTGTCTTCCTCGACCCCCCAGCTGTCTCTCTTTTCCACCCCTCCCCTGCCCGGTGGAGCAGACAGTGCTGTGGTCCAGCCATTTTTCACCTGTAGTCAATTAAACTGGGGCAGGTCCAGGAAGGCAGTCTCCCTGCGGGAACCCAGCTACTTCCTGAGCCAGGTGGCTGTGTTTTAAAGGGTCCCATTCTTGTTCCCGGCGAGCAAGCATGTCCTTAGCGTAGGCTGTCACCTGCACGCCTTTAGTGTGCATGCTGTCTGTGTTCACACGTCCCTGGTGCTTTGAGATTTTTTTTTTCTTTTTTGGTGCCAGGCTCATTCAAAGCCTGCTGCCAGTGTAAGAGTGTCATCTGTAACTTTGGTAGATTAACTGTTGGCTTGGAATGAATCAAGAGCATCCAGCAGCTTTTCTGGTAGATGTCTGATTCTACTTTTCATCTTGGCCACACTTTTCTTTGAACTTCCTTCTGGCCTCTTGTTTTCTGTGGGGCTGGGTGATGCCACTAGGTAGCTGGAACTCTTCTGTCTGTGGTTCTCTGGTTGGGGAACACATTGAAAAACCAGGCTTTCCTGTGTCCTTATAGGAGTCTGAAAGGTTGTCCCCTTTCTGTCTTGCACACCTAAGTTTTGGTCAGACTAGCTCAGGTCGAGAACAACAAATCCTGAAAAGAAGGAGAGCAGCTGGACCTGAGGGGACGTCTCAGCAGGTCCAGCACAAAATCTGACCACCCGAGTTTGATCCCCAGAGTCCACATAGGGGAGGAAAGAACGGACTCCTGAGAGCTGTCCTCTGATTCCACACACGCACATAAGATAAATGAAAAATGCAATAAAATATTTTTTAAGGGGAGGAGGGTGGGGAGGGAGAAGGGGACAGATATGTGTGTTTTGGTTGTTGCCCTGGAAACGTGGTTCTCCTCCCAGAAGAAATCTGTCAGGTGATTTAATGTTTACTAGACCACACAGATCCGAAAGCAGCAAGGGCCTTGGAGACAAGAGTTTGGAAACAAAGGTGTCTTTGCGTGTGGGGATTTAACTTTGATGAAAAGAGAAGCCCACTCTCTGGCTCTTTTCACACGCCTTAATAGGGCAGCTTCTGGGATCCGAACGGAGGCAGACACGCGGTGTTGACTTTCTGTGTTAGCATTGGAAAAAAAAAAAAAAGGCATGGGCTGGCCAGTTAGGCCTAGCAACGGGGTTTGTGTTTGCCTGAGATGTATGAGTCAGTGTAGCCCATTTTGCTTGAACTTCTTGTCTCAGGAAAAAAAAAATCTGTTATTCAGAAGTAATGAAAGCCGAAGCTCAGCTCTCCCTTCATGTTTGATAAATAGAAGAATCCTTCTTGCTTGCTTTTGGGGACGTTGTAACTTAATATTTTTGGATGTAGGCTTCTCACAGGTTTCAGAAATCTTGCTACTTGTTCTCATATAAGATGCTTTTCTCATGTTCCTGTTGACCTGTGGCTTATGAAAAGGATGCAGATAGATGCCACAGGCCATGAATGGCCCCACCAGACAGTGTCCAGAAGAAAAAGATACTCGTGCTTATTAACTTTCTGTTAGCTGTGACACACCTAGATAAATCAACTTAGAAAGAGAAAAGGTTTATTTTGTTTACAGTTACGGAGAAGGCCAGTCTATGAGAAAACAGTGGAAGAGGCTCCTGGGAGTCGGCTCAGCGCATAAAGTATTTGTCCTACAAATGTGAGGAGCTGAGAGATTGGGGGTGCAGACTCCCCTGCAGCTCATAAGCCAGTTAGACTGACAGTACGTGGTGGTGAGCAACAAGAGACTCTTTTCTTAAACAAGATGGAAGGCGAAGACCAACACCCAAGGTTGACCTCTGACCCCCACATGCATGCTACAGCATGCTGGGAAGACCTGGGAAGATTTATTTTATTTTGTTTTTTGAGACAGGGTTTCTCTGTATAGCCCTGGCTGTCCTGGAACTCACTCTGTAGAGCAGGCTGGCCTCGAACTCAGAAATCTGCCTCCCAAGTGCTGGGATTAAAGGCATGCACCACCACTGCCCGGCCTTTGTTTTATTTTTAATTTGTGTGTGTATGTGCGTGCATGTGTGCCAAGCTGAGCAGACACACAAAGATTTTTTTAAAAAAGGAAGAGGAGGAGGTCCACGATTTCCTTCTAGGGTTTCTTTCAATAATGTAACTTCTTCCCAGTAGCCTCTGCTCTCAAGGCTCCAAGTCCTGTAGCACACCCTTAGAGGGCAAGCACTGAGCACACAGGACTTGCAACGCTTAGCTAATTCATAGGGGCATTCCCTGTTGGTTTTAGTCACACTTGATCCCTTCAGAGCATAGTTAGTGATATTCAGAGCAGAGCAATACACATGAATATATGTATGAGCTTGGTGCTGTCCAGACAGGCGCTCTGTGAGTCACTCAGTAACCAGTAAGACAAAGACAGGTGCTGGCTCCCACAAAATGTCTCATTGGAAGCTTTTCATCCTGGATGTCATGGGAGAGGTAGAAAAACATGGAAAGTGCGCAGGACGTGGAGATCGTCTGTAGTCTAGTTTGTTTTCTCTGTGACTGTGGTAAACGTGGACTAAACCCCTTAAAGAGAACAGAGTTTATTTCATTTTATACTTCTACGTCAGAGTCCCTCACTGAGGGAAGTCAGGGTAGGAGGGAACGCAAGGCAAGATCCTGAAGCAGAAACTGTAGCAGCATGGTGCTTTGCTGACATTGCTTGCTTTCTTGTATAACCTAGAGCCACCAGCCCTAGGGATGGTACCACCCACAACAGTGGGTGGTTTTGTCCTCCTGCCTCAATCGTTAGTTAATCTGATGGAGGCCGTTCCTTTCCAGGATGGTCGTAGCTTGTGTCAAGTTGACAAAGTATAGACAAGAATGGCTTCAGACACAAAATGCACCTCCCTATGCCTCCTGAGTGCTGTGATTAAAGATGTATGCAGTCTTTTTTTTTTTTTTTTTTTTTTTTTTTAAGATTTCTTTTTCTGGTCATAGTTGTGCTTTCTTTAATCGCAGCATTTAGGAAGAGGCAGGGGCAGGCAAATCTCTCTGATTCAAGGACTGCTTTGTTTACATAGTGAGTCATCCCAGGCTAGCCAGGGCTACACAGTGAGACCGTGTGTCAGTATGTGTATGTGTGAGTGCAGTGTCTGAGCAGTACAGAAGAGGGCTTCGATCCTGTTTCTGGGATTACAGATGCTTGATGCTTGATGTGGGTGCTATAAACCAAAACCAGTTCTTCTGCAAAAGAGGTTCCTTCATACTCTTACCTCTGAGCATCCCTCTCTAACCTGCACCTAGATGTTTTATGTTTCTGAAAACGTGGAGCAGTGCTAGGCTGCCTCTCAGAGCTTCTGCGTGCCGGTGCTTGAACCCCACAGGATTTTACCTTGAGGGAAGCAGGAGCTAGTTATATGCATTTGAGAAGATTTCTCCCTCACTTGCTGGATTAGCTGTTCGGATGGCTTAATTGGCACTGTTTGTGCCAGGGAGGGCAGGGGGTTGGTTCTGTGAGGACTCAGGGTGGCACAGTGTCAACCTTGTGTTCCGGCCACCTGACTAGCATTCCCCACAGCACGCTGCTGGTTCTGAACCATAGCTGGGAGGTCTGGTTCTTGAATTTGATGTAGCGAATGCTGATTGAGCACTGACTGTTCCAAGAAGGCAGAGGTGAGCAGCCATGTCCCTTGATTAGGAAACTCCAGCAAAGGTTTGAGGTTCGCTGTCAGGAAGGGAGCCCTGGGCATTTACCTGTCACTCTGGGAGCTTGCTTTTCCTCATATACAGCCTTTTGATTTCTTCACAGGATGAGTACATGAAGAAAAAATTTCAGGATCTACTGGTTCAGGAAAAGAACTTGGGGACGCTTCCCCCGGCTCCCGCCCAGGTATTCTGATGACTTTACTGAATTGTAAAATTAGTTGCTGATGAGCAAGTCTGATATCAGACTGAACTTTCTGTGGAGAGGCAGGTGCTCAATATTTAAAAAAGGTTTAATGGCAGACTTGGTGACACACACATATAACGTCAGCTCTTAGAAGGCTGAGACAGGGCATTGGATCTCAACAGAGGCAGGAGGATTGGGAGTCATAGGCTAGCTTGCTTGCATAATACAGTGTAGTACTTGCTGGCCATACTTGGGATTGAACCTGGGGCCTTATGCTGCTTAGGCAAGCCCTCCAGCCCGAGCCAGTGTTGCTATGTTTTGTTTTGATATGTTCCTGAAGCCCTGGAAGATTTAATAATGCAGGATGTGTTGAATGAATTGGAACATCAGATAAGGTTTGCCAGTCTCAAGGTCTTTCCCGGGGCAAGATGGAAGATCCTGTTAGAGGCACAAATTTAAATTTTTGGAAAATGTAAAACTTGGACAAGTAGTCCATGATGATTTCTGTTTTAAACTTTTCGTTGTTGTTACTGAGTAAAAGTTTTATTTTGCCGGGCAGTGGTGGCGCACACCTTTAATCCCAGCACTTGGGAGGCAGAGGCAGGTGGATTTCTGAGTTCGAGGCCAGCCTGGTCTACAGAGTGAGTTCCAGGACAGCCAGGGCTACACAGAGAAACCCTGTCTCGAAAAACCAAAAAAAAAAAAAAAAAAAAGTTTTATTTTACCATAGTTTTATTGTGGCAATTTCTTGATTGAAGTTTTATTATCTTCAAGTTCTTCGTAAGTATAAACTAGCCTGTTTATTCCTGTTCTGTTTTGGTCAGTGATCTTGCTCCTTTTTTTTCCTCACTGTTCTTTCTTGATTTTATGGACATGAAAACTATAGCTATACGTAGACAGAGTCAGGAGACAATAACCAAGAAAAGCTGTTGACGCTGCCTGCCGTCCACATGGGGGTGTTCTTCAGCCTACAGTGAGGTCCTATCCTGAGGAACTCATCTCAAGTTGGAGGCATTTTAAATAAAAAGTGCGTTTAATGATTCCAACCAGTATAGCACAATAGAGTATGTGAGCTCCCTGGCAACCTTGACCCTGTGGGAACTGGGAGCTCTGGCTGCCCTAAATCATGCCTCACCCAGAATTTTGCTAGACAGGGGAAAAGGATCCTCGCTTTTGTGTCAAAGAGTGGCTGAGCATCCATTACTGGCTAGAAATCACCAGGGAGGGTAGATAAGCATCTTGATTCCAGAGGTGTGTTAGGCGGATTCAGTCGTCATGACAACTAGTAATTACCATGAAATGCCCCCTCGTTTACTGAACTATAAGGAGGGTTGATAGAAGCTGTGCTTTTCTCTTGAACACTTCTCCTTTTGCTTTATTTCCAGGCCTCCAGTCAGAAGCGGCCCCTGGATCTGGAGGCGGAGGGTATGGAGAGCACAAAGCGCCTAGCCGTGTGTGGGGCTGCCTTGTGAGCTTTGAACGAGAAAGAAATGGGCTCCCTTCCATGATGGCTGCAGTTGTCTTCGCCACCTTGAAGTCTTTTTTTCTTTTTTCTTTTTTTTCTGGACAGGGTTTCTCTGTGTAGCCTTGGCTGTTCTGGAACTTACTCTGTAGACCAGGCTGGCCTCGAACTCAGAAATCCACCTGCCTCTGCCTCCCAAGTGCTGGGATTAAAGGCATGCGCCACCACTGCCCAGCGTCTTTTCCTTCCTTCCTTCCTTCCTTCCTTCCTTCCTTCCTTCCTTCCTTCCTTCCTTCCTTCCTTCCTTCCTTCCTTCCTTCCTTTCTTTTAAAGGCTATACATTTTTTAAAAATATAGTCTATAATTCAATGATGGGAACAATTGCTTTTCCATCACTGATACACAATTAAAAATGTTGTGGAAGTTGGTCTCTGGGCTTATGTTTTATCACCTGCACTTTAGATGAATACCTTTTTTTAAATTTTATTTTAAGGGAAAACTTTAGCGGGTTGTGTTGAGAGATGGTTTAGTGATTAAGAACACTCCTGTAGAGGACCCATGTAACTCCCAGCACCCATGTAACTACATTTCTGTATCTGATGCCCTCCCCTGGCTTCTCTGGTCACCTACACATGTACACAGACACACAGATATTAAAAAGAATATTCTAGAACAATGTTTGTTGTGGTTTTTCGTCTGGATCCTTGAATTGCCAGTCTGCCTTCTCAGGATGTCACTCTGGTTTCAGGTTCATCTGTCTGAATACAAATTGTAGAAGTCCCTTAGAAGATCTGAGTCCCACTGGCCGTGGTTATCCACACCTTTAATCCCAGCACTCAGGAGGTGGAAACAGGAGAATGTTTGAGTTGACTTTGAGGCCTGCCTGGTCTTTAGAGCAACTTTTAGAACAGCCAGGGTACACAGAGACAAACTCTTCTTCCTCTCTCTTTCTCTCTCTTTCTCTCTCTCTCTCTCTCTCTCTCTCTCTCTCTCTTTTAGAACAGCCAGGGTACACAGAGACAAACTCTTCTCCCTCTCTCTCTCTCTCTCTCTCTCTCTCTCTCTCTCTCTCTCTCACACACACACACACACACACACACACACACACACACACACACACACACACACACACAGACTCAGTACCTTAGAAAGAAAAGGACAAGGCTGGAGAGATGGCTCAGCGGTTAAGAGCACTGACTGCTCTTCCAGAGGTCCCGAGTTCAATTCCCAGCAACTACATCGTGGCTCACAACCATCTGCAGTGGGATCTGATGCCCTCTTCTGGTGTGTCTGAAGACAGGGACGGTGTACTCACATACATAAATAAATCTTTAAAAAAGGTTAAAGAAAGACATGGTGATGTTGGGTGATTTGTAGTGGCTAGCTGCCAAGGAGCCTGTGGTGTTGCTTGTATTGTGGACCAGTCTGAAATTTATACCCCTTAGGTCCGATGGGTTCTCACACTCCATTAATCCATCCCAGACCTTGAGAAGCAGGACAGTGAGTTTGAAGGTAGCCTGAGCTGTATAGTGAGTCTTTTGCCTTAAAAGCAGACGAAACAAAGAATTGATGTTCACTCCTGTACAGTTTCCATCTCTGAAAACTCTCGGGGCTACATTAAATCCAGATATTAATTCCCCCCAATTGTTAGGCAGGTGACAGTGCTTCTTTAATTAGGTCCTCCAACCATCCTTGTGCTAGACATAAAGAAGTAAGGTGGGAGTTAGAGACTTCTCTCTAGTGGTTAAGAGCCTTAGTTGCCATGTTGCTGCTGAGGGCCATGTCTGCATCTATGGTCATGTAGTAGTAGGGGCCTGTTGATTTCTTGGCTCATGCAGACCTCCCTGATCTAGGCTGCCAGATGGGACTTCATAGATGTCCAAGGCCTGTGCAGAGCTGGCCCCACCCCTCACTGGCTGCAGTAAGTATTCTGGAAAGCTGGCCCCATCTCTCACTGGCTGCAGCAATCAGGAGAGCAGGCCTTCTACTTTGCAGGGGCAGCACAGAGCTGGCCTTTGTGATGGTGAGGACACACAGATGAGCTGACTCTACTGTCATGATGGGGCATGGGTGCAGTGGAGATGCCCTCCCCCAACCCTCAACACCTGAGGCAGTTAGGAGAGCTGGTTCTAGGTCATGAGAGCAGGCAGGACTTGGGAGAGTGGTCTTGCACCTCGCCTGGGCAACAGCTCGTCCTGAGGGAGTGAGAGTGGGAGAGCTGACCCAGCCCCTCACAGCCAGCTGCAGTATTGGGTGAGCTAGTAGGAGAGGTTGCCCTGGTGGTGCAGATAGGAGAGAGCTGGCAGGCTAACCCTCTCAGCTACCACCCAGACCCAGGGCTTTGAGTTGGCCCACCCCAAAATCTAACTCCTCTATGAACTACTGGAGCATGTGATCAATAAAAAGTTAAAAAAAAAAAAAAAAAAAAAGCATTAGCTGCTCTTCCAAGAGGACCTGAGTTCAATTCCCAACATCTTTTTGGTGGCTCAAAACTGTAACTTAAGCTGGGCAGTGGTGACGCACGCCTTTAATCCCAGCACTCAGGAGGCAGAGGCAGGCGGATTTGAGTTTGAGGCCAGCCTGGTCTACAGAGTGAGTTCCAGGACAGCCAGGGCTATACAGAGAAACCCTTTTTCAAAAAACCAAAACAAACAAACAAACAAAATAAACCTGTGACTTAGCTGCATGGTGGTGACACATACCTTTAATCCTCGCACTTGAGATGCAGCTGCAGGTGGATCTGGGGTTGAGGTCTACTGAGTGAGTTCCAGTAGAGACAGGACTGGAAACCCTGTCTCCATAAACCAAAAACTAAACCGAAACAAAAATCAAACAAACTGTACCTCCACCTTAAGTTGAGCTCATCTTAAGTTTGAGTTATTTTAAATAAAAGATGCAGTTAATAATTCCAATAATGCACACAGAATGTATGATATATGAGCTCCCTTGGTATCTCCATGGTTGGCTGGGAGTTATAGGGTCTCAGCACCCTCTGGCTTCTGTGGGCACCACACATGCAAGTGGTGCGTAGATATGCATACAAAAACACCCATTCACATAAAATTAGAAGGAGGAGGAGTCGGAGGAGTCGGAGTCGAAAGGACTCAACAGAGGTCTTTCTGACTCTGAATGAATGTCCTTTGTCTCTAGTTAATTTATTAAGTCATACTAAGGGGTGTTGACTCACACCACCAGAATCATAAGTGACAATCAAAGAATCATAATATCTAAAAAAAAAAATTTCTTTTTTCAAAATAGCATTTCTCTGTATAGCTTTGGCTTTCTTGTAGATCAGGCTGGCCTGGAACTCAGAGATCCAAACCGCCTCTGGCTCCTGAGTGCTGGGATTACAGGGGTAAGCCACCACCTCCTGGCTTAATTTTTTTAAGATTTATTTTTATTTTATGTAGGTGAGTATTGCCTGCCTGTATGTACACGGAATAGGATACTAGGGTCATTGGAACTGGAGTACAGATAAATTGTGAGTCACCTGGGATCTGAACCCAAGCGCTCAGCAAAAGCAGCAGGTTCTTTTAAACCATGTGTCTTTAGGACTCTTTACATCATTATGAACCCTGAACTGCCAAAAGTAACAAAAGGCTGCCTGTTGTGACAGTCCTTTGATGCTTAGAAATGAAAACATTGCTGGTGGCCTGCACTTTACCTCATAAGAAGTGGAATTTGTTTCAGGGGTTCACAGGAACACCTGCAGGGCAATTCTAATAGCAACTTCTGTTGTTTGTTTGTTTGTGACCACTGTAACTTTGCTAATTGATGAGAGCCCACACTGTAACTTATTGGCCAAGCTATCTTTTGAGCACTTCAGAAACTCATTACCAGGAGAAGACATTCAATTGTAAACAGTTAAAGGCGGTTGGTAGTTTCCCTTGGGAGGCTGTTCTGAGGTTCAGCTGGTCCAGTGCAGAGGGCAAATGGGAATTCAGGAGGCTTGACTATTTAATGCAACGAAGGTAAGGAAGATGTCTTAGTCAGGGTTTCTATTCCTGCACAAACATCATGACCTTGAAGCAAGTTGGGGAGGAAAGGGTTTATTCAGCTTACACTTCCATGCTGCTGTTCATCACCAGAGGAAGTCAGGACTGGAACTCAAGCAGGTCAGGAAGCAGGAGCTGATGCAGAGGCCATGGAGGGATGTTTCTTACTGGCTTGCTTCCCCTGGCTTGCTCAGCTGGCTTTCTTATAGAACTCAAGACTACCAGCCCAGGGATGGCACCACCCACAAGTGCCCCTTCCCCCTTGATCACTAATTGAGAAAATGCCTTACCACTGGATCTCATGGAGGCATTTTCCTCACCTGAAGCTCCTTTCTCTGTGATAACTCCAGCTTGTGTCAAGTTGACACACATAACCAGCCAGTACAGAAGATAAGAAAGAGGGTACCAAGACTGTGTGGCAGGGTTCTGTAGGAATGAGAAGCTAGGGGAAGGGAAGTCCAGGAGCTGGAGAAGTTTAGGGGGTGTGTGTGTGTGGTGAGAAGAGCCAAGAAGAGCCAAGAGCCCAGGTAATTGTTAAACTGAAAGAGTCTAGGGGCCAGCATGTACTTTGATATGATAATAGGCACCAAGAAGAGCCCTTCCACCCGAGTATATTTTGGCCCTGACACTGGAAATCTTTTTCTTCAGTAGATGGGTTTCTTTGTGGAAAGAACTGCATGAGAAGTAATCACAGACTAAAGACTTGAGGCATATTTGATGACAAGTTGATCCAGGTAGACAAGATCCAAGGCGCAGGTGTGACTGAAGGTGAAAGACACCCTCCCAGGAAGGACTCTGTTATGTGATCAGGAATGTTCAGGATTCAGTTATGTGCTCAGGAATATTCTTTTCTGTTTACTAGGTTAAGTTTGTGTCACTTGTATCTGATAAAGATGAAAGGAAAAAAACCAGTATGTAAAGATTCCAAGAGTAACCAACCAACCGGGCAGTGGTACACGCTATGAGGTAGTTTGAGGCCAGTCTGCTCTACACAGCAAGTTCCAGGCCGTCCACATGTACAAAGTGGGGGAAAATGTCCAAGAGATTCTTTAGCAGTAGGGGAAATGTTCTCTGTTCTTGTTTTTCCTCCCAGCTTTTATGTTTTTAGAGAGGTTTGTGGCAGAGAGATCTGGGAAAAATGGTTGGGTGAACTCTGCCCTGCTAATTACACAGGGTTTGAAAACTGAGCCCCCTTTCGATAATTTTTTGCTTTTATTTTTGGACTTTTGAAGGATACAGCAGGAATTATACCTTCCAGCTGGAAGGGCCTAGTTTGTGCCCGGCATTGTGCCTTATTATTATTATTTTTTAATGTGCTCTGGTGGTTTTTATATGTCTTAATGTGTGTGTGTGTTTATGTCTAGTTATCTTGGAACTGGAATTACACACAGTTGTTGAGTTGCCATGTGGCTGCTGGGAATTGAACCCTGGTTCTCTGGAAAAGTAGCTAGTGCTCTTAACCGCTGAGCCATCTCTTCAGCCTCTGTGCATGCATTATGGGTCACCATCAATCAACCCCAAGAAAAAGTCCAGGCCAGGTCTATGAAATATTACACGCACATGGTGAACATTGAAGAAATCAAGGCTCTCTCTTGACTTCCTGATAAGTTCATGTTTTTTGTTTTGTTTTTCGAGACAAGTTTCTCTTTGTGTATTCCTGGAATTCATGTGATCTGCCTACCTCTGTCTCCCAAGCGCTGGGATTAAAAGCGTGCACCACAATTTTATGTGCATTGATGATTTGTCTGCATACATGTGTGTGAGGATGTCAGATTCTCTGGAACTGGAGTTGCAATTGTGTGTTGTCATACGGATGCTGGGAATTGAACCCCGGTTCTCTGGAAGAGCAACCAGTGCTTTTAACCACTGTGCCATCTCTCCAGCTCCAAGTTCATAGTTTTTAAGGAGACGAGGCGCTGTACCTTTTCCAGCGATCCCTCGCTTCTTAACTGCTCAGAAACACAAGGTTTGGCCTTCAAAGAGCCACTCAGTGAGGGCTAGTCCTTGGATGTAGGGCTTCTGAAGATTCGATCCTAGCTGGACAAGGGAGAGCGCTAACGCGGTACGCGGAGGCCAGCATTCGCCGAATCGCCTACCCTGGCGCGCCTTCACGCGCCCCGGCCCCGCGTGGTGCCCCCCGGGTGGTCCGCAGTGCGGCGGGCGGCCGCGCACAGCCGGGAACAGCGAGAGCCCCGCTCCGGGAGGGCTCAGGCCGGGAACGCACTTGCGCGGTGCGAGCTGGCTCGGCGCGCGCGCGCGTGCGCGGTGAGGGCGGGGGCGCTCGGCGGCGCGCGGCACGGCAGGAACATGGCGCGCGGGAGCGGTGCGCGCGCCTAGCTGGCGGGACCGTTAGCTCAAGGCAGACGCCGACGGGCCCCGCGGGGATGGAACAGCCGCCGCCTCTGGCGCCCGAGCCGGCCTCGGCGCGGAGCCGCAGGCGGCGGGAACCGGAGTCTCCGCCGGCGCCGGTGAGTGTGAGCGGGGCGCGGGCCGGGAGACTTTCTTTGTGAAACTCTGTCGGTGCGAGCCGGGCCGGGCCTCGGCGGCCGACGATGACCTGCAGGCGGAGGCCCCCCGATCGGCAGGGTTCGAGCCCCGCAGCGAAGCATTAGGCAGACCCTGTGCATCATCTGCCTGCCTGCCTCAGTTTCCACGGCTGTATGCTTGGAATGCATTGGGCACCTAATGTCCCGCACCTCCTCTTCCTCGACCCCGCCCCCTCGGAGCGGGACGGGGCTGGGGCTCGAGGCGGGGTCATCCGAGTCCTCCCGGGCTGTAGCCTGCAGCTGCAGGGAGGTTCGGGGTCGCCATCCCTGATGTGGTTGCTAGGGAGTGGGCTTTCAGCCCCTAGAAGGCAACAAGGTTGTTGGTGTCTCACCACCGGCAGGTACTGGAGAGCTTTAGGTCCACCTGGGCTTCCAAGTGTTTGGGTGTGTCTCTCAGAGTGAGGGATGCTGAGCAAAATGGACTTTTCCTGGCTGGAGTAGTGCAGCCTTTCTCTCTCTACTCTGTGGTGTGTTTTCAAGCCACTAAGTAGCCGGGGTATAAGTAATAATCTGGAGCCACACACTGTACCACGAGACACATGCACAAAGTGGTTTCCCAAGGCAGAGAACGAAAATTTAAAATTTTAGCAAGCCCTCGAAGTTGTGACTGGGGGAGTCTGGCTAGCTGGAAAGCGTCCCACAAGCAGACAACTCCCCTTGCGTGGTGCGTGGTGCGTAGCATGTAGTAGATGTTCAGTATATATTTGTAGGACTGAATGACTCTGGGGTTGCAACTTAGGAGACCTGGAGACACTTCGCATATCTTTTGAGATAAATATGTCAGTCTTCATATGATTTTTCTCAGCTCCCAGGTTAAGTTTTGTCACTATTTATAATGTGATATTTCCAGTGTGTTTTAGTAAACAACAAGATATATGTTGATTAGTATAAAAGATCAGCTCTGTGTATCCCAGCTCGATTAAATTAATTCTGAGGGTCAGGGAGATAGATGTCTTAGTGAGTAAAGGTGTCTGCTACCATACCTGAGTTGGATTCCTGGGACTCACACAGTAGGATAGAATGGACTCTGTCAAGTTGTCCTTTGACCTCTCCCCAGTTCACAAAACATACACAGGCACACACACACACACACACACACACAGAGAGAACAATAAAATAAAAAAAAATTAAATCTGAATTTAAAAAATGCACCATTTCTTTGTCTTCATTTGAGAACTATCATCCTAGTCTTCTAGGATGTTTTGCACTTTCTTAAAAAATGTTTAAAAGCAAGTGTTTCGTTTACATAGATCTGCATGTAGCGGAGGTGGACGGGATGTCGGATCCCCTCTGGAGTTACATGTGGTTAGTTAGGAGCCACCAAGTGGGTGCTGAGACCTGAACCCTGGTCCTTTGCAAGAGTGGCTAGTGCTTTGAACCCGAGTCATCTCATCACCAATATTTAAGTTTCTATCACGCCAATCCTGATTATTATTTATTCAGGAAAGTTGGCAACTGCTCTCCTGTATGCATTTTTTCTCCCAATAAATCCGTTGTTTGATGCTATGGATTTTCTCCCTTCATGCTGTTGAATTTCAGTAAATAGAGAATTCAAGTATAAGACAGGACCGTAAGAGGTGAGATTGAGTCTGGAGGAGAAAAACAGAAAAGAAAAGGGATATGATGTCCAGTGTGGTACCTTATAACATGTAGGAATATTTTCTTTAAAAAAAATTGTCTTTAGGGGTCGGTGAAATGGATCAGTGGGAAAAGTGCTTTCTATGCAGGCAGAGGGAGTGGAGTTCCATCCCCAGCTCCCACCCGAGGCTGGACAGGTGGCAGGGACCTGTAACCCCAGAGCTGGGAATGTGGAGGTGGTGGAGGTAGGTGGTGGAGGGAGGTGGATCCCTGGTGCTCACTGGCCAGCTAGCCTCTCCAAAACAGTGGGTTTTGGGTTCAGTGAGAAGTCTCTTAAAAAGCACGAGAAAGCCTGGCGTGGTGGCACACACCTTTAATCCCAGCACTCAGGAGGTAGAGGGAGGCAGAACTTTATGAGTTCAAGGCCAGCCTGGTCTACATAGAGAGTTCCAGGACAGCCAGGACTGTCGTTACACAGAGAGATCCTGTCTCAAAAAACAAAACAAAACAAAAAAACTCCAATCAATCAATCAACCACCACCACTACCACCTCCACCACCACCACCACCACCACCAACAAAAACAAGAACAAAAACCCAAAACCAACCATAAAAAAAAAAAAAAAAACCATAAAAAGATAAGAAAAGCTTCATTCCCTGTGAGTGTGGTGGTGCATACCTTTAAGCCCTGTACCTGGGAGGTGGGGGTAAGAGGATCTGTGCAGGTTTGAGGGCAGCCTGGTCTACATAGTGAGACCTGTCTTTAAAACAACAACGACAAAACAAACAGAAAAGCTTTATTCCCAACCAGTACATCTACAGCACAAGTCCTGCACCCAGGACTCGGGGAACGTTGTGGAAGGTGGAGACATAAAGGTTGTAAGAACCTGTGGAAAAAGGTATCTGTTGTGAGACCGTTCCCAATATGGCTGCGGAAACGTGACCCGAACACGCAGCACGGCACAGATGGTCATGTGGAAGAGGAAAACTCAGGAAGTCTTACACAGAGCACTACAGGAAGGGCAAGGAATGCTGGGAGTCAGGGAAGGAGTCCACTGGGGACAAATACAGGGATTGGTTATCTGATACCAAATGGTCAGCCCTGAAAACATACCTGTAAGTAATACCGTGAGGACTGCTGAAGTTGTATTCATGTGTTTAGAAAATATATATATATTACATTACATACACACGCACACACATATATTACACACACATACATGTATATTACATTACACACATGTACACACATGCATGCACACACATGAATGAATATGACGACAAGTGATAAAAAGAGGCCATGGATTGAAAGTCAGCAAGGACGGGGTGTGTGGGACAGGGGTGTGTGGGACAGGGGTGTGTGGGACAGGGGTGTGTGGGACAGGGGTGTGTGGGACAGGGGTGTGTGGGACAGGGGTGTGTGGGAAGGAGGAAAGGGAGGGGGGAAACATGTAATTATTTTATAATCTACAAAAATTTTTTTTTTTTTTTTTAAAGATTTATTTATTTATTATATGTAAGTACACTGTAGCTGTCTTCAGACACCCCAGCAGAGGGCATCAGATCTCATTATAGATGGTTGTGAGCCACCATGTGGTTGCTGGGATTTGAACTCAGGACCTTCGGAAGAGCAGTCAGTGCTCTTACCCGCTGAGCCATCTCTCCAGCCCCATAATCTACAAAAATTAAAAATACTTTTCAAAACTTATTGAAAAAAATAAAACTTTTGGCAGCAGCACCAAGTACATGAACTAACTATTAAATAGATAACAATGTTGAACACTCAAACACATAAAAAAAATAAAATATTTTTAAAGATCTTTAAAAACTAAAAGTTCCCAATTGAGCCAGGCATAGTGATTTATGCCTAAAGTCCCAACTTTTGGGAGACTGAGGCAGGAGAATTATTATGAATTTGAGGCCAGCCAGGTCAGGCTGATTCCAGAGTGAGGCCCTGTAAAATGAGAAAGACCGAGCTGAAGGTTTGACTCTGTGATTTAAGAGCTCTTGCTGATCTTCAGAGGGCCTAGGTTTGGTTCCCAGTACTTACACTGAGTGCTGCCCAACTGTCTATAATTCCACTTTCAGGGTGGCTGATACTCTCTTTTAGTCTCCACTATATGTATGTTGTGTGCGCGCGCACACACACACACACACACACACACACACACTGAACAAACATATATATATATATATATATATATATATATATATATATATATGTTTGTTTGTTTTTGTTTTTTCGAGACAGGGTTTCTCTGTGTAGCCCTGGCTGTTCTGGAATTCACTCTGTAGACCAGGCTGGCCTCAAACTCAGAAATCCACCTGCCTCTGCCTCCCAAGTACTGGGATTAAAGGCGTGTGCCACCACTGCCCGGCAGATATATTTAAAAAAGAGAAAACAAAGTATAAAACTAATATAGCCTTTGTTTATTCAAAGATAGGTCTCCTCCCTAGAGATAGGTCTCATTACCCTAGACTGTACGTGAGCTTGCTGTGTACCTAAAGGTGATGCCCTTGATCCGCTGGTTTTCCTGCCTCTGCGTCCCAACTGCTGGTGTTACAGGCATGGACCAACATATGGAGCTGGGATCAAACCCACAGCTTCATTTACCAACTGAGTTACATCTTTGGCATCTTATGAATTTGAAAAACGACCTCTTTTGAACCACAGGAATAATTTGGTATCAGGTTAAAAAGATGTTTCAGCAGTTAAGAGCATGTGCTGTTCATCCAGAGGACTCAGGTTCAGTTCCCAGCACCCGCATGGCAGCTAACAACCTTCTGTATCTCCAATTCTAGAGTATCCAGTACCCTTTTCTGGCCTCCTGGGCACTACACACATTCTGCACAGTTTTATAGACAGGCAAAATATCCATATACATACAATAAATTAAAAAAGGAATAACTTGGTGAGGTGAAAGTGACTTCGTGTGATTAAAAAAATAACGGCTAAGAGGCAAAGGCAACGCGTGTGTTTGTGTGTGTGTGTGTGCGTGTGCATGTGTGTGTGTGTGTACAGATGTGTGTGTGTGCGTGTGTGTGTGTGTGTGTGCGTATGTATGTGTGTATCTGGATGTGTGTATATGTGTGCGTGTTTGTGTGTGTGTGTGTGTGTGTAGGCTGCTTGTGC
Organism: Uromys caudimaculatus; assembly: GCA_028551405.1. Classification (NCBI taxonomy): domain Eukaryota; kingdom Metazoa; phylum Chordata; class Mammalia; order Rodentia; family Muridae; genus Uromys; species Uromys caudimaculatus. The sequence goes on from CM052721.1 coordinate 33,392,963, forward strand.
CTGTATGTGTGGAGGCCAGGGGTTGGCATTCTGTGACTTTCTGGTTTTTTATTTTTATTTATCTTGAGACAGGTTGTTTTAGTCAGTTCCATTGCTCTGAAGAGACACCATGACCACTGCAACTCATAAAAGAAAGCATTTAGTTGGCGCTTGCTTACAGTTTCACAGATAAACTAGTCCAATAGTTAATTTGTTCATCATTATTGTCATGGTGGGAAACATGGTAGCACATAGGAAGACATGGGATTAGAGAAGTAGCTGAGAGGTCTACTTCTGTGTCCAAAGGCGGCAGGAAGAGCGAGCCACTGGGCCTAGCATGGGCTTTGAAACCTCAGAGACACAGCACCTCCAACAAGGCCACGCCTCGTAATCCTTTCAAATCGTGCCACTCCCTGAAGACCGTGCATTCACATCTGTAAACCACACAGGGTCTCTCTACATAGCTTTGGCTGTGATAGAACTCATTCTTTGGACCAGGCTGGACTCAAACTCACCCGCCTCTGCCTCCTGAGTGCTGAGATGAAGGCCTGTGCCACCATGTCAGACGACTTTATTTTTTGAGGCAGGGTCTCTCCCTGGACCTGGAGCTTTTGCTTTGTCTAGCGCCTAGATCCACTTGTCTCCACTCTCACAGGGCTGGTCATGATTAGTTTTTATGTGGGTTTTGGGGACCCTAACTGTCTTAGGGTTTCTATTCCTGCACAAACATCATGACCAAGATGCAAGCTGGGGAGGAAAGGGTTTATTGAGCTTACACTTCCATGCTGCTGTTCATCACCAGAGGAAGTCAGGACTGGAACTCAAGCAGGTCAGGAAGCAGGAGCTGATGCAGAGGCCATGGAGGGATGTTTCTTACTGGCTTCCTTCTCCTGGCTTGCTCAGCTGGCTTTCTTATAGAACCCAAGACTATCAGCCCAGGGATGGCACCACCCACAGGGGCCCTCCCACCTTGATCACTAATTGAGAAAATGCCTTACCACTGGATCTCATGGAGGCATTTTCTCAACTGAAACTCCTTTTTCTGAGATAACTCCAGCTTGTTCAAGTTGACACAAAACCAGCCAGTACAATTGACCCTTTGTCAACTTGACACACAAATATATCACTGTTAAGTCTCAACCCTTACTTTCTTATTCATCCCCAAGATCTAAATAACTTTAAAAGTCCCACAGTCTTTGCAAATTCTTACATATCAAAAATTCAACCCCTTTGAAAATATCCAGTCTCTTAGAATTCAAAGTCTTTTTACCATTAGAAGTCTCTTAACTGTGGGCTCCACTAAAATACCTTCTTCCTTCAGGAGGGAATATATATCAGGGCACAGTCACAATCAAAATCAAAATCAAACTCCAACTGTCCAATGTCTGGGATACACTCACAATCTTCTGGATTCCTCCAAGGACTTGAATCACTTTTCCAGCTCTGCCCTTTGTAGCACACATGGCTCCAAATAGATGCCTGTACTCCACTGCTGCTGCTGTTCTTGGTGGTCATCTCATGGTACTGGCATCTCCAAAACACTGCTGGCTTCCGCTGCAACTAGGCTTTACCAACAGCCTCCAATAGGCTCTCCCCATGGTGCCAAGCCTCAACTCCCCTGCATAACCCCTTCAATCCTGGGCCATCAATAGCAACTGAGGCTGCACCTTCACCAATGGCCTCCTGTGACCTCTCACAGTGCCCATGCCTCAGCTGCTCTTCATGACTCCTTCATGCCTTCAAAACCAGTACCACCTGGGTGACTCTTACACATTACCAAGTCCAGCCACAGCACAAGGTACAATCCTGGCTATCTCTGGAATGCAGTCTCTGTGCTCTCAGAAAACACTTCTCAGAAGATTTCACCTCAGTGATGCTGCTTTCCTCTTAATCACCGCCAATTTCCCAGCTCCAGCCAACCAGCATCAATAGTCCCAGCAATGCAATGGTTTTGTTTTAGTAGTTCTGATATCTTGTAATTCACAGCTGATCCTTCAGCCCCAGCTAACCAAAACCACAGAATCTTCACAGTCAAAATAGCAATGGCCCTGATAAGAGTCTTTAATCTTCCCTCTGAAATTTCACAAGCCAGGCCTCCATCTTCTGCACTGTTCTCAACATTATCTTCCAAGCTCCTACACAACATTCCACAGAGCTCTTAACAACGAATGGATCTTCTAACCCAAAGTTCCAAAGTTCTTCCACAGTTCTCCCCAAAACATGGTCAGGTTGTCACAGGAATACCTCACTCCTGGTACCAATTAGTCTTAGGGTTTCTATTCCTGCACAAACATCATGACCAAGATGCAAGTTGGGGAGGAAAGGGTTTATTGAGCTTACACTTCCATGCTGCTGTTCATCACGAAAGGAAGTCAGGACTGGAACTCAAGCAGGTCAGGAAGCAGGAGCTGATGCAGAGGCCATGGAGGGATGTTTCTTACTGGCTTGCTTGCTTCTCCTGACTTGCTCAGCCTGCTTTCTTATAGAGCTCAAGACTACCAGCCCACGGATGGTACCACCCACAGGGGCCCTCCGCCCTTGATCACTAATTGAGAAAATGCCT
>CM052721.1:33396004-33413759 GCA_028551405.1 Uromys caudimaculatus
GTTTCTATTCCTACACAAACACCATGACCAAGATGCAAGTTGGGGAGGAAAGGGTTTATTGAGCTTACACTTCCATGCTACTGTTCATCACGAAAGGAAGTCAGGACTGGAACTCAAGCAGGTTGGGAAGCAGGAGCTGATGCAGAGGCCATGGAGGGATGTTCCTTACTGGCTTGCTTGCTTCTCCTGGCTTGCTCAGCCTGCTTTCTTATAGAGCCCAAGACTACCAGCCCACAGATGGTAACATTCACAAGGGGCCCTCCCCCCTTGATCACTAATTGAGAAAATGCCTTACCGCTGGATCTCATGGAGGCATTTTCTCACCTGAAGCTCCTTTCTCTGTGATAACTCCAGCTTGTGTCAAGTTGACACACAAAACTAGCCAGTACAGGCAGGAGGAACATGGTGGCATTCAGGCAGACATGGGGCTGGAGGAGCTGAGAGTTCTACATCTTCTAGTGGAAGACTGGTTTCCAGGCAGCTAGGATGAGGGTCTTAAAGCCCACGCCCACCATGACACACCCACTCCAAGAAGGCCACACCTCCTAATAGTGCCACCCCCTGGGCGGAGCATATAGAAACCACCACACATATATGTGTGCATAAATCCTAAGTTGAAGATAACTTCAGTGAAGGGTAAATAAGCTGGGAATGATGGTGTACACACTGCCCAGCATCCAGGCCAGGTTAAGGCCACTGTAAGCTGGGAATGGTGGTGTACACACCGCCCAGCATCCAGGCCAGGTTAAGGACACTGCTTTAATTAAGACAAAACTTACCATGTATTCAAAGCACATAACCTACCAAACATAGTCTGCCTTTAATATGCTCAATGCATTCAGGCTCACAGTTAGGCCTCCATAAGCTGGGTATGGTCCTCATGCTTGTAATTCTAGCCCAAGAAGGAAGACTTCAGGTCTGAGGCTAGCCCAGCTTTGATAGACAGTTCTCTAAGATAGCTTGGGCTGCTTGGCAAGCTCCGTTTTAAAAACAACTGATGACGTCGTTTCTGGGTGGGTGTAGCAGTGGGGGTGAGGCGGGGCGTGCAGTGCTAGGGAGCACCAAGCCACGGGGTCATGGGAGCTGTGGTGCCTGGGCACACATCTTCTTCACAGAGAATGCAGGGAACACGTTTCTGGCTGAAGTCAGTCTCCAACATTCCCACCAATTTCATTAAAAGTTGGGCTACGCAGTTTGGAGGATCACCTTCTTCTCAGATGGTTTTAAATCAAAGCAGCAAAAATAGATAAGAAAAGATAAAGCATCCAGAGAAGAAGATTGCTGCCAGGCGGTAACTGAGTAAGAAGCTCATCTCCAAATGCCACGTCTTGTACCTGATCCTGGTCACGGGCTCAGTGACGGGCACACCCATATTTAGGAGGTGCTAAGAGGGTGCCTGGTTTGAATCTTTCTAGGCACACTTTTATACAGCGAGTCCCTTTAGGAGTCAGGTCTCACTTTCCGTGCTGTTGGAGTTGGGTACTCTAGGCTGGCTGGCTCATGGGCGTCTGGTGATTCTCCTGTCTGCCTCCCAGCTTGCCATAGGATTGCTGGGATTTCAGCCTTATCCAGCAGGGACGAGGGCACGAGGCTTCCCTGTAGCTGAATAGATGATGCCTCAGCTCTAGCCTTCTCTCTCTCTCTCTCTCTCTCTCTCTCTCTCTCTCTCTCTCTCTCTCTCTCTCTCTCACACACACACACACTAGCAGATAGCACAAGTGATTCCTGTATACTTTTCACCTGCATCCTCTGCTTTTAACATTTTTACCATATTTAGCTGATAGTTCTTTTTCTGACTATATCATTTTTACTACTATTTTTTGAACCATTTGAGACCAAATTGAAGACAGATTGTCTTACCACTTCTAAACCCTTCAGAATATATTGTGGATATTCTGCTAAAATAACCACAATGCAACCAACAGTTCAGTGTTGGCTGTTGGATTCATTCATGGTCTGAGAGGGCTCGAAGGGCTTGGGAAGCCGTAGTCCTGGGGCTCTGCCACTCACAGCTCACTTAGCCTTTCACAGGCTTAGATTGGCTCAGCTCAGCAGCCACTGCTGTCTTCTGTAGTCATCCCATGGCACTGCACTTACGGTTACCGTCTCCACTGCAATGGGGCTGCCCGTCACCAGTAGCTTCTGCAGGCTCTCCTTGGGAAGGCTACTCCTGCTCCATAGTGCCAGCCCTCGATTGTTCTCCATGCAGCATCACCAGAGCCTCTCTTGGTTCCAAGCCTCAGCTCTTCTCTTTGACTTTAGACTCTGTACCACCTGCTTTCTAAGGCAGGTTTATGAGAAACTGTGCCAAATCGGTTTTAGAGATTGTGCAGATGGGACCATGAGTACAGGATTCTTTTCAAACAGAAGGAATTCAAAAGTGGCACCAAAGGTTTGGTTATCAAAGAAGAGTCAGCATTTGAGAATGTCCTTCCTACTTACTAGATAATAACAGAACTCCTTGCTTATGGAGGCTTGAAAACGTAGGCTAACTCCTTCAATTAGATGGAGAGAAAGGGTTTGGTCTTTCTTTTAAAAAAAAATAGAATTTCACATGACTTTTCTTATGTTATGCTCAAATTAAATACAATTTACCCTTTAAGGGAGTGAGGTATGTGCCCGTTCATGGAAGTCCTATGTAGTTTTATTTTATTTGTTTGTTTATTTATTTATTTATTTTTGTTGTTTTGTGCCCTTTTTTGTTTGTTTTTTCATTTTTTGTTTTTTTTTAGGCGAGGTTTCTCTGTGTTGCCCTGGCTGTCCTGGAACTCTGGCCTCAAACTCAAAGATCTGCCTGCCTCTGCTCCTGAGTGCTGGGATTAAGGCCTATGCTGCCACCACCTGGCTTTGTGTTGTGTTTTTGAGACAAGCTCTAAGTATATTGTTTAGGCTGGCTTTGAAGCGATGGGGTTAAGCAGTCTTCTTGTCTTAGTCTTCTAAAAACACTGCAAGTATAAGCCTGTGCCACAGTGTCCTGCTCCTGTGTGGTTTTGTAGCTTCACACTATCTTAGGATATAGTTTTTCTCTATTGCTAATTTGTAAGAATCTTATATGTGCTTGTAGTTTTGTAATTTTCACTAAATAACCTCTTTGTATTAGCAGTCATTCTGTTGTTTGTGGTACTTGAGATTGAACCTGATACCTCACACATGCTAGCTAGGCCAGCACTGTACTGTTGGATTACAACTACACGCCAAAGTTTGCCTTTTTATGTCCAGGTGGATAGAGGAACTTCTGGTGTCTCCTTTCATGTCTCACATACTCTATAAGTTATATGACAGTACTTAATAAATAGTTGCATATGTAGCACTGTATCAGCTGTTCCTTGATTATAAGCAAGGCATACATTTTTATCTGGGCATGGTAGCACATGACTGACTTTCAGCACTGAGAGCTGATACAGGAGGATGACTATGAAGTCAGCCTAAGTTGCATAGTAAGTATCTGCATTTAAGAAAACAAAAACCAACAGAACCAAAAATGTAGTACATTTAAATTTTCTCTTTAGACAAAGTACCTATAGTGCTGTGTGTTTACTTTAGATAGTGTGTCTGTAGTACTGTGTGTTTACTTTAGATAATGTATCTGTAGTACTGTTTGTTTACTTTAGACAGTGTATCTGTAGTACTGTTTGTTCACTGTGTCCAATTTGTGTTTTAATCATCTCATCTTTTCTCCTTGGCTCAGCCTTATGAGATCACCATAGTGGAGGTTTCTCCCCATCTCTAACAGATAATGAAAACTGAGATCAGGAGGAATTGTGGGTTAACAAAATGAATTGGTATGTGTGGAAGTTTTTCATAAAATAGACTAAAAGCATGAATTCTGTATCTCTGTACATTAGGCTATTGTTAATCTTATTTTAAGTCTAATATTCTTGTCCCTTGTTATATATTTTTCCATGTAAGTAGATCATATTAGTTGTCATATTGTTGATAAGAACCCTGTAATTTTGTTGGTATTCATGGAAAACTGAAAATAGTGCAGTCTATTTCTTGGTCAGGTCTGTGTTCTGCCTAAATATTGAAGATAATTCTTAGCCCCTTCCACTAGTCACATCTTAGTTTAGGAAATAGTGGTGAAATTGTATTTAGCTAACAAACTAAAATACAAACTCAATTTTTTTTGTGTCAGTCGTTTCTTTTGTTGGGATTTGGGTGTTTTTTATAATGATATGATATAAGTTAAATAAGCAGGAAGTGGCGTAGAAAGAAAGATGTTACCAGTGTGTGAGAGAATGGGGAGAAATAGCATTTTGTTTCATAGGCAAAGGTTTCATTTCATAAGAGGAAATGTCCTGGGCTTGTACAACAACATGAATGTACACCACAGAACCCAACATTTGAGACTGGCAGACATGGTGAGTCTTGTCCTACCGTGTTTTTATGACAAAACCAATTTCAAAAGGTGTAAAATATGTGCAGTTTAACAAATGTTCAGAGCCTACTACCTAGAGTGAGAAGATGGTATTCATTTGCAGTGATTATTTGTGAAATTAAGTGTAACTGCATGTTAGCATTCTACTGATAGAAAAGCCTAGAGGGCTCTACAGCACAGAAATTATCATGGGTGACAGAGGACCCTGACCTTAGGTTTTTTGTTATTGTTCTAATCTGCTCAGTTAACATGGTGAGCAGTATTTTCATACAGTGCTTTTTCATTCTGCTTTTCCTTGTAAGAGCAAAAGGTTTGTTATGTTTAATGATTCTTCCATGTTTTCACCCAGGAACCTAGCTTCTGGGTGTCTGTCTGGCACTCACTGTACGCTCATTGGAGATAACTCAGCCTCTGCACAGTTAACAAGTGGTTAAGTGATTAGCCTAGAACCCTAGAGTAGTGGCTGTAACTTCCAAGAGTTATGCAGGGCAGCCTCACTCTTCACCTGCCATTAAGATGTTAGTGGATGCTGTGGCTCTGTCCCTTGCTCTGAAGATAGATTTAAAAATCACTTTCCACTATACAGCTCCCAGGCTCATACCCTAGTAATTTTCTAAGTATTAATTTTGCTTTTAGTGCTACATACTAGTGATTCCCAGCAATTTAAATCATCGGATGTGGACCATATAGCTTAATTTTTTAAGAGTTTTATTAGCATACATTAATTATATACAATAATAGATGTCATTATGACATTTCCATACATATGTGTGATGTAATTTGATCAGTCACCCTGAAAGACCCTCATAATGAGGAAACCCTCACTCAAGCCTTGGGATAGCGCAACCCCCCAAGAAACTCACGAGAGACCATTCTTGCTGCAAACGCACAAGGTTTATTCGGGGAACCAGTGCACTGGGGCCGAGCTCGTAACCCGCTCAGGGGCAGAGGAGTCCCTGAGCAGTTAAAGTCAGGGGTATTTAAAGGAAAAAACCACAAAGCAAGGGGTGGGGAACGGAAAGAATTTGCGTTACGGGGAAGTACAGAATGTTCCAACTCGGTCACAAGACAGTTATAAAAACATTTTTGTGGTTAGCTGGTTCCTGGAACAGGGTGTACTGGCCCTGGGGCCAGGTCAGGGTCAGCCGATTCTCATGGGAGAGTGCAGTCAGGTGGGGTTTTGCCCAGGCATGCAGTTTCTAGTCTCGGCTCTAGGTTTGCTAGGGGCCTAACCTTTCTTATAAGGGGGTCAGGTCTTTCAACCCCATTACCCTTTCTTGGCCCCCTTCTCCCACCAATCTTTTCACTTTCTCAATTAGTCTCCCCTTTCCTTTTTTTTTAAAAAAATGAATCATTCCATTCATTTACATTTCAAATGATATTGCCCTTCCGGGTTACCCCTCAACAGCCCCCTCACCCCATCTGCCCTCTTCCCCATCCCCTTCACCCCTATGAGGGTGCTCCCCTACCCACCTACCCATTCCAGCCCCACTGCTCCAGCATCCCCCTACCCTGGGGCATCAAACCTCCACAGGACCCAGGGCCCTCCTCTCATTGATGTCATACAAGGCCATCCTCTGCTACATATGTGTCTGGTGGCATAGATCATTCCCGGTACACTCCTTGCTTGGTGGTCTAGTCCCTGGGAGCATTGGGTGGTCTGCCCAGCCAACATTGTTCTTCCTATGGGGTTGCAATCTCCTTCCATTCCTTCAGTCCTTCCACCAGCTCCCCAGCAGGGGTCCCCAAGCTCACTCTGATGGTTGACTCCAAGCATCCAAATCTACGTTGGTCAGGCGCTGACAGAACCTCCCAGGAAATAGCCACACCAGGCTCCTGTCAGCAAGCACCTCTTGGCAACAGCAACAGTGTCGGGGCTTGGCGTCTGCAGACAAGATGGATCCCCAGATGGGGCAGTCCCCGGATGGCTCTTCTTTCAGTCTCTGCTCCATTTTTTGTCCTTGTCTTTCCTCTGGACAGGAACATTTCTAGGTTAGAAACTTTGAGATGGGTGGGTAGCCCCATCTCTCGACTGGGGGCCGTGCTTATCTACTGGAGATGATCTCTACAGGGTCTACCTCCCCTTCACTGCACATGTTCCAGCTAAAGTCATCCCTGTTGGGTCCTGGGAGCCTCTCACTTCCCTGGCGTCTGGGACCCTCCAGTGGGTCTGCAGTTCCTCATCCCCACTACTACATATTTTTATTCGATTTCCTGACCCTCTGTACGTCTCTTCTGTCCCCTCCAGTACCTGATATTGCCCCCTTTGTTTCTTCCCCCTCCTCTGTCCCTCCCAGGTCCCCCTTCCCTCCACCTGCAATCATCCTGTTCTCCCCTCAGTGCAGGACTGAAGCATCTACACCCTGGTCTTCCTTCCTCCTAAGCTCCATCTGGTCCGTGGGTTGTGTCATGGCATTGTGAGACTTTGGGCTAATAACCACTTATCAGTGAGTACATACTATGTGTGTTCTTTTGTGTCTGGGTTACCTTACTCAGGATGGTATTGTCTAGTTCCATCCATTTGCCTGAGAATTTCATGAAGTCATCGTTTTTAATAGCTGAGTAGTACTCCATTGTGTAAATGTACCACATTTTCTGTATCAGTTCTTCTGTTGAGGGACATCTGGATTCTTTCCAGCTTCTGGGTATTATAAATAAGGCTGCTATAAACATAGTGGAGCATGTGTCCTTGTTATATATTGGAGCATCTTTTGAGTATATGCCTAGTAGCTGGGTCTTCAGGTAGTACTATTATCAATGTTCTCAAGAACTGCCAAATTTATTTCCAAAGTGGTAGTACCAGCTTGCAGTCCCACCAGCAATGGAGGAGTGTTCCTCTTTCTCCTTTGTTCTGGCCCAGCACGAGGACACAGACCTACATGTCCTGTACTCTCTAGACGTTGGGAAAGCAGACTGGACCTTTCCACCATGGCCTGTAACCTTTCTTTCTCCTCAGCCTGCATGCTCAGGTCCAGCTGGTAAACCTGTAGGTCAGAGGTCCCTCAGCCCAGGCTTAGGTTTGCTCAATACGCTATGACCCCCTGACGTTATCATGAGCCTAGAGGGGAGACCAGCAGCAAAACAGTGACTTCCTGCGGCCCCTGATAAAGACTACTGGAGCCTGGTGATCCTTCTAGGGACACCCTGTGGGCACATATCCCACATGACCACTTCTGGGCCCAGGCTTTGCTTGGCCCTGACCTGCACAGCTGCAAGGGACCATGGTGGGCTGGGGATTTCTTCTCTATATGGTTCCCATCAGCCCCCACCCTCCCCTGAGCCATAGGGTTCCCCAAGTCTCATGGAGGCAGGGATGGAGGTAGCCAGAACCTTTTTCCACAGCAGGACCCGAGGCGGCTTATGTGTGGCTCACTCTCCAGCTTCAGGCCTTCGCCCTTTTTTGTCTGTCTCTTTCTGTCTCTCTTGTCCATCATAAGCTGGGCTCTGCAGTTGTCAAACCCTGAGCCCACAGTTCCAGCTCTTGCACCAGGACAGTGGATGACCAAGTGGGAGGAAGAAATTGTCAGCCATACCAGCCAGACCCACAGGGTCTTCTGGCTCTCTTCCTGACTCCTTCCCTCTGCACTTTGCATCCTGTAAGCTAGACTCTGGCAGCCACAGTGCCCAGCTCTAATTTATGAACTCCATTTTTTAATTGGGTTATTTGGTTCTTCTTGAGTTCTTTGTATATTTTGGATATTAGCTCTCTATCAGATGTAGGGTTAGTAAAGATCTTTTCCCAATCTGTGGGTTGCCATTTTGTCGTATTGACAGTTATAAATATTGATGTAAAAATATTCAGTAAAATTCTTGCAAACCAAATCCAAGACACATTAAAACGATCATTCACCATGACCAATTAGGCTTCATCCCAGGAATGTAGGGTTGGTTCAATATATGGAAATCCATGAATATAATCCTCTGTATAAACAAACTCAAAGGAAAAAAAACTATATGATCATTTCATTAGATGCTGAAAAAGCCTTTGACAAAATACAACACCCCTTCACGTTAAAAGTATTGGAGAGATCAGAAATTCAAGGTCCACACCTAAACAAAATAAAAGAAATATACAGCAGACCAATAGCCAACATCAAGCTAAATGGAGAGAAACTCGAAGCAGCCCCATTAAAATCAGGAACAAGGCAAGGCTGCCCTCTCTCTCCCTATCTATTCAATACAGTACTCGAAGTTCTAGACAGAGCAATGAGACAACAAAAGGAGATCAAAGGGACACAAATTGGGAGGGAGGAAGTCAAGATCTCACTGTTTGCAGAGGATGTGATCGTACACATAAACTACCCCAAAACTCCACCAGAGAGCTCCTACAGATGATAAACAACTTCAGCAAAGTGGCCAGATATAAAACTAACTCTATCAAATCAGTAGCCTTCCTATACTCAAACGATAAAAGGGCTAAGAAAGAAATTAGGGAAACAACACCCTTCACAATAGTCACAAACAATATAAAGTATCTTGGTGTGACTCTAACCAAGCAAGTGAAAGATCTGTATGACAAGAACTTCAAGTCTCTCAAGAAAGAAATCGAAGAAGACCTCAGAAAATGGAGAGATCGCCTATACTCATGGATTGGCAGGATTAATATAGTAAAAATGGCCATCTTAACGAAAGCAATCTACAGATTCAATGCAATCTCCATCAAAATTCCAACTCAATTCTTCTTAGAGTTAGAAAGAGCAAGTCTCAAATTTATTTGGAATAACAAAAAACCCAGGATAGCGAAAACTATTCTCAACAACAAAAGAACTTCTGGGGGAATCAGCATCTCTGACCTCAAGCTGTACTACAGAGTAGTAGTGATAAAAACTGCATGGTATTGGTACAGTGACAGGCAGGTAGATCAATGAAATAGAATTGAAGACCCAGAAATGAACCCACACACCTACGGTCACTTGATCTTTGACAAAGAAGCTAAAACCATCCAGTGGAAAAAAAGACAGCATTTTTCAGCAAATGGTGCTGGTTCAACTGGCGGTCTACATGTAGAATAATGAATGCAAATTGATCCATTCCTATCTCCCTGTACAAAGCTCAAGTTCAAGTGGATCAAGGACCTCTACATAAAACCAGATGCACTGAATCTAATAGAAGAGAAAGTGGAGGAGAGCCTGGAACACATGGGCACAGGGGAAAAGTTCCTGAACAGAACACCAATGGCTCATGCTCTAGATCAACAATCGACAAATGGGATCTCAAAAAATTGAAAAGCAGGGCTGGAGAGACGGCTCAGCGATTAAGAGCACTGACTGTTCTTCCAGAGATCCTGAGTTCAATTCCCAGCAACCACATGGTGGCTCACAACCATCTGTAATGGGGTCTGGCACCCTCTTCTGGTGTGTCTGAAGACAGCAACAGTGTACTTACATACATAAAATAAATAAATCTTAAAAAAAAAAAATTGAAAATCTTCTGTAGGGCAAAGGACACCGTCAGTAGGACAAAACGGCAACCCCTTTACTTTCATGCCATTGTGTGGGAACTGGTGAATTAAATTAGGGTTACCTGCTGGATCATGAGTGAAGTAGCTTACCAGTGGCTGTGTGAGAACATGGTTTTGTTTTTTTAAAGTTAAAAATTCCTTAACTTTTGATTCCTGGTACCACTGCCACAATTTACAGGGCAATATACCTGATGTAATGAAAGGAAAAGACAAAGACAAAGCTACGTCAGATAAAAGACCTCAGGAATGCACATCTAATGGCCACTGCATTGCACTAATCAATAGCTGCACTGTTTGCAGACTGTGGCTGTGACAGTCCTGAGCAAGGAGGGTCTCCTGTTTGAGCTGCAGTCACTTTTCTGCCTGTGGATCATCGTCCCTTCTTCCGTGGCAGATGTTTACAGTTCCTCTAATACATTTGGGACGACTGTTTCATAGTCATCTGCAGCTTTCCTGACAACTCCTTGCTCTCTCTCCTGCTAAGAACTGTAGCCATTTCTGTTTTATTTTAAAACCTTCTGCTACCATATCCACCACTTCCACCTCAGGATCCATTGCCACCACCATAGGGGCTGCCTGAGCTTCTTCCACCAAAACTGCCCCCCTACATGGGCCCATAATTTGATTGTTGCTGTCCACTATAATTTCCAAAGTCATTATGGTTCCCACCACCACCATAGTTACCTCCACCAAAATGTCCTCCTTCATCGTGCCCATCATATCCTCCTCCTCCTCCACCACATCCACCATCTTGGTTTCCGTATCCCGGTCCACCACCTCCATAGCCTCCTCTACTTCTGTAACCAGGACCACCACCACAGCTGCCACCATCACCCCCAAATCCATTATATCCACCACCACCACCTCCATAACTACCTCTGCCGCCACCTCCACCACCATGGCCTCCTCTTCCACCAAAGTTTCCTCCACGACCCATAACGTTGCCAGATCTACCTCCACGACCTCGCTGTGAGCCAGCAGACTGCATCTCTTGTTTAGAAAGGACCTTTTTCACTTCACAATTTCGCCCGTTAATAGTGTGGTATTTCTGAACAACAATTTTATCAACTGTGTCGTGATCATCAAAGGTTACAAAAGCAAATCCTGTCTTTTTCCTACTCTGCCTTTCTTCCATAACTTAGATGGTTTCAATCTTGCCATACTTTTCAAAGTAGTCTCTAAGATTATATTCTTCTGTATCCTCTTTAATACCACCAACAAAAATTTTCTCCATCATTAAATGGGCACCAGACTTTACAGAATCCTCTCTAGAATCAGCTCTCTTGGTTCCACCACACACCCATCAACCATGTGTGGTCAAGCACACATTGCAGCATCCACCTCTTCAACACAAGAGTAGGTCACAAAGCCACAGTCTCTGGAACGGTTTGTTTGGGGATCTCTCATTACCACACAGTCTGTAAGTGTGCCCATTTCTCAAAATGTTCTCTTAAGCTATTATCTGTGGTTTCAAAGCTCAGACCACCAATAAGCAGCTTCCTCAGCTGCTCTGGTTCCTTTGGCTCATGACCCTCCATTTTGAGACCGGACTCACCTCTTCCAACTTGAGTTCAATGTGGGGAAAACATGTTGATACTGTTTTCTCAGTAGGAGTACACTCTCATCTTCAGAGGCAACAGTGTAGCACAAAGGCTGCAGGAGTGACAGTCTGCCAACAGCTGCAGGCTTGACCTACGTAATGTGACTTCTCGTCTTACTCATCAGATGTGAGGACCTCATGGCGTTGCCACTCCTCTCACCAGCATTATTTGGTTTTGTGTTTGGCACTCAGAGAGAGCTTTAGTCCTTGGAGTATACGGATATGCAGGGATGGGTCTTTATATGCACAGGAATACTAAATTTTACTTCATTATATTAGACCATACTATAGTTGTTTTTTCCTAAATATTTTGGGTGTGGGTGGATTAAAATTTTTATAAGTCGAACCCTTCTTTAAATTGGGGCTGGGAATGTAGCTCAACTTATAGATTGTGAGGTCCTTGGTTCCACCCCTGGCACTACATAAATTTTGCCTGGTGGTGTAGCTCAGCAATTTCAGCACATTGGAGGTAGAAGGAAGAGGATCAGAAATTTAAGGTCATTCTTGACTGCATAGCAGGTTTGAGGCTAGTTTAGTACACATGAGACCCTGTCTCAGAAAAGAAGAAAAAAAAAAGGAAAAGAAGAAAAAGAAATCATAATAGCCAATATTACAAAGAAAGTTTATCCCATTTTGCTCTTTAAAAGAAGAATGAGCCCTGGGAAGGAGGCAGGGATGCAGACCCCCCTTGCCTTTGGAGTGTGGAGAGAGAAGAATGACACTGCAAGGCACGAAGAGGAACCCTGCTGGGAACTGCTTCCTGCATCAGATGATTTCAGACAGAAAGGAAGCAGGGTTATTTACGTTTACTAGGGGAGGTGAGTAACTTGAGAAACAGTTTCTTGGGCTTTAGCCTTTTGATAACTTAACCCTCAGATTTGATATTAACAAATTGGTTTTTTTTGGCTTAATTTTTTTTTTTTACCGATATAAATATACTTTAAGAGATTTTAAGTTTATGGATATATATGTGTGTCTGTGCACATGGTTAGGGTTAGGTACCCATGAGGGCAGAGGCCGTCTGATTGTTTCAGGTGGAGCTAGACTTACAGACGTTTTATCTAGTATGGATGTTGGGCCTTGAACTTGGGCACCCTAGAAGAGTAGTACATCCTTAGTCACTGAGCCATCCAATCTTTGATATACAAGTTTTTGCCAAGCTGAAAGAGGTATTTTTATTCTTATATTTTGTAAGTAGCTTGTCTTAGGGTTTGTATTGCTGTGATAGAGGAACCATGATCAAAGCAACGTGAGGAAGAAAAGATTAATTTTGCTTACATTTCCACATCAGTTTGTCCTAGAAGGAGGTCAGGTCACGCCAGGGACTTCCCCTGCCCACAGGTCATCTGGAGAGGGCACTTTTGTCAGTTGAGGTTCCCCTTTCCAAAAGACTCTAGCCTGTATCAGGCTGACGTAAACCTAGGCTGCACATGGCTGTCTCCAGCTTTAGGGTTTTCTGTTAAGTTATAATTGGGCTTTTTCTGTTCTATCTTGACTGTGTAAGTTATTAATGCTATGTTTAAGGCTCCTGTACATTGTTTGACGTTTCTGAGCTTGTGCAAGCCAGGTTTATACCCAAAGACATAGCTGTAAAGTGCAGAAAAGTAGAGACTTCACAAGGAGTTATGGGCAGTTAAAATAACTCTTTAGTTCCCAGTTTCGGAAAAGTATTGCTCCCATTGTGCCACATTGTGTTTCCCTTGTGTTGTGTTGCATGCTCCCGTTGTGCCACATTGTGTTTCCCTTGTGTTGTGTCACATGGCTCGGGTTAGGTAAGAGAGATGCGTTACTCGTCCTGCATTTAAGGTAACTTGTGGTTTTTAGACAGCAGCATTTTTACTGTCCCAGCACGGTGTGAAGTGTTGTAATGTCAATCTCATTTGTAACTTTTACTACTTCTGTGAAACATGTTTATCTTTCATCTTTCTTGTGGAAGCAAAAGTGAATTATAAATTTTAATTAAAATTGAACTTTTTTATGCTTTATTTTTTCATGATGTCCCTTTATAAAGTAATTTTGTAAATGAAAAGAATTTTGAAATGCTGTACTGGAAGCAAGAGAGGAGACCTGATTACATATCAGGGCGGATAAAGAACTAAGCATTGCGATTGGCATCTAGGCCACAGGCTGTGGGGTGTAGCCTTTCTCTCTCATCTGGGTTGGTCGTCAAGTGGAGCCTGAACTGGGCTTGCCTTCTAATCAAGTCCAGCTGGGATCCAGGGTCACAGTTTCCTCAGGGCACTGGGGAAGTGTTTCCTTCGTTCCTGCAGTGTCTTAAACTGCCACTTACAGCCTACCTGAAGTGCACTGCTGGACACAGTCCCTGCAGACCTTCAGAACAAAGAACGTGGCATGACAGCAGTAAGGTTTTAAGGTTTTGTTTTTTGAAATAAATAGAACTCTCGTTTTTAATTTGATGAGCAGGAACTTTCCAACTCTAACTCTCTCTTTACAGTCTGTTTTTAATTTGTGGAAAAAAAGTGGTCCAATTTACAGACATAAAATTGTTTAATGTGGTTTTTTTTTTTTTTTTTTAGATTTTTTTCGTTCTCTAGTCATATTATCCACAAATTCAACATATTATCTCATAGATATCAGTGCTTTTTTATTTGTACACATTTCATTTTCCACTTTCATTGCCCATTCATTAGTTGATGGACATTGTTCTAGTTAGGGTCACTATTGCTGTGGCAAAACACTGAGACCAAAAGCAAGCTGGGGAGGAAAGGGTTAATTCAGCTCTCACTTCCACATCACTGTTCATCACTGAAGGAAGTCAGGACAGGGCAGGAACCTGGAGGCAGGAGCTGATGCAGAGGCCATGGAGGGGTGCTGCTTACTGGCTTGCTCCCCATGGCGTGTTCAGCCCGCTTTCTTATAGAACCCAGGACCACTATCCCAGGGTTGCCCACAATGGGTGGGGCCTGCCAATATCAATCACTAATTAAGAAAATGCCTTACAGCTGGATCTCCTGGAGGCATTTCCTAAATAGATGGTCTTTCCTTTGAGATAACTCTAGCTTGTGTCAAGTTGGCATAAAACATGCCAGTATACACATCTGGCTAGTCTGTTTCCAATTTCTGGGTCAAGACAGAAATCAAGAAGGGAATTAAATTTTTTTTTTTTTTTATAAGAATTGAATGAAGTTCGAGGCCAACCTAGTCTATAGAGTGAGTTCCAGGACAGCTAAGGCTACACAGAGAAACCCTGTCTCGAAAACACCAAAAAAAAAAAAAAAAAAATTAATATTACCAAGAATTGAATGAAAATGCAAATGTAACATACCCAAATCTATGGGACACAATGAAAGCAATCGTAAGCACTGAGTTCCTAGCACTGAATGCCTAAATGAAAACCTGGAGAGAGCTCTTTACTAACTTAATGAAACACTTGAAAGCTCTGGAAGAAGAACTGATGGCCAAGCCTGAGAAAGAGTCAGTCTTGGGGCTGAAATCAACGGAATGGGGACAACCAAACACCGATACAAAGTATCAACGAGATGAAGAGTTCTTAGCAAAAACAAGATTGAAAAACCTTTAACAAAATCAAGGGAAGACACAGTGAGAGGATCCAGACTAATAAAGTGATAGATGAAA
Organism: Uromys caudimaculatus; assembly: GCA_028551405.1. Classification (NCBI taxonomy): domain Eukaryota; kingdom Metazoa; phylum Chordata; class Mammalia; order Rodentia; family Muridae; genus Uromys; species Uromys caudimaculatus. The sequence goes on from CM052721.1 coordinate 33,411,041, forward strand.
AGGCAGACATTGAGTTAATTCCGGGAATTATAAAGACATAATAGCATAATAATATACACTGAGTTAATTCAGGGAGTCATAAGGACATATTTTTTTTTAAAGGGTTTTTTTTTTTTTAATTTTATGTGAGTACACTGTCACTGTCTTCAGACACACCAGAAGAGAGCATTGGATCCCATTACAGATGGTTGTGAGCCACCATGTGGTTGCTGGAATTGAACTCAGGACCTCTGGAAGAGCAGTAGGTGCTCTTAACCACTGAGCCACCGCTCCAGCCTCATAAGGACATATTTAAAAAATCTATATTCCTGCAAACTTGAAAACCTAAAAGAAGTGGATGAGGCGTTCTGGTTTTTTGTTTTTTGTTTTTTCTGTTTTTTTTTTTTTTTTAAATATATGACCTACTGAAGTTAAATCAAGATGAAATAAACAATTTAAACAAATCCATAACCCCTATAGAAAGAGAAGTGATAATTAAAAGTCTTACAACCAAGAGCAGTGGTGGTACATGATTTTAACTCCAGCACGTGAGAGGCAGAGGCAGACAAATCTCTGCGAATTTGAGGGCAGCCTCATCTGACATCCAGGGCTATATAAAAAAAAAAACAAAAAAACAAAAATCCCAACCCTATCTCGAACCACCACCACCACCAAAAAGCCCAGAGCCAGCTGAATTAATGTAGCGCAGAATCTATGAGACCTTCCAAGAAATCTTCTCGTATTAGTCCGTGACGTAGAAACTGAAGCAACCCTTCCTAAGTCTTTTTATGAAGCCACTATTACCTTGATACAAAAAAAATAAACCATACAAAGACAACACAAAATTATAGACTGATATACTTTAGGAACATCGATGCAAAAATTCTCAACAAAATTTTTGCAATATGAGTTCAATGACATGTAAAAAGATTATCCACCCTGATCAAGTTGGCTTCATCCCAGTGACCTAGGGATTGTTCAAAATATGCTGATCAATAAACATAATTCACTGTATAAATAGACTGAAAGATGACATCTGCATGATCATCTCATTAGACGCAGAGAGCCTTTTAGTAAAAATCCAACATCCCTTCGTGACAAAAGTCCTGGAGAGACCAGGGGTGCGAGGGACACACCTCGGCATAGTAAAGGTGATTTGTAGTAACCCATAGCCAACATTATCATAAAATGGACAGAAACCCAGAAAGCATTTTTACTTGAGTTAGGAACAAGAGAAGGGTGTTCACTCTTGTGTGCCTATTAGTATAATACTTGGAGTCTTAACTAGAGCAATCTAACTATTTGATCTCTGAAAAAGAAAATACTCAGTGTTACTTTGAAATAGAAGTTTTGTGCTTCCCACACTTAGAAATATCTCCACGCCTATAAAGTTCTGTACCCCGTGTTAGCCTCTGTATCAGGTAGCTGATACCCCATGCATGCATCATACAGCTACACAAACCATACACGTGTAATCCGTGTGTTGTTTACACGCTTACCTGTGCATGGTCTGTTAGTAAGCTCATGCCGAGTAACAGACAGACAGATGTTCATGCAGTGATACCTATTGATGGATAAAATTATTGAACTCTGTTTATTGGTATCATGCTTCTGCCCCTTGATATTTCAAAAGTTAATAATTGTTTGTGATTATTTTCTTCCTTCCATACTTGTACTAGTTATTTAGATTGTACTAAAACAACATGCTATTTTTTATTCACTTTACTACTGAGGGCTTTTTATTGTTGTTTTGTTTTTATTTGAGATGGGGTCTCACTGTGTAGCCTTGGCTATCCTAGAACTCTTTATGTAGACCACGCTGGCCTGGAGCTAACAGAGATTCTCCCGTATCTGCCTCGTGAGTGTTGGGATTAAGGGCAAGCGCAACCAATCAGCTCGTGCGTTTTTCTTGAAACTGTTTAATTTATGAACAAATTCCTATGTGTGATATTCCGAGGTATATTAGGAATGTATAAAATCATTGAATAACATTGATTTTACTTTATTTTGTATAAGCATTTTTCTTATTTCTTTCTTGAGGCAGAGAGCTATTGAAAAGTCAGACAAAATAGAATGAGACTTTTTAGCTTAAATAATGCTTATTTTCATTTAGTTTCTCTATGCATATATATGTATTTATACATATGTATAAATAGTCTACACATAATCACATATACATATGCATAAACGTGTACCTTTTATAGAGTTTTGAAAAAATTTTGAGATAGAGTCTCATGTATTCCAGGCTGGCCCTAAACTCACTGTGTAGCAGAGGACCCTGCAGAGCCTCTCTGATCCTCCTGTTTGTATCTCTCCAGTGCTGTGGTACTGGGGATTGAATCCACGCATGCTAGGGCAGTCATTTGCTGACAGAACTACATTCCCTAGCTTCTGCGATATATATATATATATATATATATATATATATATATATATATATATTTACTCTTCTAAAACCTTTATTTTTATTTTTTTTTAATTTTTATTTTTGATACTTTATTTACATTTCCGATGTTTCCCCTTTTCTTTGGAAACCCCGTGTCCCCTCCCCCTCCCCGCCTCTGTGAGGGAATTCCTCCTCCCACCTACCTGCCCACCCATTCCCATATTCCCACCTTGACATTCCCCTTTACTGGGGCCTCTAGCACCCTCAGGCCCAAAGTCCTCTCCTTTCTCCCTGATGGCCATCGAGGTGATTCTTCTGCCTCATATGTAGTCCAAACCATGGGTCAATAGATGT
>CM052721.1:33414259-33450965 GCA_028551405.1 Uromys caudimaculatus
TCCCTGTGTCTCGCGGGTTCGGGGCAGTACCTGGTGAGCTGTGGGGCGTGTCTTTGGCCCTCTCCTGGCTCTTGCGATCTGAGAGGGATCTTTGTCCCGGCACTGATTAGCTGTGGAGCCCTGTGGCCCAAGCTGAGGTTTCCGGCCGCTGGCGGAAGCTGCTGACCCTGCAAGATATATTTTTAAGGGCTGGAGAGATGGCTCAGTGGTTAAGAGCGCTGACCATTCTTCCAAAGGTTGTGAGTTCAAATCCCAGCAACCACATGGTGGCTCACAACCATCCGTAATGAGATCTGATGCCCTCTTCCGGGGTGCCTGAAGACAGCTACAGTGTACTTACATATAATAAAATAAATTAAAAAAAAAAAAGATATATTTTTAAGCTCCTGGCACTTTAGTATTTTAAGTCAGCCTTTGCAGCACTTTTGGAATCAGATATAAAAGTTTAATTTCAGGAGTCAGTTACTTCTTCTGCAAGAGTGACAACATGCCAATTATTTAACAAATAGCTACCAGATTGTTAGAGGAAAGCAAATAGATTGAGATAGAGGTAATATAAAATATTCAATGGGACTCATGACCAAAGGAGTTGAATATAACATTAAGGAGCTCTGTTGGGGGAACCAGAGAGGTAGCATAAGATGGCACGGTACCTTAGCAACCCAGGGAACTAACGTGAAGCACAGCCCTGTAGTGAGGAAGGCCAGGGCTGTGGTCATCCGTTAGTCCCACATATCACCTAGGATTTGTTAGAGAAGGAATAGGAAGCCAGACATGGCTTCTAGGTTGAACATAATACCCTCCTCTCTGTGTTTTCTTGTCCCCGGTGTGTCCGTGTTCCTGACTATGGCACAGTACATTAAAATGATCTGTTTGGTCGATATATATTTTAAAGAGATAATATAATACTAGTACCCTGGAAATAGTTATCTGGTTCATGCCGGCTGTTTAGTGAGCATTCAGTTCCCTGGACTAGTTATCTGGGTGATCAAGTTGTAAAGGGGTGTGAAGTGTTTGCTCTTTAAGCTTAGTGTCTATTATGAGCCATATTGCCTATAAGAAAAGAAGAAATAAGGGAAATGTACAGTTCCCACTCTAGTCGTTCTATGTAACATACTTAGCTAAACTTAAATAAATTTAACCCTAAATGGTTAAAGATCTGTACATTAGTAAAACATAGATTAAAGATTTGAATAAGATACAAATAAATTAAATGTATTCTGTATTCATGGGTTGAAAGAATTAAAATTATTAAAATGTCCACCTAAAGTGATTTACAGTCAGTTCAACCCATATAAAAACTCCAATGTCATTTCTCACAGAAATAGAAAAAAGTAGTTCTAACATTTTTATGGAACTACAGAAGCTCAGAATAGCCAAGGCAGGGGTGAATAAAAAGAACAAAGCAGGACATAAGACATCATTCTTTATTAGGACTGCATGATAGTGCTATAGTAATTAAAACAGCACGCTACTGACAAGACTGGAAACACTGAGCAATGGAATAGGAGCCCCGGAGGGAAATCCACGGGCTTACAAGTCAGTTACTTTTGGAGATAGGCGCCAATTGGAAAGACAGTCTCTTCCGTTAAGGGTGTTGGGAAAACCTGGTCGTTGTCTACAGAAGAGTAAAATGGGCCTTTATCTCTTTTGAAGAACAAACGGTATAAAAATAACAACAACAGCAACAACAACAACAACAACGACAACAGACGTGCCATCTGGGGGGACATTTTGGGAGAGTTGCAGGGAGAGGGGAGACATTCTAGATGCCTTGTTTTCACATGTGTATGTTCTCATAGAATAAACACTAATGCTTTTAAAGTTTAAAGCTCGAATGAATTGAATGCGTAAGACCTAAAAATGATAAAAGAAAGTTTTACATTGGAAGAAAGAACAAGGTAGAAAGTAACTGACGTTGATCTGAGACATGATTGCAAATGATGAGGTCACAGCTCTGTGAGCTGCATTGTATTCCAGGTAAAGAGGCTCTGCAATAGAGACATGTCCACCCTTCACACACATGCACACACACACGGCACACACAGAGACACAGACATTCATACACACATGCACATACACAGACACATACACACATGCACACACACGCACACACACAGCACACACACAGACACAGACATTCACACACACATGCACACACACGGCACACACAGAGACACATTCACACACACACACACATGCACACACAGACAGACATTCACACACACATGCACACACACAGCACACACAGACACAGATATTCACACACACATGCACACACACAGCACACACAGACACACAGACATTCACACACACATATGCACACAAATGCACACACACGCACACACAGACACATGCATATGCACAGACACATGCATGCACACTCAGACACACACATACACACAAATGCACACACATGTACACATGCACACATAGACACACACACACATGCACATGCACACACAGGCATGCACATACACAGACATACACACACATGCACACACATATGCACATATACACATGCACACAGAGGCATGCACATGTACACACAGACCTACATGCACACACAGACACATTCACACACAGAGACACACACATGCACACACTCACATGCACATACATAGACATTCACACACACAGACACACAGACATGCACATACACACATGCATATGCACGCATAGGCATGCACACACACAGATACACACATGCACACACATATTCACATGCACACACAGACACATGTACATGCACACATGGCACATGCACACACACAGACATGCACACACATGCACACTCACACACAGACACACATGCACAGACATACACACATGCACACACACAGACACATACACGCACACACACATGCACGTGTACACACACATGTACACACACAGACATACACACACATGTACACATATATATACATGCACACACATACACATGCCCACACATGCACACATAGACACATGCACACACACATTTACACACACACACACGCACACACAAAGACACACACACATGCACACGTACACACAAATACAAATGAAGTGAATCTTGTATAAAAATATTTAGGGCTGCCAGTTTCTGTTGGTCATTGCTGTTGTCTTATGGATGCTACCTCATCACATAAGAATTATGAGTGAGTTTAGGGCTGCGGCTGTAACACCATGGTGGAGTACTTCCCTAGTGTGTGTGAGGATCTGGGCTCTAGCCCTAGGATCACAAAAATAAAAGCACACAGAATCTTTTTAAATGCCTTTCTCTTGTTAATCTATTATTATATTACAGAGACACTATTGGTCAGAGTTCTCTAGGGTAGCAGAATTTATAGAATACTTCTACACACACACACACACACACACACACACACACACACACGCACAGTAGTCCAACAATGGCTGTCTATCTATGGAAGGTTTAAGTGTCTGGTATTGTTCAGTCTGCCAGGCTCCATGTCTCATCGGCTTTCAGAATGTGCCAGGATCCCTCAGAAGTAGACTCTCATGCCAGCGTTGGAATGCACTTGCTGGCAAGAGCGAAAGCAAGCAGGCAAAGACACTGAGCCACCTTCTTCCAAGTCCCTTATAGAGGCTGCCAGCCAAGGTGAAGCTCACATTAAAGGTAGATTTTCCTACCTCAAAAAATCTGGATTAAAGGTATATCTTCCCACCTCAAAGATCTTGTTTAGAAGTGGGTCTTCCCACTTCAAATGATATAATTAAAAAAAAGTCCCTCACAGGTGTGCTTAGCCATTTTTGGGTTTTAGTTAATTCCAGATGTAGTCACGTTGACAACCAAGACTTGTCATTGAAAGTCCACCCTTTGTCAACCTGACATACATATCTTCTTATGTCATGCTGAATTTCCAAAGAAATAATCATTAGGTCATAATTACACTTAGCATGATACATGGATCCCATGTACAATCACAAACACATTATATACTTAACCAGGTCATAGTCTTGCCTACATGATATAGCTATCTATTCTACAACTGAAATCCCACTATAAATTTAGAATAGGTGGCAATATTTCTTGGGAGGCATTCTTTTAGTATCTCAACTTAATTATATAACCACTGATGCTCTCTTAATTGATGCTACATTATATGATAAAATTGAGGTACAAACACATTGTTTCCCCCCTTACTGAACATCAATTCTTTTCCCATATAGTGTATCCTGTTTATGGTTTCCCTTCCCTCGACTCCGCTCAGTTGCTCCCCACTTCCCTTCCCCTCCAGATTTACCCCCTTTCTGTCTCCCCTTAGTAAACAAACAAACAAACAGACAAACAAACAAGGCTTCTAAGATGACAACCAAAGGTGACAAAATAAAATATAATAAGATAAAGTAAAAACTATCCTAACTGAAGTTGGGCATAGCAACCCAGGAGGAAAGGAGGTGAGCAGCAGGAAGAAGAGTCAGAGACCCAGTCGTTCACGAGTCCCATAAAAACACTAAGCTGAAAGCTGTAATGTACATGCAGAGGACCTGCTGCAGCCCCACGAGAGCCATGTGCTTGCTGCTTCAGTCTCTGAGCTCACATGCTCAGAACAAGGCCTCATGCCTTGTTTTCCTGGTGTGTCATGATGACCCTGTCTTTGCAGCAGGTCTCACAGTCTCCATCCTTCTGCCTCCTCCGTGGGGTTCCCTGAGCTCTGCAGGGAGGCATTGATGGGGACCTCCCATCACTACTCAGTGTGATGTCTGCTGCAGGAGGAAGCCTCTCTGCTAATGACTGTGGAAGACAGTGACGTATGAGTGGGACAGAATATCATGAGAGTCATTCTGTTGATACTTTTTATTCTTGAAGACCAGCAGTGTTTTGTTTTACCCTAGGTCTCTGGGCTATCTAGCCGCTGGGTCTTTGTTACCCAAGCAGTGTTGGGTATGGGTTCCTTCTTGGGGGTGAGTGGCCCTTAAGTCAGATCAGACCTTGGTTGGCTACTCCCCCAAGCTCTGGGCAGCCATTGCCCTAGCACATCTTGCAGTCAGGGTGGATGGTTTGTCAAGGGTTTTGTGGCTGCTTGGTGTCCATGTTTCTCTTTTGGTAGCTTGCAGCCAAAGAGACTCAAGTACAGGGGTGGAAGCTTCGTCTAGGCGTCAGCTTGACATCTTGTTCAGTGCTTGTGTGGGTGTTGTCCTCAGCAATGGGACCCCGCTGTCAGTTTGTGTGTTTGGAGATTTCCATGGAACACCATTGGAAGTCTGGCCTGGTGGCAGCAGGTGGTCAGCTGAGACTCTGTGTCCCCGTTACTATGATCCTCATTGGCTCACCTTCCCACATCCCAGGAAGTCTCCGCCGCACCAGGTTTCCTCACTACCCCACAAGTGCCCCCAATTTCAACTGCCTCTTCCCACCTCTCTCCCCACCATCGCCCTGAGTCCCCAACATCTGATATCCCCTGCCTTTGTGCCCACCCAGCACCCCCAGTCCTCCTGTAAAATCTGTTCTACTTCCCCTCACGGGGAGATCTGTGCCTCTCCCACGTAGATCCCTCTTCTTACTCTAACCTCTCTGGGTCTCCAGGAGGAGCTTGGTTATCATTTACTTAATGACCGCTATCCACTTAGAAGCAAATACATATCATATTTTTCATTCTGGGTTACCTCATTCAGGATATTTTTTCTAGTTCCATCTATTTGCCTATAAATTTCATGACTTTAAAAAATTTTTTTTAAAAAAAATTATATATGCTATTTATTTATTTTATGTATATGAGTGTCCTATCTGCACGTATGCTTTCATGCCAGAAGATGGCATCAGATCATACTATAGATGGTTGTGAGCCACCAGGTTGTTGCTGAGAGTTGAACTCAGGACTTCTGGAAGATCAGTCAGTGCTCTTAACCACTGAGAGCCATCTCCGCAGCCCCATGATATAATATTTTTAACAGCTGAGTAATACTCCATATTGTAAATGTACCACATTTTCTTTATCCATTCTTTAGTTGAAGGACATCTAGGTTGTTTCCAGTTTCCGGCTATTATGAATAAAGCTGCTATGAACATGGCTGAGCAAGGGTTCTGTGACAGGGTGGAGTGTCCTTTTATGCACAAAGCTGCTATGAACATGGCTGAGCAAGGGTTCTGTGACAGGGTGGAGTGTCCTTTTATGCACAAAGCTGCTATGAACATGGCTGAGCAAGGGTTCTGTGACAGGGTGGAGTGTCCTTTGGGATTGCTCAGTAGTGCTGTAGCTGCATCTTGAGGTAAATCAATTCCCAACTCTCTGAGGAACCACGAAACTGATTACAAACACACTTTTTTTTAATTAATCATCTTATTTGTTTATGTTTCCTGATACCCTCCTTCCCAGTTTCCCCTCCACAGGCCCCCATCCAGTCTCCCCTCTCTCCCTTCCACTTTGCCTCTATGAGCGTGCCCCTCCATCTATTTCCCCACCTCCACCTCACCCCTCTAGCACCCCCTACACTGGGGTGTCAAGCATCCACAGGACCAGGGGCCACCACTCCCCTGATGCCAGGTAAGGCCATCCTCTGCTACATGTGTAGCTGGAGCCATGGCTCCCTCCATGTGTCCTCTTTGGTTGGTGGTTCAGTCCCTGGAGCTCTGGGGGGTCTGGTTGGTTGATACTGTTCTTCCTATGGGATTGCAATCCTCTTCAGCTCCTTCAGTCCTTCCCCTGACTCTTCCATTGGGGTTCCCAGGCCCAGCCCAATGGTTGGCTGCGAGCATCTGCATCTCTGGAAGAGCCTCTCAGGCAACAGCCATACCAGGTTCCCGTCAGCAAGTGCTTCTTGGCATCAGCAATAGTGTCTGGGTTTGGTGTCTGCAGATGGGATGGATCCCAAGGGGCGGTCTCTGGATGGCCTTTCCTTCAGTCTCTGCTCCATTTATGTTCGTTGCAATCCTTGTTTCTGCAACTGGTCACATGGCCTTAGATGATATTTATAACTGCCTTCCTCTGCTACCCATGTATTTTCTTCAACAAACAGCATGGTCAGGCCTGTCACAGCAATACCCCAGTCCCCTGGAACCAACTTCTATCTTTTATTGCTGTGAAGAGACACAGTGACCAAGGCAACCTTTATAAAAGAAAGAATTTGTTGTGGGCTTGCTTCCAGTTCCGGAGGATTAGACCATTGCTGTCATAGTGGAGCATGGTGGGAGCGTGGTGTCGCTTAAGGCCCCAGAACAGTGTCTGAGACCCATGGCCTGATCTTCAGGCAGAGAGAGCAACACTGGGCCTACTGTGGGCCATTGAAACCACAGAGCCTGCCCTGTGAAGCACTTCCTCCAACAAGGCCACACCTCTAAGTCCTCCTAAAATAGCCCCTTCCTGAAGGAGAAGCATTCAAATATATGGGCCCATGGAGGCCATTCTTATTCAAACCACCGCACTGACCTTAGTCAAGGACCTAAGATGAATAAGGAAAGAATATTTTCTTTCCCTTTAGTAGTAAAAAAAAAATCTTCATGCTAATGGACCTTAGTGGTAAGTGAAATGACCACCAAGATTAGAGAGGAAGGTCTGTATTGAAAGGGGAGTTACGATATTAGTGTTATGTTCTGCTAAATTATATGTGCATGGATATAATTTATATGTAAAAACTAAGTAAAAATAATAGAGGTAAAAGTGGAATCAGGAAAACAACTCTTGATTTAACCCATAAGACATATTTAGATCAGCAGTAAGCCCAATGGGTCCCTTGAATATTCTACCAAGTACTTTTTACATTGAAGACATGAATTCAACGGTGTGTAGATGTCAGCTTTTTAAAAACTAGACATCTTTACTTTCCAGAATAACTTGAGTTTTATCAAGAAAACAAGTACTACAGAGATTGTACTTGTTTGACAGTAAAGATGCTGCCTGTGCTGATGAGCCTGCGATGTTGGCTACGCAGAGGAGTCAGAGTCAGGGGTCCAATGTGTGCTTTACTTTTTTAGTGTGTTGGCAAAATACTTGGCAAAGGCAATGTAAAGAAATGGTGTTTGTCTGTTTGTCTGTCTGTTTTAATTTTGGCGCAGGGTTTAAGAAGGGATGCCATCCATCCTGGCAGCGAAGGAAGCCAGTCTGCAGGGGAACATCCAAGTTGTGCCTCACCTGGGCTGTGGGTAGGAACCTCCAAGGCCCTGCGAAGAGTTACCCGGCCCAGTGCTTTCTGAGCGTTAGCCTCGTGGGTTCTTGGTTCCTTTCTCAGTGGCTGCCTCTCGTTCCGTTCTTAGGAGCGCTTTTCCTTTCTGCCTCCACTTCTATTTCTTTCATTATACTGTCTCTTCATCGAAAAGACTAGGCTTGTTTATTTTATTTGATATGCATGAGATTTTTACCTTGATGTAGTATGTCTGCACTGCATGTGTGCCTGGGGTCTTGGGAAGTTAGAAGAGAGTGTGGGATCTGGAGCTGGTGCAGAGTGTGGGTCTCCCTGTGATGATAGGACTTGAACCAGGGTCATATGAAAGCAATTGGTGTTCTTAACCATTGACCCCCCCCTCCCTTTAAGACATGGCTTCGTTTTGTAGCCCTGGCTGGACTTTAACTTGCTTTGTAGACCAGGCTGGTCTTGAATTAACAGATTTCTCCTGCCTGTACCTCCGGATCACTGGGGTTAAAGGTGCTAGGCCTGACTTTAATTCTGTTTCTTGCCATGTGTCCCTGCTGAAGTCTTTTACCCTGGTGTCACAGAGCCTAGAATCGGGTGCCCGTTGAGATAAGATCCAAGGCTTCCTGCTGAGTATATTTTTCCCTTTCCTTGGACACTGACCAAAACCTTCAGCATGCTTTCTGGGGTATCCTGGGCTTCTCAGTTCCTCAGATTTGACCTGACTTCCTCCATCTCTCCCTTTTCTGGCAACTGCAGGGATTTTCAAGTTACATGTCCTGCTGTTTTCTTTCAAAGTTTAATACATTGTCCACAGGCTTCCTGTCCATTCTTTCTTTAGTCATGCTAAAACTGAAAGGGAAACCTTGGTTTCCCAGTTTCAAGGGCAACGGGAGCCTCAGGCAGCTGGCCATAGGCTGTCTGCAGTCAGGGAGTAGTGAGAGGTGGATCCTGATGTCCAGCTTGCTCCTCCCTTGTAATCAGTCCAGGACCTTAGGCTATGGGACAGTGCTGCCTTCCTTCAGGACGGGCCACCTTCCACAGTTAAACCTTTCTAAAATATACTTATAGAAAATCTCAGAGATTTGTTTCCATGGTGAAGTAGTTCTAAGAAGACCAAACTCTAAATTAAAAAATATGTATGATTGTATCTTAAATGCTAAATATAGGTATATTTGGTTTGTTAACATATGCTTTTTAAATATATTTATGCGTTAAATACATTAACATGAAGTTATATATTTGTTTACTATCTTTAACATGAAATGTTGTATGTGCTGGGGCTGGAAAGATGGCTCAGCAGCTCCTGCTGCTTAGATGACCAGAGTTCAGTTCCTAGCACCCATGCCAGCTGGGAACCCACTCCTGAGCACCCCACACAGAAGCACACGCGTAGAAATTGAAGAAGAAATGCTGTGTGCTCTATGTAAATGCATGTGTTGAGCTGTGTGCAGATCACTGCCCTGGGCTGCAGTGCCCGTCCGTCTCTTACGACTGTGCTTTGACGTCATTACGCTCTGACATGGAGCTTAGAGACTGCGGGTACTGGATAATGGACCACAGCTCTCTTTTATAGTGTTGAATAGATCTGAGTAACGTGAGAGATCATCTTATGAAATTGCTTTGCTGCTATAGAAATGAGATCTGTGCGTTCCTGGTTAGAAGTGGGCATGGATGTTGATTACCAGTGATGAGGTTTACAAGGGTGCACTGCAGTTAGCATTGATTCTGAGACTCTGAAGTGTGTAGGTAGATGTGTAAGACTCTTTGGCTGGTAAAAGAATTAAAATGGCCTCATCTAGAAAGAATTGCAGTTTGACACTGACTTTTATACTTTGAAAGGGGTGAGGGTAGACCTTTGGCTCTCTCTCCCTAAGAGCTCTTTTAGGAGAACTACTATCTATTTCTGCAAAATGTCAATACTATCATTTGCCCATTCCAGAAATAAAGATTAATTCTTTGAAAATAGAAAAATGTTATCTGGTAAAATGTTGTATCTCATTACTAGGAAAATACCTTTTCAAAACAAGTGTCTGTGGAGATGGTTATCACTAATCTCTCCGTGGACTGATTGTGTTCTATATTACACTAAAAACTCTGAGAATTAAAGTACATATATTTGATTCTGAGTAAAAGAAACTTAAAAGCTAAATACAGAGGCGTAAGTAGTGTTAGTACAAACAAATATGAAATGGTAGAAAATTAGGATATGAAATACTTTGCAATTATGTTTTGCAAAAACTGGTGATTTTATGTCTTGAAATTTAAGTGTTAAAGACCATGATTCTACTATGATCTTTTCCAGTTAGCAACTCATGTATATTTTATTTTATTTTTTTAAAGATCTTAACAGTAAGAAGCCTTGAATCATATGGCTCTTCTTTATTTTTTGAAAAGAGATTTGAATTCTGGATCACTGTTGTTCTGCATTTTAAGTTTAAAACTGTTGTTGCTCAGTAAACTGGAAAATTCCTTTAGGTATTAGCACTGTAGTAGGCAATATGATTAGTAAAGTTAAGACTAAAAATAAGGAGCGAGCCAGCGTCCTCTGTGAGCATAGCTGTTGGGTTCCAGCTTTATATCTCTGGTGTTTGCCCACAGCCTGGCAGGAAATATGAAGGTCTAGTCACTTTGTCTTGGCAGAGCTGAGCTGCCGACTGTCCCACATCGTGTGTCTTTCCCGGACAGCATTTTTGTCTGCAGATGAAGTAGGGTAATGCTTGCCCAGCGGCTAGCTTGCCACAGCTGGAGCAACTCCATATGGAGGCTGTGATGCTCAGTATCTTCTTTGAACCGCGAAGGGGGTACTGTCAGGAGCAGACGTGTCTCCTAGCCAAAATTCTAACAATAATGAAATAAGTACAAATGTCATAGTCTGGATTTCTGATGTTTTTGAAGACTATCTATAAATAATTCTTTTTTAAAAAAATTTATTTATTTATTTATTATGTGTGAGTACACTGTAGCTGTCTTCAGACACCCCAGAAGAGGGCATCAGATCTCATTACGGATGGTTGTGAGCCACCATGTGGTTGCTGGGATTTGAACTCATGACCTTCGGAAGAGCAGTCGGTGCTCTTAACCGCTGAGCCATCTCTCCAGCCCTTTGAAGACTATCTAAATTTAAATAAAGTATATCTGAACTGTTAAATCTTGACTATGCTTAGCTATTTCTATTTGAATAATATTGAAAATATTTTATTTGAATTAAATCAGAATCTATATAACCATGAGTACTATCTGGCCCTTAACTTGCATTACTTAATTATTCTAAACAGATTATAATAGCAGCTATAGGGGGCTGGAGAGATGGCTCTCAGTGGTTAAGAGCACTGACTGATCTTCCAGAAGTCCTGAGTTCAATTCCCAGTAACTGCATGGTGGCTCACAGCCATCTGTAATGGGATCTGATGCCCTCTTGTGGTGTGTCTGAGGACAGCTGCAGTGTGTTCATATACATCAAATAATAAATAAATCTTAAAAAAAAAAAAAGTTTAGAAAATAGCAGCTATAGAAGGACTGGGTCCAAGCCTTGTATTCGTAAATGAGTTACATAGGTACAGTGCCTATCCAAGAGTAACAATATTAATTTCAAATTCTGTATCGATATACAAAGATTTATACCAACAAATGTCTTATATCTGTATCAATATATAAATTCTACACCAATGTAAGAAATTATAACTTCAACTTTGTATTGGTTACAAAGATTTCTACCAATGTAAGATCATGGATATACAATGCTTTGTTCAGGAATAAATTTAGTAATCTTCCCATATAGTTCCTCCCTGTTCAAAATTATGACTATTTCCAAACTATCCCTTAAAACGACAACCTGTCTATAATTTAGAGAATACCCATAACCAGACACCCAGAGCCAAGGGTCCGGATGACGACTCTCTACAACTTTTTCCTGCTGAATTGGGGTGCTGAAAATGTTTTAAAGGGATGGGGAGGTAGGAAAATTAGAACACTTGGTGAGACTTGAGAAAGCTGGCTCTCTGTATGCGCAGAAGGCTCAGGGCTTGAGTGAGGTTCTGACTGATTCATCTGAAGGACTGGGTGAACTGAGTCTGTCGAGAATCAGCAGCCATGCCTGAAGCCGTTCTGAAAGCAAGCCTCTAGAAACGGCCTCAGGAGGCAGGGGGCTGGGACAGCAGGTCATCTCCGCATCTCCTCAGATGAATCGCAGAGCTGTACATTCTGCAATATTTGAATCTTACACAGGTCACCAAGGATGAATTTTGCTCCTTTTTTGAGCAGCTGAAAGACAACTCTTCTTTATGAGTTAATTTTGATCAATATGCAATTTCAATAAATCTTCCTTCATGCCATGTGAAGGATGGCATGATGAATCGTAAGGATCCATAACCAACAAGATTTATTGTCTAATTTTAGCTGAAGTTTTGGCTAGAGACATTTTTATATCTAAGCCAGTTACAGGGCTGTTCCCATGTGGAGGAATCAGTAAATCAAGTTACCTGCCCTGTTTGGTTTTCTCAAAAATTTCTTTTAGCCAAGATCTTCAGGGGGTCTTCCCCTGTCATATCTGGTCCATATCACTCTGGAAGGGGTCCGAAGCCTTTTCTCCTTTCCTGTCAATACAAATACAGAGCCTCTCTCCCAAAATAGCATGTCCTTGGTCCATTAGCCCAAAATCATATTTAAAAAGTATACAAAAAGTATAGATTGATTCAGTTTAGCAGGCTTTCTCTTCAGGCCTGCTCTATTGTGACCTCTCTCCCAACAAAAGTGCTAGAAGACAACTTGAGGGGGAACACGATGCTTTTGGCTTCTGTGGGCAACTGTACTGGCACACATGAATGCATGTGTACAAACCACACATGAAAACCAGAGGATACTTGCCGTGGAGTGATGTAGGAAGCATGAGAATAAGGGAGAACAGGGCAAAGAAGGATGAACAAAATTATGTATGTAATTGTTATAATTAGACCTGTTAGTGTATCACAGGCCACGCCTACAAGGGAAGCAGGTATCCTAACCACAGGTCTGCACCTCCTCCTCCATTTCTCTAAGCCCCCTCCCTCTAAGTCCTAGCTCTGCTTGAGAACATCGTCAGCAGCCTCCCCCTACCTCATCCTACCCACCCCTTCCCAACTCGTTGCTATACCCCAGCCCTCAACCCCAGCAGACCCTCCATGGGAAACCAACAGCCTCTCGTGCCAGGGGAGCAGATGGTCCAAGGATAGATGCTCGCTCTTCCTCTCTCTCCCTAGGTCCAATCACCAGTCTCATCCCAGCTTCTGAGTCAGAATACCTGCTGCGCCTCTGTTTCTGCCGTCCCATTCAGTAGACCCAGTAGACTTTCCCTTCCTAATCCCCTTTACCCAGAAGTGGCTTTGCTCCTGCTCCCAACTCAAGCAGCCATGACCTGGGAACCCTTAAGCCCTACAAGGAACCTGCGAGGGAAGCAGGTAAGGTAACTGTGGATATTCACCATTCATTCGCTCCGTTCCTCCAGGTCCAGTTCCAAGCGTCACCCTCATCTCTGTATCAGAACACCCATGGCATCCTCGCAACCCCCTCATCTCTAGTGGGTCCCACAGATCTTCCCCTCTAATCTCCCTCACCCCAGTAGCGGCTTTGTACTAGCTCCTGACTTAAGCAGAGCCTCCATGGGAACCCACTGGCCACTCCTGCCAGGGAAGCAGATAGGCCAACTGTAGTTGTGCATATCACCCTCTGTTCCTCCAAGTCCTGTCCCAAGCTGGGCAGCAAAACACCTTTGGCAACCTTCCAGCCCTGCTTCATCTCAAGTGGGTCCCGCATGTCTACCCCTCCTGCCTCCTTCCCCACGTTCATTGCTGCATCCCAGCCCACCACTCAAGCAGACATCCTTTGGACCCACAGGCCACTCCTTCGAGGAAAGCAGGCTAATTGCCGATCTTTGCCTCTTCCTCCATCCCTCCAAGTCCAGTACTCTCCCCGCAGTCTCATGCCCATGATGAGGTAGAACATACGCTGGAGCGACTCCTCCCAAGTGCACCTCTCTTGGGTCACACAGAACTTCCTCGCCTATGTTCCCTCCCAGCTCCAAACTCAAGAGGGCATTGCCCTGGGTACCTCCTGCCACCCTGCTGTCTCACCCGTCCCTCCATCCCTCACAGTGTAATGCGCATGTCTAAAACCCAGCTCTACAGAACAACACGACTCCTCTCTTGCCTCCTCTCTGCCTCCGACTTCGGGGGATGCCACAGACCTTCCCTTTCTAACCACCATTCTAAATATAGTTGCTTTATCATGGCCCACAACTCCAGCAGGCACTCCCCGGGAACCCACAGGCCACTCATGCCAGGGAACAAGTAGGCTCGTTACAGGTCTTCACCTTTTACTCCTTTCCTCCGGGGTCACATCCCCCAGCCAAGGAGAAGAACCTCTGGCAGTGCCCCCTCCAGCGTCTGTAGTCAACCCCACACATGTTCCCCTCCTAACACCCTCCCCTCGATACACCACTAGTGGCTTCATTCCAGCCCAAACTCCACAGACACTCCCCGGAACCCACCAGCCAGTGCTTCAAGAGGAATCTTCAGCTCTCCCTCCATAGCTGCAAACCCAGCGACCCACCTCTGCGGGGGAAGACCTGCTGCAGAGCCTTTTCCCCTTCTGCCACCATCCCAGAGGACTCCATAGAAGTTCCCAGCCCCGTTCCTAAGTGCCCTGTTCCCAGCAGTTGCTTTGTCCAAACCTCCAGCTGCAGCACACCCCACCCCATGGAAACCCACAGGCCACCGCTGCAAGGAAGCAGGTGGACTAACTAACTGCAGACGTCATCTCTCCCTCCATCCCTCCAAGTCCAACCCCCAGCTCTGCAGCAGAACAGCTGTGGTACCCTCCTTGCCCTACCGCACCTCTAGTGCACCCCACAGATCTCCCCTCCTCCAACCTTACTCGCCAGATTAGTTGGTGAGTAAGCGCCCAACTCCAGCAGATCCTTCGTAGGAACCGGAGAGCTGGTCCTGCCAGTGTCGCAGGTAGGCCAACTGTAGATGTCCTCTTGTCCTCTTCGTCCCCTGCCCCTCCAATTCCAACGCCTTACCTCTGGAGCAGAACGCCTGCTGCAGACTCCTGTAGCCTCTGTTCCTGCCCCACCTTGCCTGCAGTGGATGCAGCAGATCTCCCCCCCTCTAGCCTTCTTCACCACACAAGTTGCCTTGTGGCAGCCCCCAGCTGCAGCTGACCCTTCATGGGAACCCAAGAGTCTCAGGTCACCCCCTAGAGCCAAGGTCCCTCGTGCCCCTTGTAAGTGCCAGCGGCCCAGACTCCGAGGCCCCCATCCCTTCCTTATATCAAGTACTGTTCTCATAAAGAATAATTCTTGGAGTTTGCAAACAAAATCCGATCTTTGGCTGCGTTTTGAGTAGTTTCCCTTGTTCTCTGGTGATGGGATGTCCGGGAGGAAAGTTAAGATGGTAGACCGAGGGTTTGAGGGCTGGCGTACAAGAAGCCTGGCCTGCCGGGGCTGCAGGTTGTTCCTGTTTTTTGGCACGCCTCCTCTCTCTATAAGGTGGAGAGAGTCTACTAGGATGTGACTTGATGTGTATTTTTTTTTTTTTTTTGGTTATTTTCTTTATTTATATTTCAAATGCTATCCCTCTTCCCAGTTAAGCCCCCCATTCCCTCCCATGCCCCCTCCTTCTATAAGGGTGCTCCCACCTCTACCCACCCTCTCCCGCCTCAGTGCCCTAGCGTTCCTCTAAGTCCTCCACAGGACCAAGGGCCTCCCCTCCCATTGATGCCAGATAAGGCCATCCTCTGCTACATATGCAGATGGAGCCATGGGTTCCTCCATGTGCACTCTGGTTGGTGGTTGTGGTTTAGTCCCTGGGAGCTTTGCGGGTCTGCTTGGTTGATACTGTTCTTCGGGCGGGGTTGCAAACCCCTTCAGCTCCTTCAGTCCTTCTCCTAACTCCTCCATTGGGTTCCCCATGTTTAGTCCAATGGTTGGCTGCGAGCATCCGCATCTGTATTGTGGCACCAGAGGTCGGGCATCTAAGTTCTGTAGGGAGTCAAGCATTGCTTAAAATGAAGGATTTGGTTTCAGGCTCGGGCAAGGAAGATCCCTTATTTATTAAGTAATAAAGATGAAAATGATGTTAAAAACGTTCAATTTTTATAGCACATTGGATATCTCTTCATAAATATTGCAAATTTTAAAAGTGTTTTATGTAAGTAGATGGTAGGATTTTATTCTGTTATTTCTGTCTTGCACAGCACCTCATTTAGAAACTGCTTCCTGCAGAGGCATACACTGAATATATAGGCATTAAATTCTTAATCCCCAGCACAGTTCTCATTGACTTTAAAATATTAATGACTTTTGATTATGTAAGTCATACACGGAATTCCATATGTGAAATACACACTAGGAACTGAGTGAAATGCCACTTGATCTTTTCATGGCTTCATTCGTCTCTGGCACCTGACTCTGTCTGTCCCTGCCCCTGCAGATCCACTGCCAAAGCGTATTCCCATACCTGTTTTGTTTGTGTTGCTATGGATTGTCTGTGCACTGGAAGATTTTACTTATAGCCATTAAATTATGTGTTTAAGCATGCATGCTTGTGAAGTTGTGTTTATATTCTCCTGGCCTGTGCCTTTGCTTCCTTCTATAGCTTAATATTTTTTATATCTGTTTCTTGATAACCACCTATTGATTGGCCATTTTATACTGAACATATAGATGCTTAGAAAAATGTTTATATATATTTATTTATTGTGTGTATGTGTGCGTGTATATGTGTTTGTCTACGTGTATGTATTTGTGTATACACGTGTGTGTGTATGTATTTGTGTATATGTACATGTGTGTGTGTGTGTGTGTGTGTGTGTGCGTGCACGTGTGAGCAAGCATGCGCTGTGTTCGAGTGGCAGACTCAGGTCATTAGGCTTCTTTTCAGTCATTTTTTCCTGGTAAGCTATCCTGTTTGTCCAAATTTAGATAATTTAGTTTTCCAAGCTTTTTATAATACACCGTTTTATAGTGAATATGTATTTCCTTGCAATTTTTGTATTTTCTTAGATTGCTTTGACTTTATTATGTAGTTTAAAAAAATGCACCAGGCCTGGTGGCACACCCCTTTGATCTCAGCACTCAGGAGGCAGAGGAAGATGGAGCTCTGTGAGTTCAAGGTTAGCCTGCTCTAGAGAGTGAGTTTCAGGACAGCAAAGGACACACAGAGAAACCCTGTCTCAAAAAAGATGCTCATAGAGTTTTAATGGTATGTATTTTATCTACTTTTATTGTATAATTCTTGGTCATTCAAGTGTACTTTGAAAGGCCTGTCATTGAAATACTCATTTTTATATTTAAGTGTTTGATCAAATTAGAATTTTAGTATAAGAATATCCATCCTGTTTTCTTAAGAGTTTTTTTGTATGTTCGAACTTTTGCTTGCATATGTGTAATGTGCACTGTGTGTGTTCCTGGTACCCGTAGAATCCAGACCATGTCATTGGGTCCTATGGAATTGGAGTTGTAGACATTTGTGACTACTATGTGGGTGTTGGGTACTGAACTCAGGGCCTCTGCAAGAGCAGTCAGTGCTCTTCTCCACTGGGCTATCTCCAGCCCTTCCATCTCCAAAATAGTTACCCATATTTCCCCACTGATGCTGAATTTTGTCTTTATTATATTACAGATTCTCATGCTATTTGAATTATGTTTGAAATTAATCTTTATTTTCACTGATATGTGCATTTATCATTACAACCATACTAGCAATCTTTATTAGATATACATTTTATTCATAATAAATTAAGCAATGAAATTATATGCTTTGAGTTGGATTGATTTTCCTTGTTTTCCTAGTTTATTTTATTTTACCAGTGGGATTAACCAGGGTGACTAACTTGGAATCCAGTTGCCTAGTGTCGTAGTTTCTTCTCGGTTACTTTGATGACACCACAAGCAAGGCAGCGTACAGAAGAGAGATTGTTGAGGGTTTGCTGTTTCAGAGGGTGAGTCCATGACCATATAGCAGGGAGCATGGCGGCATGCATGCAGGCGTGGTGCGGGAGCAGTAGCTGAGAGCTTAGGCTGTGATTTACGAGCATGGTGCAGATAGAAATAATGGAATGCTGTGGTGTGGATTTTTAAAGCCTCAAAGCCCACCCACGTAGCCACAAGCTTTTCTACCTGGCCTCTTTGTTCCCAGAATAACGACTCCCAGACTTAATTATTTATGAATAAATGCACAGGCCAGAAGCTTCAGCTTATTCCCTGATAGCTATGTCTGCCACATGGCTAGTTACCTATCCTGTTTCATTTGTCAGCGTTGTCCTAGTTCAGGTGAAATCTGCTCTTGACTCTTTCCCAGAATTCCTATTTCTCTTTGCTGGATGTCCCACCTTCTAATCCTGCCATTCAGTTCTTTATTTTTCACAGTGCACAAGAGACTATCCTACATACCCCAGTGGTACACTTCCTCAGACAAGGCCATACTTCCTAGTCCTTCCTAAACAGTTCTGCCTGCTAGTGACCACGCACTCAAACATGTGAGTGTGCAGGGCCCATTTGCTCAAAACGCCATACCTAGTTAAAAAGTATGTTGCTATTTTGTTGGTATTGTATTACTGTTATGTAAAATAAGTTATAGATAAAATATTGATACCTTAGTGTCATTGAGTCTTTCTGATCAAAATAGGATAGACGGTTATATTCTGTTCAATTCAGTAGTAATAAAAGACATTTCCATACAGATCTTGCATGCTTTTGAGAACTATATTCTTAGGTCACTTATCTTTGTTGACTTAATATTTGGAATCATTTTTCCCCTTTTCATTTTCTGAATGGTCGACATTTATATGTTAAAAGTTCTTTGGCAATTTAGTGGCTTTAAAAGCAAAATATTCCATTTTAAAATTTATGCTTGCTTTTAATGAAATTGTTACTTATTATTATGTTAAGATTTATTTTTATTCATGTGTGTGTTGTCTCTCTCTCTCTCTCTCTCTCTGTGTATGCACTCATGTGCCTGGGAGTGCCCGAGGAGACCAAAAGAAGGTGTTGGGCCCCTTCAAGCTACAAGTTTACAGGTAGCTCTGAGCCTTTCAGTGTGGTGCTGTGACTGGACTTGGGTCTTCTGCAAGAGCTTTTAACTGCTGAGCCACCTCTTCAACTTCTCTTAAAGAATCTTTGACTATGATTTGGACTAAGTTGATTCACTCAAAGTTGTTATAAGCCCTGATGTAAGCCCCAAAATACAGTAACAATCATACATCTGGTCCCTGTAGACACTATTCACAAATTGCTGAGTGCATTAGCCACTTGGGCCCCAGTGGTATTTGGTTTTCTCGGCACTTCATTAACAGCCATGGGGCGTATTTCGACTAACATGTATATTAGCATCTTGTTTCTCTCATATCTAAGGGCTAGCCAGACCATACAGCACTCAGGTCTTTAGGGGTCTCTTTTTCAGAATTATTTCGTGTAGCTAGTTATTCTTGGTCTAATCAGCCGATGGGAAGTTTTGTACACAGAATTATGAAGCTGTTACATAACATGTCTCTGTAAGCTTAACCAACTCTCTAGGGTTCTCCAGAGCTGCAAGAGGGGGAGAGAAGGAAGAAGAGGGGGAGGAGGGGGAGTGAGAAACGGCAGACCTGTGGGAATCTTGCACAGATTTGTTTGCCTCTTCAGAAAAGATGGAGAAGCGATACATTGGACCTAGAGACATTTCTGGCGGGGTGCAAATGGTTTGCTTGCTGAGTGCAGAGCAGTTCTCTGGAACATAAGCTAACAGGATACACTGAAATTAGGGACATTGGACATGCAGGAGGCCTGGGGTGCACAGTGTTCCATGTAGCTGTAGCCGTGTTGCTTGCTGAGAGGGGCTCTGGAAGGTGCAGAATGAGCTCAGCACCTGACTGAAAAAGAGGCTGGGTAGCATCCAGCTCATGGAGGGCAGCTGCAGTGGGATTTTCTGACGCACTGGTCACTCTTAGTATTCACTTGGGCAAATTCCAGAGAGTGTCCTCAGTGTGATCCCCTGTTGAACAGTAGAGAGCTCTTTCCGGTATGTACCAGTCCTCCAGTGCCCTCTACTGAGGAAAGCACCATATCATGCTCATGGCGAGCAAAATCCCTTGTAACATAGAAGAGGATGGCTGAAGGCTGAATTTGCAGCTTTGAAGCAGTTAAATATTAATGAATATATCTATTCTCCTGTTCCCCAGGTCTGACAGACTCTAGCTTGTGTCTGGAGTCCTGAGTGCCCTGTCCTGTCATAGGAAGCCACACTTATTCTTACGAAGTGCAGGTCTCTCTTTTGAAGGCTTGGCTTTTTTCTCCTTGATCTTAGTGATGGTTTACACTGCTTGTTTGTTTAAACCCTGTTCCAGGGTTATAATTTCTTGTCTTTGGGAGACTGTATAATGTTTCTCTTCTGTGGATTTTGTTTGTTTGTTTTTTTGTTTTTTTGAGACAAGGTTTTCCTTTGTAGCCTTGGCTGTCCTAGAACTCAGTATGTAGACCAGGCTGGCCTTGAGCACACAGAGATCCACACACCTCTGACTCCCAAGTGCTGCGATTGAAGGCGTGAGTAGCGCTGCCTGGCTATAGATGTATTCTTTTCTGTTTAAAAGATTCCAGGAGAGATTGGCTTTCCCGTTTGGTTAGTTATAGAAACTGTAGTTTCTGCCAGGCTCCTCTGCTGTCGAGTTGCAGCAGTTCATCTTGTGTGTGGTTTTCAGTTAACTGTGATCTAAAATATTACAGGGAAATTCCAGAAGCAATGAATGTATAGGTTTTAGACTGTATACTCTTCTGGTTGTTAGGTATTTATTTACACTAGGTGCTCTGTGTGCTGAGTGGTCACTTGGATATCAGGTATAGCCCTACTCTCTGATTTCTGGGGCAGAACTTGTGTTCCGGTCACCCTTGACCTGACTTCATGATGTCCCAAGTGCAGGAGTGGCAGTGCCGATGATGTCACTCACTGTGTGCTGTCATTGGTCTCTGTTGTTATTAGTTACTGTTGTTGCTTTTTTTTTTCTTCCCTGAGATAGGGTTTCTCTCTGTAGGCCTGACTGTCGTGGGGCTTGATCTGTAGACCAGATTGGTCTTGAACTTGGAGATCTGCCTGTCTTTGCCTCTCTTGTGCTGAGATTAAAAGCGTGTACCTCCAAGCCCGACACTGTTGTCTTAATGCACCTAATTTATAAATTAATCATAAGGATATGTGCATAAAAACCATCACATCACTTTGTGCTAATGGTATTTTTGAGTAGTGCGCCATCAGGTGGTGCTGTCTTGCAGCAACATTCTGGAGCATACTTACACAAGCCCACAAGTTGGTCCATCACTGCACACTGCACACGGACTTTTGATGAGATAGCTTTTTTATGTTTAGAAAGTGTATGTACGGTAAGGTATTAAAATTACAGAAACATGGGAATCAGTAACAATTGTTTATTAAGATTTTCAGCATTATAGGCTATGCATTGTGCGTCTTTCTTTTCTTTTACATGATTGGAAGCCCAGCAAGCTTACGTCAGCATCTCCACAACATTTGAATAGAGCACTGCAGTGTTGAGATGACCGTTGTCACGGAGTGGGAGGGATTCTCAGCCCCTTCATCGTAGTCGGGGACTACGAAAGTATGCTGCCAGTTGTTGGCTTCAAAGACGACTCACGCATAAACTATAGACGATTGTGTGTTCAGCATTTGGTACTATGTGCAGCGGCAGCAGCTGCTCAGGGTGGGCAGCTTTGAAAGCATCCATTGTGAATTAGGGAGTAACTGAAGCCCCTACAAGATTTGTACTTCGTACTTTAGGTTTCTGTCAATTTTACCAGTTTGATCTAGAGGAAGCCTTGTTGGTTTAGAGTCAGAAAGACATAGTTTGATGGATCGAGGAGATAGCACAGTCATTCCAGTCCCGTTCAAGCATGAACACTCATGCCGGAAGCTGAGTGTGGTGGGTAAGCCTGCAGTCCAGGTGCTGGGAGGTAGAGCTGGAGGATCTCTGAGGCTCGCTCGCTCGCTCGCTCGCGGCCTAGCTTAATCATCGAGCACCTGCTCCCAGTGAGCGAGCCTGCCTTAAAGACAGGATTGGTGGCTCCTGAGGAGGAAGGACATCTCACGCTGCCCTGGGCCTCTATGTGAACATTCATTTGCATTTGCACTCACACCCACAGCAGGTTGGAAAATCTAGTTCCGCCACCTATTAACTGTCACCCTGGTGTGACACTTGTTTGTGAACCCGAGTTCCTAAAACATCAAGTGAGTTACAGTGGCATCATGTCTCTGCCGCGGGTGTAGCCTCGCTGTGAGAGAGTAGGCTGCAGCATCACTGTCAGCTGACAAAGGAAGAGTTCTGTGTTTCGGTAGAGAGTATGTTGTGGAATGTCTGAACACACGGTGGAACATATGCACTGACTCGTGTGCCGGCCATCTTCTGATGACGAGTCGTACCACATTTAGAAGCTGTCATATTGTCCTGCTGGGTGTCACCTATTTTACATCTGAACCACTCTTGTTTTCAGAATCATTTTTGTCTTACATTTCTTGATAGAATTGGTTTTTAAAATAGTTAATTCTTTAAAAACATTCTAAACATTGTGTGTGGGGGGGCTGTGAAGTGTGTGTATGTGTGCTGTGTATGTGTGGTGTAGTGTGTCTATCTGTGTTTTAAGTTGTGTGAGTGGGGTGTTTGTGTGTCTGTGTGTGTGTGTGATGTGTGCTTTGTGTGTGTGATGTATGTATGGTGTGTCTATCTGTGTTGTATGTTGTGTGAGAGGGGTGTGTGTGTGTGTGTACGTGTGGTGTGTGTATGTGGTATCTGTGTGTGTATGGTGTATGGTGTGTGTGTGTGTGTGTGTGTGTGTGTGTGTGTATACAGCACTCATGTGGCACAGCATGAGTATGAAGGCCAGAGGAGAGCTCGTATCAGTCGGTTCTCTACTTCTGCCATGTGAGTTCCTGCGACTGATCTTAGATTGTCAGACTTGGTAATGTATTTACCACCGAGCCATCTTGTCAGCAGTATTTATTTACTTTATGCATATGTCTAGTCTGTATGAGAACCATGTGTGAACAGTGCTTATGAGGATGGAGGGTGGCCCATCTCTGGAACTGGAGGGAGGTAAGGTGGTTGTGGGCCTTCTTGTGTGGGTGCTAAACCTACAGCAGGTGTTTTTAGCCAGCTGAGCTGTCCTCCAGCACCCAAAGTACGTAATTCTTAAGAAATATTACAGTGAACTAGACACTCTCAGGCCTCAGAGAGTCATAGTGTTATCATTATAATTTACTTTTAAAAGGCAAAATGAAATCATCCTTTTCCAAATTGTATCAATTCACTGAAATTCATTTGTAAATGGAAGTATGGTAGCATCTGTTTTAGTTTAAAAGATGTGAGCGGGGCATGGTAGCACACACGTGTGATCTCAGGTCTTGGAGAAAGAGACAGGATAATCAGAAGTTCAAAGTCAGCTGTGACTGTAATAGATTTGAGGCTTTGTGTCAGAAAAACTTCAGTAGACAAAAAAAGTTATAAAAATTAGGTCTTAGCAGGATGTAGTGGTGCACGCCTTTAATCTAGCACTCAGGGTGCCCATACCGGCAGATCTGAGTTCAAAACCATCCTGGTCTTCATAGTGCCAGGGCTGCCAGAGCTGCATAGTGAGATCCAAAGCTCCTACCCCCACAAAAAACCCAATTTTGTTTTATAATATTTAACTTATTTTTAAATTGACCAAATTGTGGCTTCCCCTGGATATGGCATTGTCCTACAGTGATCAGACAGTGTATCCCGCCCCCCGTGGGTGGCCATATGAAGACGTGCATGCCACTTCAGACAGAGCTCTGCCCCTGGATATGGGATGTCCTACAGTGATCAGACAGTGTATCCCACCCCCCGTGGGTGGCCATATGAAGACATGCATGCCACTTCAGACAGAGTTCCACTTCCTGCACTGCTCAAACATTAGGTTTCTTGACATTTACCTTAAAACCCTGAATGGTTTGTGCTGCAGAGCTCTGCTGTCTGCTGAATTACCTCAGTAAACAGGGTGAGGTGAAGAAGACCACATCCCTGCCCTACCTGTCAGCAATTTCTTATTTACTTTTCTATACTTGCACATGTGAGGAGGGCTCAGAAATTATTCATGTGAGTGACGCTGCTTCTCACTCCAAGGTTTTTATTGATTGAAAAGTAATTAAGAACCATGTGTGGTGCATGCGTGCAGTCCTCCCCCCAGGAGAGTGAGACTGTAGACTTGCCACAAATTTGGGGTCAATCTGGAGCACATGGGTAGATCCTTTATCCAGAAAAAAAATTTAGAGAGATCTTTAATGCCTCTTTGAAAATAACCATGAAGGTTTTTAACTATCTCAAAGGATCATAGAATTCCTTATATAGTCATTTAAAAAACTGTAAACAGGATGCTTAGCTTTAGATTAGAAAATCAGGTCGTTATCAAAAGCTTTCTTTGTAGAAAAGCCGCTTTGATTTTTATTTCACAGTCATTAATGAAAGTATCAATTATATGAATCATGATTTTTCAATTCACATAATAATTTCCATGTGTTTTCATAATAAAATGCGCTCTGTAATCTCTTCAACAAAGAAGTAGTAAACAGCACCTGCCATAGCACATAGCTGAGTGGGTGTTCACACTTTACTGTAGGAGACAACATTGAAGGGTTAATGAAAGCTGGAGACATTGTAAGATTCAAAGGTCTACTTACGAGTGGATAGGGAGGTTCAGCCTTATGGATGAAGCACTAATGACCTCTCTGTTGTGCGGGAGCTTCTCTTTCCAGGCCCAGAGGGACTGTGAGTGTGTCTGGTGGTCTGTACAAGAGGTTAAACTTGGCACGTGGAGTGGGGAATGATGTCACTGAATGCACACCATATGTATCGAAAGTCAGGGAATGCTCTCTCACTGCCACGCATAGATGTGTAAGTGTTGGACTGGAAAATCGTTTTTATGAAAATATAGACAAGTAAAACAAGAATGTTCTGTACTGAGTCTGATCCAGTCACCAGTAGCTGCCAAGTATGATGCTCCCTGAAAAGTTTCTCTCCTTAGTTTTCCAGCTTCCAGCCCTCTGTTGGCTCTAAAAGCAGTCTGTTTGGAAAGCCTTATTCAGTATGTTCTCTCTGTTGATATGGGTTGAACACCAAATGAGACATCCATTTTCTCTGCTAAAGCAAAGCTGCTAGAGTCGTCTAGTGTGCCTGCTGCCGCAGATGGAAATGATTAATTGATTTAGCTAACTCAGTAGATTCTTTTCTAGTAAAGCAGGGGTATATCAGAGCTTCATACTACTAATTATTGTTTTATCTATCCGTTAATATATCAAGGACTGTAATTGTTGCTTTAATCATTCTGTTATCGTTATTTAAAATGTTATGTTTTAACGCTATACTAATGGGTACATCATTTGGTTTTTAGAAGAATCCCACTGCACTCCTACAATGAGATAAGGGTGTGATGGGGCCTTAGATGAGGGGTTCTCAGCCCTCCTAACACTGACCCTTTAATACAGGTCCTCATGTCATGGTCACCCCCAACTCCTAACACTGACCCTTTAATACAGGTCCTCATGTCATGGTCACCCCCAACTGTAAAATTATTTTCCCTTCTATTTCACAACTGTAATTTTGCTACTGTTAGGAATCATAATGTGAGCATCTGACCTGTGACCCCATGACCTGTGACCCCATGACCACTGCCTGAGAGTGTTGTGGGCCGGCCCTCGTGATGTGTGCAGTGGTAAACTACGAAGAGACCCAGTGTCAGACATGATGAAAGGCAAAGACCAACAAACACCCAGGGCTGTGCTCTGACCTCTGGCCTCTGAATACACGCAGGGCCATGTGTATTATTCTCACATGTGAATGAACATGCAGACACATACAGGCATGCACACACATCACGCCCGTTATGTACACACACCAAAAAAAGCCAAAGAAAATTTAATATTTATGAAAAAGCAATATGGTAGGACAGTATTACATTTAGTAAATATAAATGAAATTATATTAGTAGAGTAGAGTTCTATTAACATTTTGATATCTTTGTTTTATTTTTTTCCTTGAGGTTCTGAGGAACACACTAAGGTTCTGGCTCGTGCTTGATTGAACTAAATATTCTGCTCCTCAGCTACATCTCCAGCTCCGTGATATCTCTGTGTGCGTCTCTGTATAAACCTCCCCCTCGTGTATCCCAGGCTATCCTGATGCCTGGTTCTCCTGCGTCTAGCCTTCTGTAGATCTCACTCGCATCCTCTTGTACGGTGGTCCCTTCCTTTTCTGTCGCTGTGTTAGGAGACCCTTTAAGAAGCAACACGAAGAAGAAAAGGCTTGGAGTTCCCGAGGGGACTGCAGTCCACGGTGGGAAAGAGAGGCGGCTGCAGAAGTGTGAGGCCCTTGGCAACGGGAGCCAGGATACACGTTTCATCTGCACGTGGGAAGTCAACGATTAATAACTGGGACCTCATGAAGCTGAAGGCTTCTGCATGGCCCAGGACACCATTCAGGCAAAGCAGCAGGCTACAGAGTGAGACTGGGTATTTACCAATTATGCATTTGATAGAGAGTCAGCATCTAAAATACATAAAGAACTAAAAAATGGGAACATCAAGAAAAAAATAAGGTAGAGAATTCAGCAGAGGATTGTCAAAACCTGAGACAGGAAGGAGGCAGAGAAGTCCTTCAACATTTCACAGCCTTAGCCTTCTGGGAAATGCAAGCCAACACTACTGGAGATTTCGTTGTTCTCAGTCACAATGGCCAAGATCAATCAAATAAAGGAGCACACTCTGGTGAGAATGTGGGGAAGGGGGCACACTTATCCATTGCTGGTGGGAGTGCAAATTGATACAGCAGTTTTGGAAGTCAGAGTGACTGTTGCTTAGGAAGCTGGACTTGATCTACCTCAGGATCCAGCTACATGCTCTTGGACATTTACTCAGGGAACTCTACATCCTACCACAGAGACGATTGCTCTGCACAGCTCTGTTCATAATAGGCAGAAATTGGAAGCAGCCGAGGTGTCCGTCAGCTAATGAGTGAATTGTGGAAATATGATGCAATCACACAATAGAATATAATTGAGCTGTTAAAAATGAAATTATTAACTTCTTAGTAGATGGATGAAGCTAAAAAAATTATCCTGAGTGATGAAACCCAGATCCAAAAGAGACAAATATTGTCTGTGTCTTGGCCAGTTTTATGTCAACTTGACACAAGCTAGATTCATCATGAAGGAGGGGTCCTCGATTGAGAGAATACCTTCATAAGATTGGGATGTAGGCAAGCTCTACATTTTGGGCATTTTCTTAATTAGTGATTTGTGGGTGAAGGCTCAGCCCATTGTTTGGTTGTTTTGGTTCTATAAGAAAGCAGGCTCCGGGCAGTGGTGGCACACGCCTTTAATCCCAGCACTTGGGAGGCAGAGGCAGGCGGATTTCTGAGTTCGAGGCCAGCCTGGTCTACAGAGTGAGTTCCAGGACAGCCAGGGCTACACAGAGAAACCCTGTCTCGAAAAAAAAAAAAAAAAAAAAAAAAGAAGAAGAAGAAGAAGAAGAAAGCAGGCTGAGCAGGCTGTGATGAGCAAGCCAGTAAGTGGCCCCCCTCCGTGGCCTCGGCATCAGCTCCTGCCTTCAGGTTCCTGCCCTGTGTGAGTTCCTGCCCTGTTTTCCTTCAGTGATAGAATACAGTGTGGAAGTGTAAGCCAAATAAACTCTTTCCTCCTCGACTTGCTTTTGGGCATAGTGTGCCGTTGTAGCAATGGGATCTGTAGGGCAGTATGTTGTCCTCTCATGTGTGGGTGCTGACTTTTGAGTCTTCAATATGCCTGCTACAATCCAAATAGCCACTGAGGCTGAGGACCAAGGAAAGGCCTAGGAAGGGGAGGAGGATCTCCCAAGGAAGAGGGGATAAAATACAGCATTATAAACAAACAAAGGGAGACAGAATAAGAGGATTAAATAGGGAGAAGGGTGGGAATGGGCTACATCTTGTTGAGTTGTTGGCCAAAGGGCCTCACTCCAGGGAAACCCTCAAACATCACAGGCCACTGGTGAGGCCTGGTTTGAAGATAACAATTATGTTACTGAACACCGAGAAGTAGAGCAGATGCCTTGCCCTCCTGAATTCATGGTAAGGTCCCAGAAGGCACTGTGCATGCTCCAAGAGGAGAGAGGATAATCCCAGTCATTCCCATCCACTCACTGCAAGCATCTTCCTTGACGGCGGAGGAGTGTGTCCCTGTCTCACCAGTGTATCAGTGTCATGTTGGGCCGTTGTATTGCTGTGGCCACTTTGCGGAAGTGGTTGGTTACTCCCATAACACGTGTGCAGTTGTTACCCCAGTGTGTTTTGCCAGGCTATTGTAGGTGGCAGGGTTGGTAGCTGGGTGATGCTGATGACTACCTTCCGCCTGTAGTAGCAAGTATGGCACCTTCCAGCACTGTGCTTGCTGGTCAGTAGGACTGATACTTCTGGATGAATACCACCTTAATTTCTCCAAGCAGCTGGGTATACCTGTGAAGGGTTTTCTTGATTGGATCATTTGAGCTGAGGCAACCCACCCTAAGTCTGGATCCTTTGAGGTCAGAAGGGCCACACTATATCTGGACTGTTCTTTGTAGTGCTAGTCTGCATGAAAGGATGTAGAAGAAGGTTGCTTTTGTTTCCAGCCTGCTTGCCCTCACTCTCACTGGCACAGCCATTTGTCCTGTGGAATCAGTGTCTAATATGTGCTGTGACTTCTCCCACAGCGGGGACTCACGGCCCAGGATTCAAGGGCTGGAAGTGGAAATGCTCCCACTCACCGCCACCCCTTGCGACCTACTAGGAAGACTTTGCTTCTTTTTCCCAAGACCTTAAGCTCTGATGGCCTAGAGGTTTTGGTTCTGGATAGGGGAAAAGACATCAGAAGATGGAAAGACCTCCCATGCTCACAGAGAGGTAAAATTAGTACATGAAAATGGCCAGCTTACCAAAAGTAATGTACAGATTCACTGCAGATCCCATAAAGATTTGGACACAATTTATAGTAATGGAAAAAACAAACTTTATATGGGAGCCTCCTTTCTGATTCTTAATTCTTTTTTTTCCTACAATTTTCAAGACAGCATTTTTCTGTGTATCCTTTGCTGTCCTGGAACTCTCTGTGTAGCTCAAGCTGGCCTCAACCTCACAGAGACCCACCTGCCTCTGCCTCCTGAGTGTTGGGATTAAAGACCTGCACCACCACTGCCCAGCTCTGACTCTTAATTCTTTGAGGAGGCTTCATACTGATTTCCACATTGGTTGGGCTAATTTACATTACCATTACCTTATATAAGGAAGGTAGTTGTAGTTTGTGTTTTGTTTTTTTGTTTTCCAACTAGGAGTGCTTTCCTTAGAGTTCAGACTGGAAGACTCCGGAACCTGACTTTTAGGGTGAGTGAGGCGGCTCTGTGGGGGGATTAGGCTTTTCCAAGCATCATCCTGAGTGCTGTCCTCAGGGGTGAGGAATGGGTTGAAGAGCCATTGGCCACATTGTGTGAGAGACACAGGCAAACCCTATATAACTACACAGGGGGGCAAGTATTAGATTTTAACACGTGTGTAGTTACATGCGGAGATGAGTATATATACACGTTTAAAGACTATCCTAGGAATACCTCAGAAGACTACGGAATCCAGAGTGTAAATTTGCCTGTGAGTAATAATTTTAGTTTTATATATCTGCCTTTTGGTTGTTTGCATAGGATTTTTTTAATTACTTTTATTTTTTTACAGACCAGTCGTTGCTCCCCTCCTGGTCTGCCCTCCCACGGTTCCTCATCCATTCTTCCTCCCCTCTGTCTCCACGAGGATGTCCCCACCCCCAGCCAGGCCTCCCACTCCCTGGGGCCTCAAGTCTCTGGACGGTTAGAGCATCTTCTCCCACTGAGGCTAGACCAGGTGGTCCTCTTGCATAGGATTTTTAAAGAATCCCAAGGCTATCAGAGATACCTGAAAGCTGTGAGTGAACAGTTGGCGAGTGTTTATTTATACTGACAAGAGGAACATGATCTTTTTCCTCTGCTATTTCTAGGCTTAGGTAACAGTAGAACACGAGAAAGAAACGTGTGTTATAGTCAGGCTTGTATTAAAGATCAAAGACTGTAAATGTAGCAAGTATAACACACCATGTGTTTTCATGAATCTGCTCACTCAGGTGACGCTGTGACTGAATTGCAAAGACTCATCTTTCACTATTGATCCACACCTTTGCTGGTGTATGGACTGTAGGCCCCCTCGTAGCAAATGCTGCTTTCTGGAGCATGAGTTGCAGTAGGCCTGGCAAACTTACATGTGAGATGGACAGGTATGAAGTGCTTAGACCGTCATAGCTGTTACCATCTGGAACTAATGTCTGCTTATTAATCTTTGTCAGATAATTGCATTATGTGTTACCTTCTTGATAATCTGTAATATTTTAAAGGTTTAGCTAATACCACAGATATAGATGTTAAATATGAAGTATTTTCATGAGAATAATAGATTAACTTTTTATACCATTTTAGAGTTTGCAGTTTGCCTTTAGTCTCAACAACTCACTGAGGGAGTATTTTTATTATTTTCATTTTATATATTTGGAAACTGAAGTCTAAAGATATTAAGTAACCTTTTTAGTTTATCTATAAGTTGTATAATGATTTTTAAATTTATTTATTCAACAAAGACTTATTTTGAGTCAGTTGTAAAAGTCACTGTGGATAGAATCACACAGCATTTACATCATGAGGGAGAGTCAGATATTAAAGTAATCAATCATGGAATTATTTAATTATAGTGGTGGTAAGTTATGCCAAGAAGCACAGTGTGGCATGAAGTGTGTGAGAGGAAGACCCAGCAGATCTGATGTTCCCTGAGGAGTACTGCGTCTGGTTTGAAGCGTGGGAGTGAGGACGTGTACGGATGGGGATGGCGCATGCGCAGTACTGAGGAGAACGTATCCGTTTAGAAACTGAAATTAGGCAAGTGTGTTTGTATCACGAGGAATGAGTACAGGGATCTGGAGAGTTAGTTGGGAGCCAGTCCCAATAGCATAAGTTTTAGAAAATTCAACAAATTATTAAATGTCTCCTGTCCATGTGGCACAGTGTGAAAGAGACTATCTGAATTAAAAAACTCTCGGTCAACAGCAGGTGGAGTAGGAAGCCAGAGTCAGCCGTGGACTTTATAGGCATTCCAGCATCCATAATGGGACCTGTTTCTTTGAAGGAAATGAACAGCCTAAGCCAGGGAGAGTTGCTCCTGTGGTATGCAGCGTATGTGTACACCTTGTGTACACGGGTGCGTGTTACTTGAGTTCCTGAGGTGATCGCCTCCTGTTTCCCTTGTGTTTCCCTCAGAAGGCGTCTGCATATCTCCCACTGTGTCGTCAGTGAGTGATAGCTCTTCCGTTCCCAAATCAGCAGATGAGCAGTTTGCAAGCTGCAAACGCTGAGCTGCAGGGATAAGATTGTATTGGGCAGGAATTGATTGTTCATTGTAGAAGCAGAGTCAACTGTTACCTCCTAACTGATTGCTACCAGATGGACTTTCAAGACTTGTTCTAGAGCAGTCGTTCCCACGCTTCCTCAATGCTGTGACACTTAATACGGTTCCCCATGTCGTGCTGACCTCCTGCCATAAAATTATGTTTGTTGATTCATAACTGTAAATTTTCCACTGTTAATAAATCATAATGTGAATATCTGATATACAGATGGTCTTAGGCGACTCCTGTGAAAGGGTCATTCAGTCCCCAAAGGGTCATGACTCATGCTGAGAACCGTTGTTCTAGACAGTCATTAAAATCAGTAATTATGTTCTATTCTATTTGGAAAATATGTGTTAGAATACTGTATCAACTACATAAGTTTAAAAGATAAAGGTATATTTTAAAAATCTGCATTTGTATATACCAGAAAGTGCTTTTAGTACCACTCAGATTTCAAATAAAATACCAGGACACTGGAACTGGAGAGATGGCTCAGTCAGTCAAGTGTTTGCCATACAAGCCCGAGGACCAGAGTTTGTTTGCAGCATCCATGTGGCATCTGTAATCCTAGCTCTGGGCAGTAGAGACAAGTGGGTCCCCGAGGCTTTCCAGCAATTCTTGTCTAATCTGGGAGCAACAGGTTCCAGTGAGACTATCTTAAAACCAAGGTGGCTGGCACCTTAGGGAGACCAATATGTAGGTTGTCTTTTGGCACACACACACACACACACACACACACACACATTCCACAAATGTCAGAATATGCTATAAACTCAAAAATTATAAGTATTTTAAAAATTCATTGCACTAAAAGAAAATATATATGTATATATTGTCATGATTCTTAAATGTACATTTATAAAGTTTTTATAGACAGACTAACATAATGAAAAGTCTCTAAGATATTTTGTTTTAAATTGCATTTATTTGTGTGTGCCTGCCCTTCTGTCATGTGCACTTGTGTATGCAGTGCACATGTGTGACAGTCAAGAGGACGGCACTTTGGAGTCTGTTCTCTCCCTCCATTGTGGGGCCGGGGCATTGAACTCAGATTGTCAGGTTTGACAACAAGCACCGTAACTAGCGGGGCTATTATACCATGTCTCATCTGTTTGCATTACTATGCATGTAGGCAGTCTTCAAACTTAGTTGGGGAAGAACTTCTCTATAATATGTTAACTTCTTTTAAAAATCTAGGTCAACAAATGAGATTTCTTGAAAGTTTTATGAAAGTTTCTTTTGGTGGCCTGGGGACGTGCCCAGAACACACGGAATTCTTCAAAGCTGGCCTTGGCTACTTAGCAACTTTGTGGCTATCCTGGGGTATGTGAGACACTGTATAAGAAAGGAAGGAAGGAAGGAAGGAAGGAAGGAAGGAAGGAAGGAAGGAAGGAAGGAAGGAAGAAGGAGGAAGGAGGAAGGAAGGAAGGAAGAAGGAAGGAAGGAAGGAAGAAGGAGGAAGGAAGGAAGGAAGGAAGGAAGGAAAGAAGAAGGAGGAAGGAAGGAAGGAGGGAGGGAGGGAGGGAGGGAGGAAGGAAGGAAGGAAGGAAGGAAGGAAGGAAGGAAGGAAGGAAGGAAAGAAAGTTAAGTCAGTCAGAAAGAAAGTCAGTAATAAATAAACCAGCAAGCAGAGCTCATCGGTTGTTTTGTCCCCTTGGGTATTCTGGTTTATCTGGCTGCGCCGACTGGAAGATTGACCTGTCTTACGTGCATCCGTGGTTGGCTCACTTTTACTGCTCTTTGTTGAACAATGGACTTTTCCATAAGCAATGGCTAATTGAACAGTTTCCAGGCTTTGGTTGTGAGGAATAATGCTGCACAGTCTTTCTGCAGTTCGCTCCCATTGCTGGTGAACAGTTTGGACTCCCACCAGTGAGCTATGTGAATTCCTGTCCGTCTATATCTTTGTCAACAACCTTTGGTATTTTCTGTTTAATTTTAGCTGATTAACTCCTACATCCCCTAAGGAATTGAACCTAGAATGTCCTGTGAGCTGGTCAAGCTCTCTGTACCCCGGGTCTGTTAACCCTTCTGTGTCTGTAGGCTCTGTGGTGAGATCTTCCTTCTCGGTCTTCTTCCATTGGTCTTTTTCCTGGAAATAACAAATTTCATCACACACATGAAAAAGTCTGCCTGTGCTTTGGAGGTCATCTGTATAACGTTTTTTTTTTTTAAAAAAGAATCATTAAGTTCCATTGTGTTTATTTAACTTTGTACTTTTTCTTAACTTCTTTTTTTTTTTTTTTTTAAAAAGATTTATTTATTTATTTCATGTATGTGAGTACACTGTAGCTGTCTTCAGACACACCAGAAGAGGGCATCAGATCCCATTACAGATGGCTGTGAGCCACCATGTGGTTGCTGGGAATTGAACTCAGGACCTCTGGAAGAGCAGTTGGGGCTCTTAACCACTGAGCCACCTCTCCAGCCCTTTTCTTAACTTCTTGAGAAAGTTGCTCAAGAGTTTTAATTTATCAGTCATTTTTTTTTATGTGTATGCATTTAAGGCCATTTTGTTCTGAGCCCACCTAAAATACCATTCTACACATTTTGATATGTACTACTTTAATTATAATTTGTATAAAAATATTTTCTATTTTCCTTTTTTTTTTTTTTTTTTTTTGAGGAAATCACTGATCTGTTGTCATCATAGAAAAGCTTGCGGTTTCTTATTTTCCATTAGTTGAATAATAGAGAATATACGTGTTAGTATGTTCTCAGCTTAGTATCTGAAGATTGATATAGCTGGTCACATTGATCATTGCCGTCCTGTGTTTACTACTGAACACTGCCCCACTGTATAGACACATCCCCACTAATTTACACACCGTATGCACTGTGGCTCTCTGAATTTTGCTGCTGCTGTTGATAGTTTTGTGATGGGGAATCATACCCAGGGCCTTCTGCAATGTAAATTCATTGTCTGCTATTGGGCTATGTGCTAAATCCATGTGTGGTGCTTAGTTATTAAGAGTGAAGCTACTATGACTCTTGACATAGATACATGCTTTAATTTCATGTGGGTAAAGGCCTATGGGGGAATCATTACAGATATTATACTAGATTCTGTGGAAATCTGGCAGACACCCCGTTCTCAGAGGTCGCTCTTACACTTCCGTGGCAGTGATGTGACTTCTGTCTGCACCACATTTCCAACAACTTGCTGTGGTTTCATTCATTCAAAAACAGTTTACTTTTAATTTGTTAAAAACAAGGAATATACACTTGACCTTTTAAATAATGTTAAGCAATAGTTAAGGTTATAGTCATTTGTCTACAGTGTGTATCCAGAATTCTTTTCTTGCAAAACTGAAATGCATTCATCAAACAACTCTGCCCCCTTCCTCCACTCTGCCCTGGGACCTTTCTTTCTGGTTTGTTTCCATGATTTTGATGACTCTGGTGAGTTGGTGTAAGTAAAAAATACACTATTTGTTCTTTGTAAGTTGCTTGTTTTGCTGAACATAAAGTTTTCCCAGGTCTCAGTGTCTGACAGGGTGTAACTTTTATTTTTATGTGTGTGAAAATTATTTTTTCTTCTGATACTTTTTTCTTTTGCCATGCCTAGCTTCTTTTAGAAACTAAAATATAATGACCTCATTTCCCACCGTCACTCTCCTCCCTCCGGCCTCTACCATACCTGACCCTTTGCTCCCTCTGATTGAATGCTGAGCCTTTCCCCCTCTGTCACTGGGGCATGTCTGTTGGTCTGTCTATCTATTTGTCTGTCTGTCTGTCTACCATTTATCCATACACCTACATACCTATTAATAAATATATAACTATACCTTGCCGAGTCTGTGCAGTGTTGCTTGTATGTGTACTATTTGCCTGCTGGTTGTGATGTTGCATGCCTTTAATCCCAGCGTCCAGGAAGCTGAGGCATGCAGATCTCTGAATGAGTTCAAGGCTCCCGTGGTCTACACAGTGAGTTCCAGGCCAACTAAACAGGGTCTCCCAAGGAAGTGTGTCTCTAAGCTGTTTTATACAATCCCCCCCCCCTTTTTTTTTAACTGAGCACGCTTATGTGTGTGTTCAGATGGCTAGCGTCGTGCACACCAGGGAAAGCCAGGGGACAAATTGCTGGAGTCAGTTCCCGCCTTTTATTTTCTGGGGACTGAGCCAAACTCTAGGTTATTAGGCTTTATAGAAAGAATGGCACATGCTCAACCAGCGAGCACGCCCCAGAGAGAAAGTCTCTCTCCATCCATCCACCCGTTCCCTCTGTGTGTGCCGGCCGCTGTGTGCCTGCTGTGGGTCTGAGTAGAAAACTCTAGGGTGTTCACTTCACAGTAACCGCTGGACTGAGAGTGAGGTCCCAGATGGAGGAGTTGGAGAAAGGTCTGAAGGAGCGGAGGGAATTTGCAGTCCCATGGAGGGAGCAAGAGCGTCAATGGGCCTGACTCCCCCCCCCTCTGGTCCTCCTGGAGTTTGGACCACCAACCAAAGAATACACATCTATGGACTCATGGTTTGGACCACATATGTGGCAGAGGATGACCTTGATGGCCATCAGGGAGAGAGGAGAGGCCCTTGGGCCTGAGGATGTTAGAGGCCCCAGGAAAGGGGAATGTCAAGGCGGGAATATGGGGATGGGTGGGCGGGTGGGTGGGAGGTGGAATTCCCTCACGGAGTCGGGTTGGGGAGGGGATAGGGGGTTTCCAAAGAGGAGACCCAGAAAAGGGGAAACATTGGAAATGTAAATAAAGTATCAAAAATAAAAAAAATTTAAAAAAAAACAACAAAAAAAACCCTCTAGGGTGGTGATTCTCTCCCGCTTTCTTGTAAAATCTGGGAATCAAGCTAAGGTCTGTGCACAGTGACCTCCCCCTGCTGACCTGTCACAGTGGCCTCCCCCTGCTGACCTGTCACAGTGACCTCCCCCTGCTGACCCTGTCACAGTGACCTCCCCCCTGCTGACCCTGTCACAGTGACCTCCCCCTGCTGACCCTGTCACAGTGACCTCCCCCTGCTGACCCTGTCACAGTGACCTCCCCCTGCTGACCCTGTCACAGTGACCTCTCCCCTGCTGACCCTGTCACAGTGACCTCTCCCCTGCTGACCCTGTCACAGTGACCTCTCCCCTGCTGACCCTGTCACAGTGGCCTCCCCCTGCTGACCCTGTCACAGTGGCCTCCCCCT
>CM052721.1:33451465-33481769 GCA_028551405.1 Uromys caudimaculatus
TTTTCTTGATCCTTGTTTTCCACAGCACTTTGAAACCACCTTGTCAGAATCTGTGAAAAGTTAGCTGGTACTTTGATTGACGTTACACTGGCTCTGTGGATAAAACTGAGGCGAATGAGTTTCCTAGTATTAATGAGTCTTCCAGCCCACCGTTTGGTCCTAAGTTATCTAGATCTTTAGTTTTCACCAACACATTCTTCCAAACTTACCCCAATGTAGCATTTGCTAGCATTTTAAATCCCAATTGTTGCCTCTGCTCACTCTGACTTATTTCCACTCAGCTCACCTGTTTTGTAGAAGCTGAGTCTTGTTCTTGCTCCCATGCTCCAAGAAGTAAGTCTCAGACTAGATCATAGATTCTCTGACTAGATTATAACCCGCTTATCCTGATCTGCATCCTCCACGTGGCTGCTTACCTGTGCTCAGTAACCCTGCATCCTTTCCTCACTCCACGGTCAAATCTCCCCGTCCCTCGCTCTATCCCAGAGTCCTTTCTGCCTCCCCAGTGTTCCATCTCCTATTTCCTACGTAAGCATAGGCCATCAAATTTGTTACCGACAGGTGCCACACCCACACAGACATAAGACACACTCTGTACACTGTTTCCTTCTGACAGTATTTCATGTCAAGCTTTAGATTCTTAATGGTTTTCTATACCTGCATATATGTACTGTGTCTTCATATGCTCAGCAACAGGTTCCAGATGCAGACAGTTGGGGTCGAATTAGGAAAACTTGGAGCTCCTGAATCATGGAAGGTCTTCATAAGCATTGGTGTCATGTGGTTCTTGTCCTGCACACACTCACTGTGTGATTGT
Organism: Uromys caudimaculatus; assembly: GCA_028551405.1. Taxonomy (NCBI): domain Eukaryota; kingdom Metazoa; phylum Chordata; class Mammalia; order Rodentia; family Muridae; genus Uromys; species Uromys caudimaculatus. The sequence continues at coordinate 33,452,283 of CM052721.1, forward strand.
GAACTCCTTGTGCACAGTGACTAGTCACTTTTGTGCGTTTAGTGCTTAAGTGTGCTCTCATGTGTGGGATGTAGTAGGTGCTGCTTGGTGTTTATTTTATATGATTTTTTTTGCAAAAGTTCTGGAAATAGACAGTGCTGTGTATTTTACACTACTGAGAATTATTCCTCTGGGCTCGAAAATTTTATCACAGAGGCTTGCCCATTTTGCCATTTTAAAAGAAAATTAAAAGCAAATTTAATGGGTGACTGATATGTTTTCCTTGTAGACATGGATGGCAGTGTCCCCAGTGATTGACCTGATTGTAATTTTTCTTCATTTTATCTCACTTATTAACTAAACCTTTATCTTATTCTTTATATCCCTTCATGAAGCGTAGGCTATCAGCAACTATACAGAAATTTGTTCCTGTGAAGTGAAAATTATTCGTGGTAATGAAAATTATGGATTATTGTAATACGGAATTGTCTCACATAATGTTGAGGTTTCTGCATATTGTAGACTTTAATGTAATTAGATGTGTTCTACCTATATTATATATTATTTCAAAAGAAAAAACATCTGCATATCAAGGAAAAATTGTACCCACATTATGCTGCTTCTGCAAAGTCTATTGTGTGATTATTTTCTCTCTGTAATGATCGGTCCTCAGTAAGAACACTGGGTGAAGCCGTGTGACACAGGGATGGATACCGTGAGCTGAAAGCATTAGTGGTCAGATCCTAACAGCAGATGGTAGAGCCACAGACTGTAGCTGTCCGACAGCACGTGGCAGGTGTGCAGGTCACCATGGTGACTGTCTCTTCCTGGGATCCTCTTTTATATTTGCAGGCTCTCTCAAGGATTTAAGAGAAGTTGAACAAAGTTTTTTCAGTGCTCACTATGTTTATTCTTTGGAGAGAGATCTGAATTAATGTATTCAAACACACACACACACACAATCATAGTATTGGATGCATGAAGTTGATAAGATTTCAAAAAATAAAAAAGCAGACGAGCTGGGTGTGGTAATTTTGTCTGTATTCTTAGGACATGGGAAACTGAGGCCAGGGATGACTGGAAGTCTGAGGCCAGTTTGGGTTACAGAGTGAGCTACTATGTCAGAGGAACAATACAGGGTTGGGAATTGGGCTCGGCTGGGAGGGTGCTCGCCTAGCGTGCACAAAGCCTGGGTTTGATCCCCAGCCCGGCAGAAAAGCAAGTGTTCGGTTCACGCCTGTGACATCAGCCCTTGGGAAAGAGAGCCAAGAGGATCAGGAGTTCAGAATCATCCCTGGTGACTTTGGGCAGTTCAAGGCCAATGCGAGCTACATGAGGCATTACCTAAAACAATAAACAACGAAACACGAGGGACAGCAGTCTAGCCAAGGATTTATACCGGTTTCTCTAAGAAGCCAGGAGGGTTTTGTAGCGCTGTCTGTAACTGCTTAGGTACAGCCCAGACATTGTGTTCATTTGGGCAAAGGGCTGTTTGTCCTTCAGTTCATCAGAATTGAGCTCTTCGTGCGCCTCGTGTATTCTCAGCTCATTGTTTCTTGAGAAGCCCGGGAACTGACCCTTCTTTACAAGCCCAGATATACAGAAAAACCAAAGTGTGTGTGCGTGTGCGAGAGAGAGAGAGAGAGAGAGAGAGAGAGAGAGAGAGAGAGAGAGAGCGCCAGAGGCATCTTTCTAAATCTACTCCTGGGGAGGCAGGAGTGCCTCCTGCACCGGGAGCTTGCATGTGTTTGTTTTACTTTCCTGGCAAGACTGGACTGGAAGCCAGCAGCCTGCATGGTTGTCCTGCCTCTGCCCCTCCGTGGTGCTGGGGCTGTAGGTGTGCACAGAATGTCTGGCTTGTCACATGGATGCTGGGATGTGAACCTAGCATGTACTTATGTTGTAGTGCTCAGCTAACGGTTGAAAGCTGTAGGGTTAATCCTTAGGAAGTACAGCAGAACAAAAAGAAGCAGACAAACAAAGCTATACCATTTTGTGCCACATATGGTGGCACAAAATTTGTACTCTGAGTATTTGGGAGACGTGGATAGGAGGATCGGGGCTTCAGAATGATTCTACACAGTGAGATTTAGTCAAACCTGAGCTACATGAGACTCTGATTCAAACCATACACTGCTCCTTCCCCCAAAACCTCAAACCAACCAAAACACAAAGCCCACATACACAAAACCCTAACAAACAAAAGGGATTTTTTCCTTTTAAAGAGTACTTAGTAGATCTAGTTGTATAGTAAAGGGAAAACTCACTTTTCTAACATAAACAAAAGTCTTAGAAAAAGGGGAGCCTGTCTTAAAAAGAGAAAAATAAAATTATATGGAGTGACACCACATTGCATACGTCACAGCCCTGTTCACGATCTGTCCCAGCGGCGATGACGATTGCTGGATCCTAAGTAAGCAGGCTTCCCAGAGCCTTCTTGCCTCATCACACGTAATCCATAGCTATAAATACGGAAACAGAAAACCAAAGGCAGGAATCTTTATTAGTGAAGCTTCATGTCTATAAACCAGTGGTTGGCGTCTGAAAGCACGGTCAGGACGGCCGCTCTGCTCCTGGTGTTCATCATGACCGTTGAGCTTGTCACACACGATTTCATGCTGTAAGGTAGCAGCACGGGCCATGCTTAGGATGGGTGTTGTTTGTCACAAACGAGTCTCGTGTAGCCCAGGCTGGCCTTGAACTCTCTTCCTCTACCTTCTGAGGTCTGGAGCTATAGTTTATGCACGCTGTATATATTTATACAAAGAGTTCTAGGATGTATGTTTGTAAATCTATAGAAAAATCTTCACTACTTTTATCCCTGTTGGTAAGTGTTAGTATAATTAAGTATTTTTCTTCCTTTTTAAAAACTTTGAAACACGACCTTGGAGAGCCGTAGGGACGATGTTAAACGTGAGTTACTGACCCTACTCTTCCTAAGTTCTGGGGCTATATGCGTATACCACATACTCATCTTAACATTTTTAAAATTATATTTCTGTAATACCCAACTTTTAAAAGCAAAGATAATTTATTAATTTTCTAACACTCATAAAACTTTTTATTTTGGAAGAAAATCCAGTGTACCATAACACTTAGTCCTTGATCAAAATGCTTATCTCTTTTGGAGGGGTATATTTTAGGGTTTAATTTGGGTCCTTGGGCATAGTAGCTAAATGTTCTACCATTGAGCTGCATTTCTTGCCCACATTTATCTCTTAATAGGACTAAGTGAAGATACAATCCTGATGTTTACAGTGAATATTTTTTTGTAAGTCTTAGTTCTGTCATAGAAATAGTAAATATTGAGGACTGTGCCCACACAGTTGAGACAACTGAATACTGAGGAGCCATGGGCTTCCCAAGTTTCACTGAACACAATTTATTACTTAACAGTGAATCCTAGCCATTTAAAAAATTGCTATGGGGCTCGAGAGATGGCACAGCAGTTAAGAGCACTGGCTGCTCATTCAGAGGTCCTGAGTTCAAGTCTCAGCTACCACATGGTGGCTCACAACCATCTGTAATGGGATCTGATGCCCTCTTCTGACACATTCATGTAAAATAACCTGTAAGCCAGTTCTGAGTTGACTTGAAAGGATTCCCTCTGGCCTCAGGAGCGCATGACCCACCCCTGCTGAGTTGGCCCTTTCTGCTTTGATCCTTTTTCTACACACAATTTCTGTTTGGTTATTTGAAGAAAGAAAGTTATTATAAGACGCACACGAAAGCGGTGATTAGATGTAATTCTCATCAGAGAAGGGGATCCCCTCTTACTGCGGCAGGCTGCAAATGGTTAAACTTGATGGAATACTAATGAAGAATTACAGAGTTATTTGTTTGACTTTGCCACTTGGGACACTTGCAAATGAGACAATTCATCTCAGTGTGAGCCAGTCTTATTTCTTAAAGAAAATTAATTAATGCAGTTTGTCTTCTTCCCGTATCTCTGATTATAGTCCTTTTATTATACCTCCACTTTCCTGCTTTTTTCCCTCCCTGAAAATAACTTTCTCAAGCCTTCCTTGCTTCTTTCAGCCTGATAAGTAAAAAGCAATTTTCCTTGGTGTGAATGAGTATTTGTAATTTTAGTACACTTTAGACAAGACATTTGTACAGTATCCCACAGGGGAGAATTCTACACTGAAGAATTTCACTGCACCAACGTCTCTTAAGGTGTTTTAATCAATTTTCTCTTAGAGTTGTCTTTATTAGTCTTTGTTTCCCTGTTGTAAGCTGGGTTAGCACGGAGTGTGTCTCACAGAAGCTCGTGCTTAATCTTGTCAATGCCGAGTCTGTTTTACTACCTCTGCTTTCTGTATAACGATTCCTGTGATTTAAGGGCTATATCTGAGTGGTTTCTGACGAACACAGGGTTGTCTTCTGTAATTTTAGCAGTTACAACGAGAAATGCAATTTCTTTCTATGAAATGACTAGAGCATTTTGTTACTGAATCTCTTAAAAACTCTCTCTCTCTCTCTCTCTCTCTCTATATATATATATATATATATATATATATATATATATAATCATCCCCCCCCCCCATGGTGTGGACTTCTCATTTTAAAGATAGAATAACTATATACTCATTTTCTTTCTCTTTTGATGCTCATCTGAAAAAATAGGACTTCGGAAAATCTGACTTTTAAATCACTTGTAACATTTTTTCCACCCCACAGACCCAGCAAGGAATCAGTTGGAGAAGAATAAGACTATTATCACTCACCTTCCATACCAACGTTGTATAAAAAGTTTTTATCATGCTGGCAAGAACATGAAGAATTGGCAAGAATATATTTAAAGCCAACTGAATGGGAAAAGGTCTGGGAAATGCAGGATGGAAGTGAGGCTAATTAGGAATTAAGCGAAGAATACATGCTAAGACAGCAGTCTGTGTATTCATATTTAAATTAAATAAAGGTTGCATAAAATCATTTTCCTAGATTATTGTGGTTTTAGGTTATTTTACATTAATACAAGAATATTAAATTGACGTAACTAAGAATGAACTGTTTTCTCCAGTTGTGAGAACTATAGCACTGGGAAGAGTTTTACCTTTCCTATGAAATTCATCTCCTGATTTTGTTTTTATCAGATCAGGTTTTAGTATTACCTAGATCATTTAATCTACTAACCTTTAGATACATTGACTCTATGCAGATTACAAAAATACTCTTCATCCTTTGCCTCAGTGGTGATATTTGACAGTTGAAGGGATGGTAACCTTTAAAATGAAATAACCTTGTCATAATACCATGGCTGAAAACTGACAAGATACTAAAAATATACTGGACTTTAAGGGCCCTCCTGTGGAGCTGTTTGCAGATGGTTTTACTAGAGAGATTTACAGATAGTGTGCTGTTAGGTATATGTACTGTCAAGCTGAGGAGATAAATCAGACCTGTAAGTCATGCTTGAGGATTCATAAACTAGGAGTCTTGAGAGGCTGGTGAGGGTTTGAGTCTTGCAGCCATTGTTTGCTTGCTCTACTGGCCAACGCCTCTCATGCTGTCGTCGGAGTAGCTCAGGTAAGTCTGCTTTGTTGTTCTAGGTTCCTGGGGAAATTTTCCCTTTTGGCCGTGTTATGAATTTAATGTCTTTATCTGTTACTTTCCTGATTGCTCCCACAAAGTACAGACAGAAGCAGCTTGTGGAAGGAGAGGGCACTGATTACTTCTCTGGTGCTGAGAAAACACCATGACTAAGGCAGCTTATGAAAGAAAGAACTTAATTGGGTTATGGTCCAGAGAGTCAGTGCTGTTGACGTGGAGGTGGATCAGCAAAGGCGCGGCAGGCAGGAACAGCTCAGGGGGCAGCACAGCAGCTCAGACTGTAGCTTGCGTCACACCTCCTCCCCGAGGCCCCGCCTCCGAGTCCTTTTCATACAGCTGCACAGCTGGGACCAAGTGTTCAGACATAGGAGCCTATGGCAGCCCTTCTCTTTCCAATGCCACGGCTTCATTTGGGCACATAGTTGAAGAACAGAGCCCGCCATTGCAGGGAAGGCACGGCGAGAAGGGTGTGAGGGAGCTTGCCAGCATGTACCCACCACCGGGAAGCAGAGGGCGATGAATGCTTTTGCTCCTTTTGCTTCCCTTGTATTCAATCTGGGATCCCTGTAAGGCAGGACTTCCCACTTCGTTAGCCTGGAAAACTCTCCTCAGGTGTGAGCTGAGGCTTACCTCCTGCGTGATGCTAGGTCTCGCCAAGCTGACGATATTAACCTTGCAGTGTCCATGGGGGAGCGCCTTGGTACAGGACCTGGGAAACATGAAGGACTGTAATCACATGGTGAAAGTCTCAGGGGGAAGTGTTTGAGGTTCCAGGTCTCTGAGACTTGCAGGGATGATTCAGAGAAGTTATAAGACTGAAGAGATGACGTCACAGGGCTGTGATGGAGTAATAAAGCTTTCAGTGAAATGTGGGAGCAGTGGGATATTAGCAGAGAGATCACAGAGCAAGGAAGAAAGGGCTTGTCTCTGTGTGTGGTGTACGTGTTTGGTCCATGTGGGGTGTGTGTGTGTGTGTGTGTGTGTGTGTGTGTGTCGGAGACTGACATTCACTGTCTATTGCTTCTCATCTTATTTTATGAGGCAGGGTCTCTCTCTAAGCTTGAAGCCTGTTGTTCTGCTCGACTGCCGGGCAGCGCACTGCAGGGATCTTGTCTCCCCATCCTGTCCTTTTTCTGGGATATGGATCTGTGTCCCTTCAATTGGGTTTTCAGTGGCTGCTGGGGACCTCTCCATCCATGAAAGCTGACTTGTATTCCCTTGTTCCTTAGTGTCCACAGGAGAGTGATGTCACAACCTACTTAGTACCCAAGGCTTCATGTGTTCAAGTCCCTTCTGTAAAATGCAGTAGTATTTGCATGTAACTCACACATCTCTTCACAGTGACAGTGTGTGGACCTGTGTGTGCACGTGTGGTATCCGATAGTCCTTCACCTTTCTCAGCCTTGATTTCTCATGTGTGATATGGCAATGTTTATTCATGACATATTTAGGTTGTCTGTTTTTTATGTGTGTGTATTGTGTGTACATGTACAGCTGTGTGTATCTATATGTGTATTTGTGTATACATGTATAGTGTGTGTACATATGCGTGTTTGTATACACATGTACAGTGTGTGTACATATGCGTGTTTGTGTACACATGTATAGTGTGTGTACATATGCGTGTTTGTGTACACATGTATAGTGTGTGTACATATGCGTGTTTGTGTACACATGTATAGTGTGTGTACATATGCGTGTTTGTGTACACATGTATAGTGTGTGTATACACACGTGTATTTCTGTACACGCGTACGATGTGTGTATACATTTGTATATTTGTGTACACATGTATGGTGTGTATACATATGTGTGTTTGTGTACACATGTACAGCTGTATGATCACTCATTTCAATTTATCTTTCTACATGTTAATTTTTTATATTTAAAACAGGAATATTTACTCATATAAGTTACGTAGTTCCATGTGTGTGTCATATACATACATGTTGCAGATATAATTTATATTGTATCCAGGTGCACCAGGCATGTGCCAGGGTGCCAGGATCGTGTCATGACAGCCTGTGGGGCTGCCTGACTTGTTCCTGGACGGCTCCCCTCAGGAGCTGTTGCGGTCGTCCTGTGATCTTCTTTCACTTCCAGGTGCTTATGGTAGGATTATAAACGACCATCTCTTCACAAGGTGCTTAGGGTAGGGCCATCAACAGCCGCCTCTTCACAGAGCCGAGCTACCAGCTTACAGACCTGCAAGACACTGTCACTCCATGCTGCTTGGGCTCTAACTGCAATCCAATTAGAAATGTAAGTTTTTGCCACAGGGAGGACTGGTGCTGAAGAAATCCGCCAGATGACTTTTATTTTATGTTGAACAAAGTAAATACTAAGAATCTCTGTACGGAGTTGCTAACCTGAATGAGCAGAGAAAATTATAAAGGGAACATCACTCAAATTTGAAAGATGAAAGTGTTTTGAAAAATGTCATGTAAGAAATATTTCACACAGCTGGGCATGGGGCACACCTTTAATTCCAGTACCAGGAGGCAGAGGCAGGTAGATCTTTGTGTGTTCAAGGTCAACCTGGTCTACATAGTGAGTTCCAGGAGAGCCAGGGCTAATGTAAAGGGACCCAGTCTCAAAAACAAAACAAAAAAAACCACTCCCCTCCCAATGAACAATGTTTCATGGACATCTTTCTCAGATTCCCGAGGTGCTCACATGTTCGTTCGTCAGGGAAACAGAGGCTCCCCTCGTGCCCGGGAAGTATATTTTCATAGCCCTTACTAACATCTGACTCGACATGGTTTTCCTGTGTATGGTTAATGATATAATTCAGGATTTCCTTCTTGTTATTTCTTATAGAAATATAAAGCTCACTACAACAGGGATTTTATCTGGAATGGGTGCTTGGACGGTGGGGAGATGGCTGAGTGGGTAAATGCTTCCTGTGCAAACAGGGTGATGTCAGCTTGCATTCCCCAGGAACCCACATTAAAAACCCAGGAGTGGTGGTGTGGATCTAGAACTCCATTGCTGGGAGGTACAGAGGCTGTGGAGGTGAGCAGACCCTCGGACTTCACGGGCTAGTCCACCTAGCCAGTTTGTAGGCACCAAGTTGGAACAGGTTCAGGGAATGCCCCACTTGTACTTGTGGGCTCGCGAGCATGTATGTGTTAATGCATGTGTCTTCACACGCATCAGCAGTCATGTCTTCTCCCCCTCCCCCACAGACTGTTATATGACTGTAGGAAACAGTGCACGGTTATTTCTCAGAAACCAAGCAGAAGTACCCTATTATCCACAGCTGACGTCTGCATATACGCCTAGAAGAAATGAAACCAGGAACTTGAAACACGCGTGGACACACAGTAATAGCAGCACCATTCACCCCGGCTGATATGCAAGCCAGCTCAGTTGTGTGTGACGGATTGTGATATGTACGTTCAGTGTGGCATTCTATTCAAGCATAAAGAGGAGCAGGGTTTGATGTTTGCTACAATAGAGATGAGTCTCAACATTATACTAAGTGAAAGAATCTAGGCACGAAGGGCCGTGTGCTATGTGATTCTGATATTTGAACTGTCCATAGTACATGTACCTGTGGAGAGAGGAGTGTGAGACTATGGCTTCTGGGAGCTCAGGGGAGCAGGGAGAAAGTAGAATGGGTGTGGGCTTTGACCTTAGAATGACAACCGCGCCTCAGAACTAGACTGGTTACACCACATTGTGCATATGCCAACTCCCACTCAAGTATTCAGTTTTAAATGATTAATTTTATGTCTATGAATTTTGCCACAGTTCGTTTGAATGGTTGAAGAATAAATGACTGCACATGGTCATTTGTTTGGAAACCCTGCTGTGAGTTGGTTATTGTGTATGAAATTTCCAATTTTTAGCAGTTTTCTGAGAACAATGAGAGAGCAGGAGCAAGCAGTGACTACAGGAAAGCATCTGTGCTTCTCTCTGATTCTCGACTGACATGGACCTGCTTATTAATAGAAGTGGTTCTGAAAGTCTGGTGCAGTGTGAGGGACAGCAGAGAAAGGTTGCAGCTGCACTGGCTGCCGTGTGTGCAGGCTTGTCAGGTGCAGATACGCTAATTCTCCGTGTTCTCCTTCCCGAGGGACTGCCTGCCTAAGGGGACAGAGCTCATTTCATCTACTCTTCCTTACTTTGACCTATTGCAGAGCTGACATCATGGTTGAAATCCTTTAGGTTGGAGGTGCAGTAGAGACATTGTAGCTCCAAACCAACCTTTAATTGGCTACAGCTATCACGGTTGAATGACACAGGCTTGCTTCCTAGGGCATAGGAGAGAGGGCACCACTGGCGCAGGACTCCATGAGGTGCGTTTCCTGTGCAGTTGACTTGATCCCACAGCTTTCCGGATCTCTCCAGTGACTGGCATCTGCAGACTTTGTGCTGGTTGCTCACCAGAGTACAGACGCATTTGGGTTATTACAAATCATAACTTTGCCTAAGTAGGCGCAGCCTTCTGTACACGTTTTACCAGGCCTCTCTCCAGTGCGTATGTGTGTGCTTAATTATTAGCAGTATCTCACCGTTGCAGGCGAGTCTGAAACAAACAAGAAAGTGGAAACTGCAGAGGAACAGAACCAGGAACAGGGACATCTGTGCTGTGTCACTTGTCATGTTGGTGACAGGAACAAGAGTTACAAAGAACCGTTTTTAATAGTGCCCATCTTCACACAGTCCTGGCTTTGCGTGCAGGAAATTGTATAATGAGATGCAGTGTCTGACGATGGACAGAGCGGATGGTAGCCCAGTGGGTGAGGACTTGCAGATCCGTCTTGCCGGCAGGACAAATTAATTGCCTTGGAAAACATTATCTTCAGGGTTCCTCAATTCAGCGGTTAGAAAGTGCGGATGAGCCGGGCAGTGGTGGCGCACGCCTTTAATCCCAGCACTTGGGAGGCAGAAGCAGGTGGATTTCTGAGTTCGAGGCCAACCTGGTCTACAGAGTGAGTTCCAGGACAGCCAGGGCTACACAGAGAAACCCTGTCTCGAAAAAGAAAAAAAGAAAAAAAAGAAAGTGCAGATGATCAACATGCTCTGTAGCCAATGAGCTCTTAAAAGAGTAAGGCCTACTACACACGCAGTGAGCTCAGGTAGGGCCTGGCGCGTAGTCAGAGGCTTGCATCCTTTTGTTGGTGGTGAGAAGCGTTGCCACAGTGCTTCTGGTGTGCAGCTGGGAGCAGCAGATGCTCGTCCTTTCAGCCCGCCTCTCCGGGTTCTCTGCTGTCTCCAGTTAGCCTGAGTGGAAGCTCCCTCCAGAGCCTCTGGAACCCCAGCCACGACTTACTTAGTTCTTCCGTGTATGCAAATGAAGTGCTGTAGAGATGTAAATAAAACATTGACTTAGCAGTCTTCAGATTGCAAAGTGCTAGAGCAATGTGCCAGACTGCTTTTGACAAGCAGCAAGAAAGTTTTTTTTCTTCAGCACGCCAAATACTAATTAATTTTCTGAACATTTCAAGCTTCCATCTGCGTTTTTCTGTCTGTGTGTCTTGAGAATGCTGCCAGAAAGTTACTTTTTTTCCTTTAATTTTTAATTTTTGATATTTTATTTACATTTCAAATGTTTCCCCCTTTCCAGGTCTCTACTTTGGAAACCCCCATCCCCTCCCCCTCCCCCTGCCTCTATGAAGGTATTCCCCCACCCACCCACCAGCCCACCCACTCCCGTATTCCCACCTTGGCATTCCCCTATACTAGGCCTCTAACACCCTCAGGCCCAAGGACCTCTCCTCCCCCTGGTGGCCAACAAGGCCCTCCTCTGCCACATATGTGGTTCGAACCATGGGTCCCTCCATGTGTATTCTTTGGTTGGTGGTCCAGCCTCCATGAGGACCTGGGGGGTCAGGCCAGTTGACACTGTTGCTCCCTCCATGGGGCTGCAGACTCCCTCAGCTCCTTCAGTCCCTTCTCCAACTCCTCCATCTGGGACCCCACGCTCAGTCCAACAGTTGCTGTGAATTGAATCTTGGGTGTTCTGCACTTTTGGGCTAATATCCACTACGGTATATACTCACTAATAAGTGGACATTAAACCAAAAGTTCAGAAAGTTACTTTTTAAAAAGATGCATTTATTTATTTTATGTGTATGAGTGTTCTATCTGAATGTACACCTGCTTGCCAGAAGAGGGTATCAGATCCCATTACAGATGGTTGTAAGCCACTGTTTTCTGGGAATTGAACTTAGGACCTCTGGAAGAGCAGCCGGTGCTCTTATCCGCTGAGCCATCTCCAGCCACTGGAAAATTTTATCTTTATGGTGAGTTAGGATCTATGGCCCAGTTACAGTGGGGCCCAGTTACAGCGGGGCCCAATTAGAAAAGAAACAAGCATCTGGAAGTGTGAGAGTTGCTTGTGCACAGTGCTTGTTTCCAGCTCTCATTAAGCAGCAAGTGCCTCAGGTTGCTGTGGTATTCATAGTGATTGACAGCCTGCATCTGAGGCTGTGGAAGTCTGCATGTTGATAGCCTTTGTTTGGCTCCCCCTGTCTTCTGTGGTGCAAACGTGCTTCTTGTCTTTTCCCTCCCTCAGGAAGAGGGTGCCCAGTCTCATGGGGGCGGTGCATTTCTTACTGCGTCCCATCTCATTTCTGATATTACTTAGTAAGCATTTCAAAATTATGAATGAATTGTATTTTAAGCAGCCTTGGGGAGGAGGGGAAGGAAAGGATTTGATATGCCGGGTGTGGGGGAGAAAGAATGGTGGGAAGGCTATGCTGGTAGTCTGTGGTAGAGTGGGATGAAGCCCGAGGGAGGGGTACGGGGCGAGCAGAGGGAGGAGATCATAGGACAGCCCGTGTTTCCCGCTTGTCTGTGTGGTGAGTTTCTGATTACCACTTGCTGTCTGCACCCTGGGTGACAGTGTAAGTCACTCTAAGGGCAAATCGTCAGGGAAGTCTCTGTTGTCCCAGAGAAGAGGTGTTTCTCTTGGGGGTTCATTGAGGGTGTGTGCAGCTTTCTGGAAAGGAGTGGTCCTTGTGAGAAGCCGGCCTGCTTGCAATGAGCAACGTGTACGGAGGCGACTCCCGTCCTGTGCTTAGTGTATCCTAACTACAGGAAGCATAGCACCTGCCCACACACGGCGGGGCTTTACCCCATGCAGTCTACTGTGGCTTATTATTAATCCTTTGGTATATAAAAAGGAGCCAGGAATGTGATGCTGGGAAGTCAGAAGTGAGCACAGTAGTCCGTGCCCTGCTTGGAGGGATTTTATGTGTCCCTTGCAGCGGCAATGAGGTGGACATTCAAATAGACAAACAGGGTGATTTCATATGTTTTGGGGCCAGGCACGGTGGCTCGTGCCTATAATCCCAAGACTTGGGAGCTGAAGTAAAGGATTTCTCACGGGGTTGAGGCCAGGCTGGCTGGGTACTGAACTTCCACTTCAGTTTAAGGTCCTGTCTCAACAAGGGTTGAAGGCAGGGGAGCCCCAGAAGACAGGAAGTTAGGATGATAGATATAGCATGACCTGGGAAGAATGTTTGTTTAGTTGGGTTCCTCAGAGGTCTTTGAGAAAGCAAGATATTAACGTAACAGCTGCAGTCTCTCAGAGATTAGATAACACCTGTCTCTGTTTTTATTTTTAATTATGGAAAAATTTAAACACACACACACTCTCCAGTTTAAGCAACTATGCACCACCTTTCTGACTTTAGAGATCTGTTTGTATCTTTAAGTTGTGTGTGGGTGTGGGTGCCTTAGGAGGCCAGAGGAGACTATTGCATCTGTTTGACCTGGGGTTGTGGGCAGTGGTGAGCCACCCAGTGTGGGTACTGGAAACTGAATTCCTGTTTGTTCCCTACAAGAAGAGTGAGTGCTCTTAGCTGCTGAGCCATCGGTCTCTGCAGCCCTATAGGGATTTCTAACTCATCCTGTCCCAGGGTGATTTAAACATTTTGTTTTCTAGGTATCATCTTATCTGAATATATTTCAGAATATTTGAAAGATAAAGACTTCAAAAAGCACACCAAGATACCAAGTATAATAAGAAAATTTAAATGTAGTCTGCATTTTACTTTTTATTTGTTTGTATTAGAGCTCATGTATCCCCGCCTTAAATTCACTATGCAGCCAAGTTTGAATGGATCCTCCCGCCTCCATTTTCCAAGTGCTGCAATCACAGGCGTGTACCATCATATACGGCAGCAATGACTTACAAAATTGCCAAATATCTAGTCTGTATTCATGCTTACAGTTTCTTCAAGTCTTTGTCATTTCTCTGTTGTCACAATTACATAGTATAACTTAAAACCCCACAACCACACAGAGTGCACAGGAGTAAACACGAAAGGTACAGATCTTCTGGGTGGCTTTCTTGTTCCTGGAAGAGTATGAAGGAGCCCCTGCTCTCTCTGATCAGCTGTGGCCCCACTAAGAGGTTCTCACCTTAGCTGGACTGTAGCCCCGTGTGCAGGCATTCTGATCTAGTATTTCTAGGCTTCAGTATTATACTTAAAAGACCTTGCTTGCCAGCTGTGTAATTCTAGAACCTCCAGGGCTAGGGCCGGAAGGAGGATTTGCTAGTTTAAAGCAATGATAGTTTGGCCTGCCTGAGCTATATAATAGGACTCTGTCTCAAAAAAGCCAAATAAATTTATGAAAACATAAATAATACAAGTTTAAAAGGCTCTTAAAAATTTAAAATCATTCTGGCTAGTATTTCTCCTGCTTTATTTTCTCTTTTGCGGTGCTAAAAATTAAACCTAGGGCCCTGTAGGGCATGTTAGGTAAGCACTCTACCATTGAGCCAGGTTGCCAGCCCTTGGCATTCTGAAACAGAGTCTTTCGTGAAGCTCAAGCTGGCGGAGAACTCACAACCTTCACCCGCTTGCCTCCTGGGCTAGCAGCACAGGCTCTTGCCCCTGTGCTTTGCATGTGCTGGGTTGGGTGAGAAGAGCCTAGGTAAAAGAGGCTGAGCCGATCCCAAGCAGGATTTGTTGTAACTTGCAGAAAACAAACAAACAAAAAACAAAACAAAACAAAATCCTAGGCTAGGCCTTTCTCTTGAAAAAACTAGATATAGTGGTAGATACCTGTAATATTAGCACTTAGGGCCTGAGGCAGGAGGATTACCCTCGGTTCAAGTCCATACAGTCTCCTAGCTGTCTCTTGTCTTGCTTAGCTGTTTCTCCTTGCTTGACTCCTTTATGAGATGGATCATTTCTCCTTGGATACCACGCCCTCATCTTTCCAGGCTGTTCCCTGGGCTCTCACGCCCGTCCCGTTCTCAGAGTTCTTGTCCTCCTCTGCTTTTTTCCCCCTTCTTTTTGCAATGTTTTTTTTTTTTTTTTTTTTAATATTTTTATTTTTGAGATTGTGTCTTGATCAGTGTTCTGTTGCTATAAAGAGACACCATGACCATGGCAACTCTTCTAAAGGAAAGCATTTAATTAACTGGGGCTGGCTTACAGTTTCAGAGGGTTAGTCCACCATCATCATGGCAGGAAGCCTTGAACTTGAGAAGGAACCTACATCCGGATCAGCATGTAGCAGGAAGTGAATTGTGAGGCACTAAGCCTGCTCTTAAGCATCTGAGAGCTCAAAGCCCGCCCCCACAGTGACACACTTCCTCCAACAAGGCCACACCCTTTAATAGTACCACTCCCTATGGGCCATGCATTCAAATACAAGAGTCTGTGGGGTCCATTCCTGTTCAAGCCGCCACAGATTGTATTGTATCATATTTCCCTCTTCCTGTCCTCCTTCCAAATCTTCCCATGTGCCGCTTCTCACTTTCCTTTAAGTTCATGGCGTCCTTTCCCTCACTGTTGTTGCATGTGTGCATATGTATGCACTCGTACATACCCAAATAGGGCCTGTTTGGTGTGTATATGCTCCTTGCTTGTAAGGACACTTGCTTGTGTGTTTTCAGGGCTAATAGCTTGGTACTGGACAGCCAACTGGTGTGCTCTTCCATAGAGAAGACCCAAGTCTCCCATTCCCTCTCCTCAGACGCCTCTAAAGTCCTCATGTGGGGTTGAGGATTTTGGCTTTATGGTCTCTTCATCTGCCTCTGTCTTTCTCTGTCCCTGCCTGTCTCTGTCTCTCCTGTCTCTGCCTGTTTCTGTCTCTCTCTGCCTCTGTCTGTCTGTCTCTCTCACACACACACATACATATGCACACACACACACTCTGTTATGTGTGTGGGTGTTTTGCCTGCATGTATGTTTGTGCAGCACTCAGGCGCTTAGTGGTCAATGAGGCCAGAAGGGACTGATTCACTGGAACTGGAGTTACAAATGGTTGTGAGCCTCCTTTTGGTTCTGGGAACTGAACCTACATCCTCTGCAGGTGTAACAAGAGCTCTTAACTGCTGAGCCATCTCTTCAGCTCCTTAAATTAAAAAAAAAAAAAAAATCTTGCATATTTCTATTACATTTTTTCCATTTTCTTGACCCTTGCTCCCTTTTTGTTGTTGCTTTTGAGTCAGTCTCATACAGCCCAGGCTAGATTGGAACTGTTCTTAACAATAAAGGAACTTCTGGGGGAATCACCATCCCTGACCTCAATCTGTACTACAGAGCAGTAGTGATAAAAACTGCGTAGCATTGGTACAGAGACAGACAGGTCAATCAATGGAATACAATTGGAGACTGTCTTAGGCAGGGTTTCTATTCCTGCACAAACATCGTGACCAAGATGCAAGTTGGGAAGGAAAGGGTTTATTGAGCTTACACTTCCATGTTGCTGTTCATCACCAAGGAAGTCAGGACTGGAACTCAAGCAGGGCAGGAAGCAGGAGCTGATGCAGAGGCCATGGAGGAATGCTGCTTACTGGCTTGCTTGATCTGGCTTGCTCAGCTGGCTTTCTTATAGAACCCAAGACTACCAGCCCAGGGATGGCACCACCCACAAGGGGCCCTCCCCCCTTGATCACTAATTGAGAAAATGCCTTACCACTGGATCTCATGGAGGCATTTCCTCAACTGAAGCTCCTTTCTCTGTGATAACTCCAGCTTGTGTCACGTTAACACACAAAACCAGCCAGTACAGAGACCCAGAAATAAAACCACACACTTATGGATACTTGATCTCTGACAAAGAAGCCAAAGACATACAATGGAAATAAGAAAGCATCTTAATAAATGGTGCTGGTCTAACTGGCAGTCAGTATGTAGAAAAATGAAAACAGACCCATATGTATCACCTTGTGCACAGCTCAGATCCAAGTGGATCCAAGACCGCAACATAAAACCAGATTCACTGAATTGAATAGAAGAGAAGGTCAGAAAGAGTCTTGAACTCATTGGCACAGGGGAAATTTTCCTAAATAGAATAGCAATGGCTCAGACTCTAAGATCAACAACTGATAAATGGGACCTCATGAAACTGAGAAGCTTCTGTAAGGCAAAGGACACAGTCAATAGGATAAATCGGCAACCTACAGAATGGGAAGAAAATCTTCACTAACCCCACATCCAATAGGGGGCTAATATCCAAAATATATAAAGAACTCAAGAAGCTAACCTCCAAATAACCAAATAACCCAATTAAAAAATGGGGTACAGAGCTAAACAGAGAATTCACAACAGAGGAATCTCAAATGGCCGAGAAGCACCTAAAGAAATGTTCAAAGACCTTAATCATCAGGGGAATGCAAATCAAAATAACCTGAGACTCCACCTTACACTAATCAGAATGGCTAAGTCAAAAACTCAGGTGACAGCACATGTTGGCAAGGATGTGGAGAAAGAGGAACACAACTCCATTGCTGGTGGGATTGCAAAGTGGTACAACCACTCTGGAAATCAATCTGGCAGTCCCTCAGAAAATTGGAAATAGAACTACCTGAAGACCCAGCTATACCACTCTTGAGCATATACCCAAAAGATGCCCCACCATGCCACAGGGGCCCATGCTCCACTCTGTTCATAGCAGCCTTATCTATAATAGCCAGAAGCTGGAAACAACCCTGATGTCCCACAACTGAAGAATGGATACAGAAAATGTGGGACATTTACCCAATGGGATACTATTCAGCTATTAAAAATGAGATATAGTCTTTAAAAATTCTTAATATTTCTATGGGCCCCCCTTACAAGCTGAAGAGTCAACTTCTCTCTCTCTCTCTCTCTCTCTCTCTCTCTCTCTCTCTCTCTCTCTCCTAAAGGTATGTTTGCTTCATGTATTACAGTTCTCTAGAGTCATAGAACTTATGCAATGTCTATATATTAAGGAAATGTAATGACTTATAGTCTACAGTCCAACTAACCTAACAATGGTCAGCTGTGAATGGGAAGTCCAAGAATCTAGTATTGCTCAGTCCCATGAGGCTAGTTGTTTTCCTTGGTCTTCTGTATAAGCTGGAATCCTGAAGAAGTCAGTTCCAATAGAGGTGCTGGCAAATAAGTGTAAACAGGCAAAGAACAACACACACACCCTTCTTCCAATGACCTTATCTAGGCCTCCAGTAGAAGGTGTGGCCCAAATCAAAAGTATATACCACCACACCTGGATCTGGAACTTGCTTTGTCTTGGGCTGGCTTTGAACTCAGAGATCTGCTTGCCTCAATCTCCTGGGATTAAAGGCATGTGCTACTTTGCCTTGGCCTAAGCTTTTCATGGCCAGTGTGCCTCAAGATTTCCTTGTCAAGATCCGGGTCAGAAGCCTGTGTCTTCTAGCCTCAAGATCTGGATCACAGGTATGGCCTATGTCCCTGGATTGTAGTTCATCCCAGATGTAGTCAAGCTGACTACCAGGAATAGCCACCACACTTCATCAAAGCCATTTGTTCCTGAAGTCATGGCAAATAGTGATGGCAATCTCCCTTGTGGGCATGGAGCCAAAGGCTGCCCTCAGAAGGTTATGCAGATAGAGGTTTCAATACTGTTATCCAGCCTACAGTTGGTAAGAAACTAGGATGGGATTGCACTTTTGCAAAGCTTTAGCTTGGTTCCAAGTCTGCATGAAGAAAGCTGAGTTCCCTCCACCTTTTAAGTGCCTGGCTGGGTCTTCGCTGGTTGGTATCTCCATAACACTGCCTGAGAATGACTAGCCGTCTTCTAGGGGTGTTAACTGTTTTTTGCAAAGACTTCCATTTTATCCTCTTCCTGTGTAAGCCTGACCTTCATTCCAAATATCAAATGCACTTTGTGTCACCACTTCTGAGTCTTAGGAAAAATCTGAAGTGATATAAATTGCTTATATCTCAACTTTCCCCACTGACTGCAGTTTTATTTCTGCCAAGTCAATTTGTTGGTTCTGGTAAGCCAGTATTTGCTGTTATGCGGGGTTATCCTCAGAACTAGTCACCTGCCTCAGAAGATGAGGTGTACCATCCCAGCTGGGCTTTTTGACAGTTGAATTGTCCTATACTAGGAGGAAGGTAGAGTGGAGGAAAGTCATGGAATCTTCACCTAAGACACTGGCCACACCTCCCAACCATTAATAGGAATCGTGCAGTAATCTCACATGGCATCCTGGCCTTGGGAAGAGAGTAGAGTAGGTAGTCTGGGAAGAACTTGGAGAGGGGGTTCCACCTATGAAGCCATAATGAAGCCATCA
Organism: Uromys caudimaculatus; assembly: GCA_028551405.1. Lineage (NCBI taxonomy): Eukaryota > Metazoa > Chordata > Mammalia > Rodentia > Muridae > Uromys > Uromys caudimaculatus. The sequence goes on from CM052721.1 coordinate 33,471,313, forward strand.
CCCATGCTGAGCATAGACCTTTCCATGGTCTCTGTCTGTCTGTCCGACTGTCTGTCTGTCATGTATGAGAGCTCTGACTTCATGCACATCAGAAGAGGGAATCTAATCTCTCCTCTTATGTTTTGAATCTAACCTCTCAGTACTCACTTCTCTTTAGTTCGAATGCTCTTCCTGCCCAGTTGGCTTAAGCCCCCTCTCATTCCTTCTCTTACCATGTAGCCCATGCTGGCCATGAACTCCTAGAAAGCCTGGCTCCGCCTCACGAGAGGGCTGGGCTTAAAGATGTGCCCTTCCAGGCCTTACCACAGACCTTCCTTTATGTTGCCCCCTAATGAATTTCACCTTTTCAGATGGTGGTTGTTGTATATTCCAGTCACTTCCAGTTTCTTTCTTTCAAATCTCCCTTTTCTTTATCTTATTTCTTTAGGGCTAAAATATAAAATTTTATTAAATCACTTGGCTGACAAATTCATGCTGATATATCCAGCTGTAGTGATTATATTGGAGAATTCTCCCAGGTACAGACTTGATTTCAAGTCAGCATGTTTTAGAAGCAGCCTACCCAAAGGCTTCTGTAGAGATTTTGTGAGTTTTTAACTCTGGGGACAAATGCATTTTGCTGCTGGAGACCATGCTTTCTTTTCTAATGACCCTGCATAGCCTCTTGGATTTTCTCTTGATTGGGTTTGCTTGTACTTTGGCTAAAACTCTGGTTGGACTAAGCAGAATGTTGAAATTTGCAACATTGGTTTGTTCTGGGTCTCAGTGGCAAGATGTGCAAGTTGGTGCACAGAGAATGAAACAGCAGTTCGGAGTACAGGTTCTCTTCTGTCTGTCTGTCTGTCTGTCTGTCTGTCTGTCTGTCTGTCTAAGGCCATGCCTGTCAGTCTGTCTAAGGCCACACAGTCTTTGTTTTCTGTTTTTACTTAATATATCATCATGCACTCAGTGGCTTAAACAACAGAGACTTACTTTCATAAAGATCTGGTTGGGCCTAACATGGTGGTGCACACCTGTAACCCTAGCACTTGGGAGATAGAGATAGGGAGCTCATAAGTTCAAGTTCTTAGTTAGCTACGTAGCCTACACGCCATGTTTAAGGTCAACCAGAGCTATGGCCCTATCTCAGAGCAAAAACAACAATGATCTGTAGGCTTAGAAGTCCAAAATCCATGTCACTGCAGCTCAGATCCAGGTGCCTTGGAAAGCTGCATTCTCTCAGGCAGCTCTGCAAAGGAGCTCACAGTGATGTAATAACATCATGTCAAAACACCTGATATGGGAAAGCAGGTTATTCACAGCCAAACACAAGCGACCTTGCTGCAGAAACATAAGTTACATAGACCAAGACACACCCCCGGAAGACATAGTCGTTCTGGGAAGAGATTTCACCGGTGCCACAGCTCCGGAAAGGAAGGTGGGATCGTGAAGTAACTGCCCACCGAGAGCCTTCCGAACTGTTCAGATGTGGTGAGCCCAGCAAGTGAGAAGGGGCCTCCTCTGGGGATCCAGGTGCACTTTCCTTCCCAGCCTTCAGGTCTCCAGGGTCTCGTGGGCCTGGCAGATACTTTACCCAGCAGTGACAGACGTACTCGGTGGGAGCTGAAAATGATAGCTGTCCAAATGAACTAAAAGTTGCCCCAAATAATTTTGACATCTGGATCTGTTTACTGTACAGCATTTCATTTCTAGGTTCTGGTGCTCCAGTCAGCTCAGTGCAAACAGTCTGTATGGCCTGGAGTTCACGCACAGCATCTCTTGAGAAAGTCAGCTCACAGATTGCTAATCTTTGTTGCCCTCTAGAGCTACTGTTTCCTGCCGTCTTTTACCTATGTCCCTTCCGACCTCAAAGCAACATGGCATCTTGCCTCAGTCACCACATTGCCTCCTGGCTCTGCAATAAAATCTTTCCATGTCTCCACTGTAAAAAGTGTGTTTATATTTAGGGCCCACCTGGATGGTCTAGAATGTCCCCTCTCTGAAGATCTTCACTTCGTCTCATTTGTAGAACACCGTTACTCAGTTTACCACGGTCTCCATAGATGACCCTTTCAGAAGGCTTCCCTTTGTTGCCTGAACCCCAGTTCTTTCCTGTGGTGTGCAGGTTCCAGGAACATTGCCGGGAAGGACGACCCTCCTCCACTCCCTGGATCTCCTGTCTAGGTGTCATTTAACTCATGGAAGGACAGACTAATGGGAGCAAAGACAAAAGGGAAGCACAATCAATTTATTTTACTCAAGTTTTATGAATCAGAAGGGTCTTCAGAGACTAGAACCCAAGGCCCGGGGAAGACTGTTTCCACATTTAGGGACAGTGAAGACCTGTGAGCCTTGGAGGCGTGTGATTGGATTAAAATGGGAATGATTCAACAGCGGTAGGTAGAAAGGGTTCGGGCCAGGAATGCCTCTCTCTGTGGCTGCTTCCCTCCTGGGGATGGAACAGGGCCTTTAGAAGGAGGTTCAGACTTCCAGATGAGCACTTACTAAGAAAGACAGTGACAGGTTTAGAGTTACATTTCTAGTTTTTCTCTGCAGACATTGGGGTCCAGTGTCTATATCTTCCTCATGGAAGATAAATTCTAGTTTATACGGCCTGCCTTACAGAAGAGGGATCAGAATAAAGAAGGGCGGAATAGGATTGCAGTAACCCTATGTCTGTGCTCCTTTCCCTCAGCTCCAAGTCCCCAAGTGTTCCCTGTTCTGCAGATCATATTCTGAGCCTCAAAATATCTACCTGACAAAGATTTTGTTAGGTCTTAGGTTCCCAAAAGAATAGTCAATATTATTTTAAGGTTCCCATAGAAGGTATTTGGAATCCTTGGTTTGATCAGATTTCCACCCAATCCTGGACTAGTCTGGATTCTCCGAAATGCGTTACACTTTTGACTTGTTAAAGAGGACAGGTTTCTAGAGAGAAAGAAGACCTCAACTGGGGTTATTGATTCAGCCACAACTAAAGATAGAACACACAACACGTTCTGAAATATATTTGGGGCATTTTGTTGCTTATACTGAGCATGGTGAACCTGACAAGAAATGATAACACACTTAACGATTGTCATTATTTTGCTCTCTAAGCCAAATGACAAACAGAGCAGTCCTGTAGTCCTGAGAAGGAGCAGTAACCCCTTGTGTGTGTGCAGAAAGAACTCAGAGAGGCCTGTGCAGAGGAAAGTCCACACACAGCCAGCCAGCAGGTAGTTGCTACTGCCTGTGTCTTCCTCATGCCTTTGACTTAAAACCATTTGCCACGGTTGAGTTTGGGATTGCAGACCTGTGTCTGACCCTGAAGAGCTCCTGCACTCCCTGCTCCAGCATTTGCGGGCCAGCTGGGATGGCCCCTGGGGAGCCGTTCAGTTCTCTGCAGGGAGAATTATGTGCGTAACCTAAGTCATGATCACATTCCTTCTTGATTTTTGGATATGAGATCACATTTTTTTTCCTAGCATTCTTATCTTGAACTTTATTTTTCTAAAGAAGTAGATTTCTTCTGTGACCTTTGAGATTTTCTTTCTGGTACAACAAAAATCCTAAGATTTTACATGGTGAAGGCATATTTTTATATTTTCTTGTCACACACAAGTCCCAATAGAACAGTTGCCTAGTAAACACGAGTTTGAGAATACATTAATTGATGACACTTGTGGTAGAAGAAAATGACCATATTCAACAGTTACTGTTAGTCCAGGAACAAGCTGCTGCCACAGCTGCCTCTGTGCGCTGGCTCACATGAGTGTCTCGTTCAGCTAGATGCCAACAGATAGATCAACAAGCACAGGATTATTATAATACTGAAAACCAGCATTAAAATTCAACAGACACTCCACTTTACACTTTTTACTAAATTTTCAAGAATTGCAAATAATAAATGAAATAGGATTCGCACTAGTAGAAGCAAATGGCTGCCATATTTGGGTATGGGGGTAATGGTCTTCCTAGAGTGTCTCATGTTAAGGAGTCACCTTGTGTCTTCCTTGGATCTTGTTTAGCAAGGTCGCAGCGGATGTGGCTTGGCTATTTATACTGGGTGTGATTATACAGATCTTAGGAAGTAGGCACAAAAAGAATAAAGTGGTTTACGTTAGGAGACCAATGAAGGATGAAGGGTTGGTGCTGCTCAAGCCTGGGCCCCGTCACGTGCTATAGATGGAGGTGCTGACCCACAAGTGTGTGGAGAGCACCAGTCTCTAAAACCATCTGCTGCAATGCATTAATATGAGCAAATGACGGATGTAGCTGTGGCCACGCACGACTCACTGTGTGCTGTGGCACTGTCTGCCAGTGGAGTGCCTCGTCACATCCTGCATCCTCGGTACCATGTGTGATTTCTTAAGACGTAGTACACGTTCGCTGTGCCCTCCCTTGATAATGGACCATTAATCTAGCACTTTAATGCTGTGCCACAGTGGAATTATTCATGTCTGTACCTGCAGGTCAGAGGGTCTCAAGAGGGACAGAAACAGCACCAGTGCTCCACTGTTTTGTTCCTCCGTTGCCCAGACGACACCTAAGATACTTAGCAGGTGTACTGCTGCCTTCGTGTTGAGACTCTTTCCGGAATTCTCAGCACAACCTGTGTTTTCTGATGTTTTTGTTTGATACTCTCATACAAAGAGCTGGAGAAAATATAAAGTCACAAGTTAGGGGCTGCTTCTAAAAAGCAACGGAATCTGACCAGTACTGTGGCAGAATTGCTGCCTGTTTTGACTGTTTGTGGGTAAAAGCTCTTACTACACAAGCCCGGCAACACGCCTTCCATCCTGAGAATCCAGAGTGGAAGGGAGAAGTGACTCCCGAGGTGCCCTCTGAAGCTGTGCATATGTACCACGGCACACCTCCCAGATCCCAGCCAAAAAAATAGATGAAAGAATCCTGATATTGTTCATACCTGTTTATTTTATTCTTATTTTGAATTATACACCGGGATCAAATTTTTAACAGAATTCTGTGTAAGATTAAGACAATACTAACATCAAACATTTTATAGGCAATAAAATCCAAATCTGTTAACCCAGAAATTAGAACAGAAGTTCAATACATAAATAGTGTTCTCCAGCACTGCCTCCTACTCAGTGTTCTCCAGCACTGCCTCCTACTCAGTGTTCTCCAGCACTGCCTCCTACTCAGTGTTCTCCAGCACTGCCTCCTACTCAGTGTTCTCCAGCACTGCCTCCTACTCAGTGTTCTCCAGCACTACCTCCTACTCAATGGGCCATCTTTTCTGCAGACACATATGAGGGCTGGAGACGCGGCTCAGTATTTGAGAGCACTGATTGCTCTTGCAGAGGAACCGGGTTCAGTTCCCAGCATTTATATACATGCAGGGAAAACACACACTCATGCAAACAAAATTTTAAAATTTTTTTTTAATGAAAAGGGGGGGATTTGTAGTGAGTAAACCTTAGGAATAATCTAAAATGTACCTTGTATGGTTTTATATGGTATAATTTTATATGTGGAAAGTTCATTTAGCGTTATAAAAGGCAGTAGATGCATGGGCCAATTCTGTATCCATTATTGAAAAAAAACTGATTAAATAGATAGCTTAAAATACCAATTTTTAACAAGCAATAACTAAACAGTATTCCATTTGAATAATTATATTGCCTATAAAGTCATATAAGAAAATCAACTTATTAAAGATGGAAATTTCTGTAGACAATATTAGTGTTTCCTTTTAGGTAAAGAAGTGACTGTTATGTCGAAGATGGAACTGTGCCTCAGAGAATTGGTTTTGATAGAATAGCCATTACTTTTAGGATTAGACTTTATAATTATTTTTAATCTTTGAAGTGACAATGTTAAAATTATTGGGAATTACCTAAAATAACCTCCATATATTTTAGTGAGGCTGAGAAAAGACGATTGTATAATTTCCAGGAGTTTATAAGGACTGGTGAGATGACTGAGCAGGTAAAGGCAAGTGCTGCCCAGGGAGACAGCCTGTTTGACCGTTGGTACTCAGAGAATGAGACTCCAGCTTCCAGAGGTGACTCTGGGTTGCAGGGATTTGCCTATGTCCTCCCTTCCCCTGTGTCTGCCTTTTGTGTGTGTTCTGGAGATCTGAACTCAGGTTTTCATGCGTGTGCGACAGGCACTTTATCAGTTGAGTCACTCCCCACCCCCACCCCTTTTCTTGGGGTGGGTTCTTGGTTTGCTGGAACTTGGTTCTTGTGGTTGCAGCTGTAGGGATGATAGGTATTAACCACCATGCTGAGCACTATCGTCTGTTTTGATAATTACACAAGAGCGTCCTGCGGCCTGCACGCTGATAGCCCTCTGCTGCCACCACGGTCTTTTCATGCTGATGGGTTTGCTCGCTCATTTTTGTTGCCTAGTGTAGAAAATAAACAGTATGGTTTGTATCGATGGTTTAAAAGATTTATGAGAAATTAGGCACAATAGTTTATGCCAGTAGTCTGAGCTACTTGGGAGGCCGAGTCAGGACTGTTGAAGCCCAGGAGTTTGGGACCAGCCTGGGCCTGTGAGGTGAGACACCCCCCCCCTTTAAAAAAAAAAAAAAAACATTATTCGTGAAAGAAAAAACATTTCAGTTGAGAGAAGTACATGTGAACTAATTTTCCTTTTTGTCATGCCTCAAAATTGTTTTGTAGCTGAGATTGGGCTTGGATTCCTCATCATTTGAATTTGAGAAAGCCACTTTCCTTATGCCTGGCAGAAACAATGTCAGGGAGAAAGACTTATTCTGGCCTGTGGTTGAAAACAACTCAAGGCTGTGGTGGTGGGAGTGTTAGTTGACAGCCTGTGTCACACCATGGCAGGGTGTACATCCAACCCTCAGCCCCTGCTCACTACTTCTGCCTCTGGGGCTTCGTGACCAGCAAGTTCCATGGCCTCCTCAAACACCAGCTGAGAAGTGTCAGACAGGAGCCAGTGGGGGCCATTACATGTTCCAACTACAACAGCTGACTGTCTCACATAGATCTGATTCACACACATCAACTCCAGCTTCTTGACTACCTCAGGGCTTATGGTATAAACAGTAAAGCTGTGTCTTCATCCCCACGGTGTGGCTCCAGAATCCTCATTCCGATTAGCAGGCAGGCTTTGGCTCCCTAGCCTGTGACATCCTTGTTTACTTTCTATCTTCGTGGATTTACCCTCTCTGGGTATTCTGAATAAATGTAATTGTATAACATGTAACCACAGGATAAAGGGATTTAAGTCTAGAGATATCCCATTTTTAACCAAGCAAAATTGAGCATTCTACATTCCAGAAACCTGGTAAGATGTGAGAAAGTCGGGGTAGTGATCTCACCAACCAGGTGGGGCAAGCTCTCATGAGTTATTAGATTTGTAAGGAGGACCACCTGGGAAGGGAAGGTGAGGAAGACCTTTTAAGGGCTGGGTATAGAGCTCAGTGCCACCTGCTTGCAAATCAGGCACAGCCCCTGCTTAACCCCCAACACTGGTAACAAACCCCAGGAAAAAGAAAGAAAATAGAGGAAGAAAAAACCCTCTTATGTCAGATCTGGATTCTTACTCGTTTGTCTGTTGTTTTGAAATAAAGCTTTACTCTAGCCCGAACTAGTCTCAGACTCATGACAGCTCTACTGTCTCGAGCCTTTAACTATATTTTGATGGCTTGGTGGTTCAAAATTTACTATTTAGTGTAACAGCTAACTAGGCTACCCCTAGCTATTGACCATGAAAGTCGCTTCTGGCGTTCTGTGCCCCTTGTCAGCGACTAGGTGGAAAGTGCGTTTCTGTAGGGTTGGACTCTGGTGCATCATTTCCCAAACATGTCAGTGAGCCCTCAGCCACATGTGCACTCATCTGAAGGCAAGCTCTTGGTGCTCTGAACTGCTGGTGCTTGATTTGGTCATCAGGGCGCTCCTCATCTGAGCGTTCCGGCACCTTTAGAGAAGGCGCACAAAGCCCTGCCCTGGTTCTCTCCTGGCCAGAGTGGCAGCACTTTCAGAAATCTGCATATGAATGTTCTGACTGCCTCACTGAAGACAGCCTGTCAGCTTGGCAGCTCCAAGCCTGTTATTTCTGCATCTTCCCTTTCCAGTCTCATGTTTTGACAAATAAGATTGTACTTTTGACAAGTGATTTCTAGTTCATCTAAGAATTTCAAAGTGTTTTAAATATGTTTATTAAACTATCTGAAGACATCTTATCTTCTCATCTTTGGTAGAACAAATTTTCCTGATAAGAAGTAAGATATAAAGTGATAGTACTGACATCCCTGCAGTTAAAACATGTTTAGACCGTAATTAGGTTTCTTTTCTCTCAGAATAATTATTGCTTATTTTTCAGAAACATTTCTGTCAGTTCTTCTGATTTAGACCCGAGTGTTTTTTAATAATGGGCCCTTCCTTCCTTCCTTCCTTCCTTCCTTCCTTCCTTCCTTCCTTCCTTCTTTCTTTCTTTCTTCCTTTCATCTCTCTCCTTTCCTGGACTCTCCTCTTCTTTCTCCCCTCCCCTCCCCCTCCCCTCCCCTTCCCTTCCCTCCTCCCCTTCCCCCTCTCCCTCTTCCTCTCTCTCTCCTCTTCCTCTGTAGCCTATGCTGGCCTGGAACTCACTGGCCTGGAACTCAGTGTTCAGCAAATTCTATGTATTTAGTATCATTATGTAATTTAAATTATAGCTTGTTGTTGTTCAACAGATACTTAATGATTACTGTGCTGGATAGTTTTGTGTCAACTTGATACAAGCTGAAGTCATCGGAGAGGAGGGAACCTGATTTGAGAAAATGGCCTCTGTGAGATAGGTCTGTAAACAAGCCTGTAGGTCATTTTCTTAGTTAGTGATTGACCCTGAGCTGGTGATCTTGGGTTCTGTAAGAAAGCAGGTTGAGCAAGCCATGGGAAACAAGCCAATAAGCAAGCACCCTTAGGCCTGGACAGATAGCTCAGTGGGTAAGAGAGCTGACTGCTTTTCTAGAACACAAGGTTTGGCTTCCAGCATCCATGTGGTGCCTTATAGCTACCCACCCATCAAGTTCTAGGGATCTGACACTGCCTTCTGGATTCCCTGGTATGCAAAGGGTACACAGACATACATGCAGGAAAAGCTACCATATAAATTTAAAAAAGGGTAAAGCTGGTAAGTCAGGACCAGGAAGTGGGCGGAACGAGGGAGGCCGGGTAAGAACTTTGTTCTTAGGGTGCCACAGTGGCCTTCTTGTATCAAGGATTTTAGAGCTGGAACTGTTCAGGCTCCGAGGGCAGAAAAGCTGGAGATGCCTGTGTGGAAGTCCCTCAAAGCAGGGGATGTGAATTGAGCAGCCTGCTCTACCTGCTTCCCCAAAAAGGAAAGAAAAGTCTTTTACTTCATATTCAAGTTTTAGCTCTGTGAATGGTGTGTGTGTCTGTCTGTGTGTGTGTATGTGTGTGTGTATATACGTGTATGTGTGTATATATATGTGTGTATGTATGTATGTGTGTGTATGTGTTTATATATGTGTGTGTGTATGTGTGTGTATGTATGTATGTTGTATGTGTGTGTATATATGTGTATATATGTATATATGTGTGTATGTGTGTGTATGTATGTGTGTATATATGTATATATGTGTGTATGTATATATGTGTGTATGTATGTATGTGTATATGTGTGTGTATATGTGTGTATGTGTGTGTGTGTATGTATGTGTGTGTGTATATATGTGTGTATATATATGTGTGTGTGTGTATATATGTGTGTATATATATGTGTGTAAGTGTGTGTGTGTATGTATGTATGTGTGTGTGTGTGTGTGTGTGTGTGTGTGTGTATGTATGTATAGCATCTTACTTCTAGCCCAGGGCAGTTTTGAATTTCCTATGTAGCCTGAGCTGGCTCCAGGCTCCAATCTTGTCTCTGCCCTCCCAGTGCTGGGGTCTCAGTCATTCACCCCCAGTCCAGTCTTCATGGAGATAACACTCTTAATGATAGTGAACTGACTACTTGCCAGAGAGATAAGAAATCCTTTTCTGGCCAGCCCTCGGCCACATCACTGGATGAGCATTCGGGGAAGCAAGTGCTGGGCGTTTCCAAGTACTGGGATTCCGGGCCTGTGCCATCATGCCAGCAGGATGACATTTGTTTGGGTTTTTTTTGGGGGGGGGGCTGGGTTGCCTTGTTGCTTTGTAGTGTCTGTGGTATTATGTCACGTGACAGTTTTATACAGGTCTGTGGTGCACTCCTAGTGTAGCTCCCCACACCCGGCTATTCTTCCCTTCCTGACACTCCAGCTCCCACAAGTCCCTTTGCTCCTTAGATGATTTCACTTTTACTGTCATGTGAGTCATATGTACATACATGATTTTATGCATCAGTATAAAATCCAGGAACTATGAATGTGCGATAATGTGGCTTTTGTCTCCAGTCACATCTGTTTTTCTGCAAATGATACAACTTCATTCTTTATGATGAAAAGCATTGCATTGTATGTATAAGCAACCTTTCCTTGATCCCTCTGTGACAGACAGGGATGCTGCTTCCTTCCT
>CM052721.1:33481869-33496240 GCA_028551405.1 Uromys caudimaculatus
CTGCCCTGCCCTGCCCTGCCCTGCCCTGCCCTGCCCTGCCCTGCCCTGCCCTGCCCTGCCCTGCCCTGCCCTGCCCTGCCCTGCCCTGCCCTGCCCTGCCCTGCCCTGCCCTGCCCTGCCCTGCCCTGCCCTGCCCTGCCCTGTCCTTTGTAGGGCTCCTTATGGACACAGAGCAAATTGGCATTCAGCTAAACCCGGTCTCTGAGCTGATTTCTGTAGCTATGTGTCTCCGTAGTCTCCTCTCCCTGTCTAGCCAGAATATTCCAGCTGTTCTATCTTCTGCTGTGCGGTTTTGGGCCTGACCGAGGCTGCAGTGTGTCTTGGTTTGTACCCAGGCTGAAGCCAGGGTTATTGCAGGGTTCTGCTCACTTCCTGTGCTTCCTCTACAATTTCATTATTTTTTATGGCTGAAAATAATTCCATTGTGTGTATAACCTGCCTTTTCTTTATCTGTTCCTTGTGACAGACATGGATGTTGGTTTCTTAGGCGTTGTGAACAGAGCAGCAAGGACTGATAGGCAGGCACTGACATACACATCGGCAAAACTCTAATGCACTTTCACTGCGCGGTGCTACACATTGTCTAAAGTGCTCCGAAAGCACTTTCCTCTCTGTCGTCCGGTCTCTTAGTCATGTCTGCCTAGGCAGTTGCTCGGTCACGGGCAGCGGCGGGATTCACGGTGGGAAACCGTGGCTCCACCGCAGTTCTGTATGGCTGCATCAGTACACTAACCACAGCGTGACAGGAAAGGAATTTAGAAACCACTCCCAAACAGGCAGTACAGTAAACTACAGTGGCACTAACTATATATAAATATACAGGCTTGTCCTTATAGTGGAGATGCTGCATGTATGTTCATGTATGTATAGAATCAAACTCACTGAAAGTGTTAAAAATTCAAACATAGCAAAATGACACAAGATCACACAGGTACCAAGTGATGGCTCGTGAGTTTGCTTCAGGCAGTATTATTGAAATAACAATTCCCACATTGAGGATGTCAGTTAACTGCCCGTCCTGTCTGGCCATGAAGGCAGCTGTAGCTTTTAAAAGAATACATTAAACCAGTGTTGCTGGCTAAAGCCTCTAGTCCAAGCCATTGGGAGTCAGAAGCAGAAAGATCAGAAGTTTAAGGTTATCCTTGGCTGTATACCTAGTTCAGACCAGCCTAGGATATAGGAGATCATGTCCTCTCCCCCAGAGTAAAAATATAACATTGTTAGTTGCAGAGATGGCTCAGCAGCTAAGAGCCTTGGCTGCTCTTTCTGGGTTCAATTCCCAGCACCCACATGGAGTTCACAGCTGTCTGTAACCCCAGTTCTGGGAACCGGAAACCCTCACATAGACATACTTGCAGGCAAAACACTAATGTACACAAAAGAAGAATTGCTCAAGATTTAAGTAAGTCCTTCCTCCTCTTCCTCTCCTTCCTCCCCATTTTCTCCCTCCCCCTGTACCTCAGCCCCCTCCTTTATCTCTCTCATCTTGGTTCATGCTCCCTCCTTGGAGAACTTTTATAAACCTAAAGTTTTATGTATTGTTATGTAAAGTTTGTATATTGTTATAGTCTTTATAGTTTATGAATGTGTGTATTGATCTGTGTCTTAGGGTTTTACTGCTGTGAGCAGACACCATGACCAAGGCAACTCTTATAAGGACCACATTTCATTGGGGCTGGCTTACAGGTTCAGAGGTTCAGTCCGTTATCATCAAGGCAGGAACATAGCAGCATCCAGGCAGGCAGGGTGCAGGAGGAGCTGAGCGTTCTACAGCTTCATCTGAAGGCTGCTGGCAGAAGACTGGCTTCCAGGCAGCCAGGACGAGGTCTTAGAGCCACGCCCACAGTGTCTATTTACTATATCGTGTCTGTCATCCATCTATCATCTATACCTATCGCCTATCATTATCTATTGTCTATCATCTGTCTGTTTATCGTCTCTATTATTTGTTTACTATTTATTTGTCATCTGTCTGCCATCCATCTGTCCCTCTCCAGACCACACCTCTTCCTCCTTGCCCCTTTGCTGCGTCTGTCATCTCAGTACCTTGAACTCTACAGGTCTCCCTGAATTCAGAGTCTGCCTATTCTTTTTGTCAACTATGCTTTAATTAACAGAGTGCCTATTGTTTCTGAAAGATGGGACACATTTTGCGATAATCCTTAAGCCCTTCCCTCTTGGCCCCCTTCACTGGTGGGATCTCCTAAGAACTCTCCTCTTTTGTTTGTGCTGCCCCAGTTCAAGGCTGCTTCACTCCTTATTGATTTATTGCCACAGGAACGTATTTGATCTTCCTGCCTTTGTTGTCCTCCTAGTCTGTCGTTCAGAGTATTTACAGGATTATCAACATGAAACTCACAGAGATTTGCCAGCAGCCTGTGTGAAGTGTTGTGCAGGCTCAGCACTGTAGCCTAACCCTGGAGTCAGGATGAGGGCTCTGGGCCCGGGCTAGCACCTGGAGCCTACTTCCCATCGCTCTGAGAGCGTGCTGCACAGGGGGCTTAGTAACTCTTTATTTTAGTTTCCTCTTCCCAAAATGCGAATGTTAATAGTTCCTTTTCATGAGGAGGTTATTTCATGTTATTTGTGTTTGTGTACACGTGCGTGCATGTGTGTGTGGGTCTGTGTCATATGGGAGTGTGTGGGGTGTGTGTGTGTGTGTGTGGCACCCTCCTATATCACCCTCATTTCTTTAAGGCGGGGCCTCTTCCTGTTCCTGAAACTTATACTTCTCAACTAGGCTGGCAGCCGTGAGCCCCGGCAATGTGCCTGTCTCTCCCACCCTTTCCCACCCCAGTGATAGGCTTAAGGGGCTCAGGACCACACTCTGAGGTGTCAACTCTGGTTCCCATACTTGCATAATAACTGCTCTTAGCTACTAAGCTTTCTCTCCTGCACCAAGATGATATAATTTCAAGGAAATAAAGTAAGCATCTGAAATATTTTGGTGCATGAATACACTCAGTGAATGACAACTGGTATTAGTTATACTCGGTGAATGATAACTGGTATTAGTTATACTCGGTGAATGACAACTGGTATTAGTTATACTTGGTGAATGATAGACTAATATTAGTAATACTCCTTTGTAGCATTCCTAGCCTTCTATACCATTTTTTTAAAAAGCGGGTTATTTCTTTTAAAATGTTTGTGTGTGTGTGAGTGTGTACACATGTATATGGGCCCCATCTTCAAGTGTTATTTCTTATATGCCGCTCACCTTGTTTTATGAGGCAATGTTGCTCACTGCGACCTGGGGTTTTCTGAGTAGGCTAGGCTGGCTGACCCAGGTGCCCCGGGGATCCTCCTGCCTCCACCCCTCCCAGTGACCTGGGTTCTGGGGTTCAAATCAGGTCCAGATGCTTCAGCACGTGAGCTGTCTTCCAGCCCTGCCCCTTTTAGTTTTGGTCTCGTAGGCTACATTGACCTTCAAATGCACTGCCCCGGGCTACACAAGTCTTCCTTACGTAACTGCAGTGCAGCCTGACTGGCATCGTAGGGCCCAGACCTGTTGGATGACTTGCTGATGTGGCCACATTACTGGCCGGTCAGGCATCGGCTCCTCGCTGCGTCTGGCACACTGCACTCAGCCCCCGGCTTTTTGAAGGAATGCTGTGGCCTGTCCTGTGGAGCCGACTCCAGCAGCCACGTCTGATTTAACCATTCTTGGGCTCCCTATCCTAGTGACACAAGCGCCTCATGACTCCCTGCGTCCTCGCCTGCCAAGTGTGGTCAGGCACTGTTGGCTGCTGCTGTTAGCCCTGCACTGCCTTCCTCCACCCCTGCCCGACTACTCATTCCTCCAGCACAAACCCGGCATCCTTTCTGCCCTGGAGGGAGGTGCATAGCTCATCCCAGCCTCTCCAGAGCTTGCCACCAGTGGGAGGAGGTGAGGAAGGGGCATTAGAGTTCAGAGGTGATGTCTGCAGCCAGAGGGCGTGCGGCTCACTGCTGCCTGCCAACTTAGTTCCTTAGCCAAGCAAGGCTTTCACATGGACTGTCACTCACAAACTAAGCTGTTTCAGTATCAGATACTCTTTTACTTTACACCCCTTTAGGGGTCTTTAGGAAAATTTCCATATTCTCCAAACATAGCTTAACACTGTGTTTAGTCGTCTGGTTTAAAACACAGTGCAGATGAGCAAGAGGTGAGCATTTCAGTGTCAGTCCCTACAGGCGCCTGTCCACAGTTGGGGTGACACGTCAGTCCCCACAGGTGCCTATCCAGGATCCGGGTGACACGTGTCGGTCCTTACTGAATCCTGAAGAATGTGACAGCAGTGCTGACAGGTGTGTTCTTACCACTGGTTTATTTTGTTGGTTTGCATAGACAAGTAGTTACTAAAGTAAGTAGCGGTCACTAGACCGGCCCGCACATCTGTGTTTAGGGATGTGATTTGCAAAGTTTTCTGTTAAAAAGTCAGTAGGTTGGGGGTAGAGAAGTGGCTCAATTAAGAGAACTTTCTGCTCTTCTGGAAGACCAGGGTTCAAGTCCCAGCACCCACATGGTGGCTCACAACCATCTATTACTCCAGTTTCAGGGGATCTGGTGCCCTCTTCTGTCCTCCATGAGTATCAAGCATGCATGTGATGCAGGCAAAAACGTATATACATAAAATAATTAAAAATATCTTTTAAAAATCAGTAAGTTATAAAAGTGGTCTTCAGTATTTTAAGATCTGTAAAATACATTCTTGGTGTTCAGTTTTGAGTCTTTGAAGCAATGATATCAGTGTGTGGGTAGGTCATTCTGACCTGTGGTAACTCAGTAGCTTCATATAAATAATTCCTAATGGTGCAAATATATTGGCATAATGGAAGTCTGTGAATATCTCAGGTATAAATACCAATTCACCTTCTATTATATTAAGCCTAGTAAATAAGATACAAAGAAGATAAAATAGAAAAGATGAAGTATGGCATTGGTATTTAAAAGCTTCTAGTTAATAATGATCCTCTATTAAATGAAAGCTAAGACAGTTACCAGACTTCAGGGAAAGAAATCCCACGCGGTACAAATACGTGACACACAGGGAAGATATCTAAACAATCAGAAGGCATCTTACAGCTTTGGATAGCTCTGATGTACTTGGGTTGACTCCCTTTGACAGGCATGTTTTGGTTGGCTTGTTAGAACGCTTTGGGAAAGCTGTGAGCAAAAGGAAATGAGGACATTTGTAGCTCCTCCTGACAGATTAGGGCCCTTACCACCTGCTCCATCCCCAGCTCCTGTACCCGACCCCACGTCCCCACAGCCACACGTCCCCACGTCCCCACGTCCTCACAGCCCCACGTCCCCACAGCCCCACGTCCCCACATCCCCACGTCCTCACGTCCTCACGTCCTCACGTCCCCACGTCCCCACGTCCCCACGTCCTCACGTCCCCACGTCCCCACGTCCCCACAGCCCCACGTCCCCACAGCCCCACGTCCCTACAGCCCCACGTCCCCATGTCCTCACGTCCCCATGTCCCCACGTCCCCACGTCCTCACAGCCCCACGTCCTCACGTCCCCATGTCCCCACGTCCTCACCACCCCACGTCCCCACGTCCTCACGTCCTCACAGCCCCACGTCCCCACAGCTCCTTTTGTTTTACACCCGGTTTGTATGCATTCTGCTTGCCCTGCCCGTCTGAAAATGTGTGTTAGAAAGTAAAAAGAAATGTCCCTTACCAGCCACTCACGTCTCCAGGAGGGGCCGGGACTCTAGGTCTTTCAGACTCGGGATGTGGCCTTGGTTGTGGATGTGGCCAGATCATGGAACTACTGTGAATTTCAGCTTTGTTATCTATCAAAGAGTCATAATGAGCCTTTAACCATGCATATCGTTTTTAAAAAGTTACAAAAGCGTCATAAAATCAGAGTTAATATCTTCTTTTGTATTAGGTAGGTTAAAATTAAATGCTGCTTTGGGCTGGGCATGATATATGTATGCCTATAATTCCAACAATTTGTGAGCTCAGTCAGGACGATATTCTAAGCGTAGGCATTAAAGGTCAGCGTGGAACCCCATCATACACACACACACACACACACACACACACACACACACACACACACAGAGAGAGAGAGAGAGAGAGAGAGAGAGAGTCAGAGACAGAGAGAGACACACAGGGAGAGACTGCTGCAGCTGTGACCCTTTCTTACTGTTAATCTTTTCAGTGCTTTGCGTTCTGTACAGTAAACAACGCTTTTGGTTCCAACAACAAACTGCCTTGTCTTCTGTGTGAAGTAGAATGGAGTCTTACTCATTCGCCATTCTTTTCTACTCTCTCTGTATTCATTCTTGTTTTGTTTTGAGTTTTGATAGGGGTCTCCTGTTGGAGCCCAGCTGGCCTGGAACTCAGGGGTATCAGCAAGAAGCACTTGAAAGTGCCATCCAGGAAGGAGTTACAGGAGTTCGTAGATTGGATGTGGGGAATGTTGTGGCAGGAGTCTTTGATCTTGGGAATGTAATGACGTCATGGACAGAAGCTAGGGCTGTTGGGAAGAGAGCTGATTTTAGGAAAGTCGATAGGGAATTTTCAGTTCTAGTAGGATACATACATGAAGTTGCCAGAACAATTTGAGTATGTCACAGTACACTGAGAATGTTGGCTTTCTTTGTGGCTGAAGTCATGATTTGGAGCAACCTCTTCCTCATAATTGTAGCACCCAGGAAAGGGGTTGACAGGAGGTACAGTGATGACGAGGGTTGTGTAGAGGACAGAGTGAGCCCTGAGTGAGTGAATGCGTGCTTTGACACAGATGCAGCCTTGTCTAGGACCCATGAGTCTCAGGGTGAGAGAGTTGGCAAAGCCTTCTCCGGAAGACTTGAGTTCAAGGGTTGATGATGTGTGCAGAAAATGTGCACAATAGCTTTTTCCTGTGGATGGTTAAGGCCTGAAGACTGCTCCCCTGCAAAGACTGTTGTGAGATTGCTAACTGTGTCTCCTTGGTCCAGTGCACACCACAGACCCTGCCTCCTTGTTCATCTGAATGCTGTAACCTCACCTCTGTTCAACTCTGGATACTAAACACGCTGAGCTTCTGGGGAGCTGAGGTTTCTCCATCAGAAATCCCAGACCTTCTGACCCCAGCTGTCCATCTATCTGTCTTTTCTCCAGTCCCCGGAGCTGTGCAAGGACATGGCAGGGTTATGCGGCTTGTAGCTGTGGTGTTCGGTGTGTAGTGACATTGGCTCTGGAGTAAGGTCCTGTGGGTCTGACTTCCAGCCCTCAAGCTCTGTGTGTGTTTGTTTCTGTTGAGCAAGCAACCTCACGTGGAGGGTGGAATGAGAGATGTCCCTGTGCTCACTGGAGGTTGGCTGCAGTTGTTTTGGGTGTTTTAGTGAGTGACACCCCTGCCTGCATCCGATTCCCTGCATAAGTTAGTTCTGATAATGCGTAAGAACGTTGGATGCACTTAATAGTGTGTGTACCCCTTAGTAGGATAGTAACCTCTAGTACCGATGACATTAGCATCTACGAAAATAACCTTGAGGTGGACTGGGAGTCGACAGGTGTGTTGGATAACAAATGATAATAGTATTATGTAGTATTTTGTATTCATAGATTAGTCACCATCCATAAGATGGAATTACTACACAAAAGAGGAATAAAACTCAGCCCATCTTATCTGCCTGCCTATCCATCCATCCATCCATCCATCCATCCATCCATCCATCCATCCATCCATCCAGTCTATCCATCCATCTGGCTTTTTGAGACAGGGTTTCTCTGTGTAGCCCTGGCTGTCCTGGAACTCACTCTGTAGACCAGGCTAGCCTCGAACTCAGAAATCCACCTGCCTCTGCCTCCCAAGTGCTGGGATTAGAGGCATGTGCCCACACTGCCAGGCTGCAGTGGTCTGTGCCTATAGTTATAGCTAGCTAAGTTACTCAAGAGGCTGTCGTGGAAGAATGCCTTGACTTCACAAGTTCAATACCGACCTTACTAATATAGTGAGACTTTGTCACTTTTAAAAAACAATTTAATTTAGAGAAACAAAATTTATATTTATTTGTGGTAAAGTTTCTGATTAATTTTCTTCTTGTTTGAGATTTCAAATCTTTTCTTTAAATCAGAATTTTTATGGCTTTTAAAAAAGATTCGTTTATTGTTTTATTTATGTTAAGTGCGTTTGCTTGCATGAGTTTAGGTGCACAGCCATCTGCAGGGTGGAGATCAGACCCCCAGGAAGTGGCATGGCCTCTGGGAACAGGGCCTCATGCAGTTGGCCACGCAGCCATCTCTCCAGCCCCTCTGTGGAAGTTTGATTTGGACTCTTGCCCCTTTTATTTCTCCATGTAGGTCACACGAATATAAGAATTCTTGAGAGGTTTCAGAGCCAGCCTGTGGACGCCTATGGAACTGTAGCTTCACTTTTTTGCTGTGTAGTAGATGTCGTGGCACTAAGACCCAGAAACTCTGTGCTCTGTGTGGCTGGAGCTGGGCTGGCTGTGCTCACACTGAAGGGAAGGAAGTCATTAGTGCAGACTGAGCTGTGGAGTTAGGTTCTTGCAGGATTTCCTTCCAGCCTTTCCCCACTTAGGTTCTTGGGAATTAAGAAAAAAAAATATCTAAACACACAAACCAAGTTTTCCTATTTACTGTGTTCAGGGAAGGTGGACATTTCGGAAGGGCAGATCCGATCCCAAGTTGTCTAAGAAGCAGAAAACTGCGCAAAGAAGCTCTGATTACAGATCTTTGGAATTTTCTTTGCTAAATTTTTACAAACGAGAAATACACCCAGAATTTTGGGAATTGCTCCAGGCTGCGTGTGAGGGTTTGATTGCTTGTCTAATCTTTTTCTTTTTTTGAGAAGAGGAGAATTCGCCAAGAGGGGTTTGGATGGCAGGAGCCCGGCCGGGTTTCTGTGGCGGCTCTTGCCCTGGGTCTCTGCTCTGAGGGGGTCTGCGGCCCATCGGAGAGCTCCTGTCTGGAGCCTTTTCGCAGGCGCGGGTTGGGGAACATGCCCCGCTCCGGCCCGGGCGCGCCGCTGGCCGCCGGGACGTCCTAGCCCCGTGGGAGAGTGTGGTGGCCGCGGCACTTCGCGCCGAACCGAAGACGAAGACTGACCGTCCTATCCGGGAAAGAACGAGGGGGTGCAAGGAGGCAGCATGACTTGCAGTCGCCGCCGCCCTGCGTCTGCCCCCAGCCCCCAGCCCACCTCTTGATGCGTCCCGGGTCGGCTGTACAAATATGATGAAATGGCAGCCCCGGAAGAAGGTGAGTGCGGCGGCGACGGCGGCGGTGGGGCTGGTGGGGAGGGGGCCCCGCGGGACCCCGAGGCCATCCGGGTCCATGCGCCCACCGCCCGCCAAGTTCTCGCCTCCGGGCGCGCGCGGCCCGGCGAGGTGACAGCTGAGCCTCAGCCCCGCGTGCTGGCACGGGGCCGCGGCGCGCCCTCCCCGCTAGGCCCGCAGGTGGGCGTCGGAGCGCCCCCTGCCCCGCGGGGACCGGCGTCCGGGCCGCTGGCAGCCGCTTCTCCTGGGCCCCGCTGGGGGGCGGGCAGCCCTGGAGCGAGCGCCGAGCGGCTCCCCGCGACGGCCGGGCCTCGGGCGCCGGGGCTGCGGCGGGGCGGCTGCGGGGACCCGCGGCCGCGTGGGCGAGTGCGGGCGCGCCGGCCATTGTGCGCCGCGTGTGTGCATCGATCGTGGGCAAGGGGGAGGGAGTACTTTGCTTTTTGCAAGATTATTTCCTAATATGGCTCCTTTGTTGAGAACCGGAGGAAAAAACATCCAGTGGTTCTATCAAAATAAATTGCTATTGGTCCCCGAAATAACGTTTCTAAATGTGGGACCCGTTCCTTCCTTGGGACACCGAGGGAGAAAGACGGCTTTCTTCAAGTTCTTGGCAGCAGTGTGTTTGGCCAGGGTTCCCCTTTGCAAACTTGCCTGACTGCCACTCTTAGGCTAACCCAGCGGTTTATGGCATAGCATAGCGGGACTTTCCCTTCAATACCTCATTTGGCCATGGTTTTTATTGACATTCTTCTGAAGGAAAACACAGCGAACTGAACGTGCCATGCCCCTCCCCAGCCGTGACCTGTCTCTGCTAGCAGCTGTCTGCTGTTTCACTCAACTAGCTAAACTGGTTCTTTCTTTGTGCCATGATGTGTGAGTTTTACATCAGAGCTGAAATAGAAATCATGTGTGAAGTAGTGAGCCGACAAGGCGCTGGTTTGACTGCCAGGGAGCCGAGCAAACCGCGCTTCATTATAGCCCGACCAATTCAAAGGTTTTCTTTGGTATCTAATTGATTCGATTTTATCCAGCGGCAGTTGTTTCTACCTCAGCCCAAAGCCACGATCACTCACGTATTTGTTCGGTTCTTATCACAGGGCTTCGTTCAACGAGACAGTTGTAAGAGATTTGTGTGCTCCCCCCCCCCCTCAGAACACAGGAAAACCCCATATAATCAAACATCTTAAACAGATGCTGCATAGTCCTAGAATCTTCTACATTTGTGTAATCTGCCTGAGTAGTTTAGAGATCTCTGCAAACTGTACATCCACAAATGCCTGCTTTTTCTATTTTACCCAACATGTAGTAACTCATATGGTTATGTCACTGAAAACCCCTCTGGGTACTGGTATTGCTTGAAGCACGGAAGTATTATTCTTGGCAGCCAGGTGGATTTCTGGACTCTGGAAGATTCTGTTTCAAGTGTTAGGATGCACTGCAGTATTTACTCACTCTGTGATGCTTAGATGGCTATACCAGAGATTGTGTTTATTTTCTGTATTCACAGTCACAAGGCATCATGGTATAAGGATCCAGATATCAATCTGGAGAGTTCACAGAAGCCGAGCTGTCCGATTCTGTGTGATTATTTGTTGGTAGCTTGAGAGCAGTTCTTGCACACTGAAAGTGAACGCTGCCGTGGGAAAGATGCTACTCAACTCCAGTAGGCACCACCAAGCTATTCCACCAAGCAGACACCCTTTATTTTCTTAGTCATACCGGAATACTGAAATGCTCACACCATTGCCACGATTTCTGGCTGCGTCTGCTAACACGTTTGTAGTGGTACAGTCACATGTCAGGTACTTTACCAAACTGATCCATAAAGACTGTTCACACCCCACATAAGGAGTGGTGCTGTATTGGTGTGATCTGAACACAGCTAGGGAGAGCACCCACACATTGCACGCCAACCGCCTTCCCGTCTGGACTTTAGGGCTAGGGCTGATTGGTGGCTAGGTATCTTGGGGTCTTGTCAGTCACTACTAGTTTGGGCTTTTTTGAATTCTGGGTTTCTGGGTTCACTGGTAACAGAGTAACTATCATTCCTGGATTTCTTTGTTTCTAACTGAACATGGAGCTGAGGGTATGTTGACTGAAGGGGAATTATTTCCTTCAATTTAACTGTTAATTTGATAGATTAAATACTCAAGACGAAGTTTATGAGTGTGTGAGTATGCAGTATTCTATTAGGGTCTGGTTATCTTCTCACAAAGGAGCCTTCCAACATGGTTCATCAGGTCCCCACCAGGCCACGCCAGGCCACGCCACGCTGCAGCCCAGGGTGAGTCTCAGTGGGCCTTCCACACATAATAGATCTCTCACTGAGAGTTAAGCCGTTTCCCCAGAAGCAAGATGCATAGGTGTCTACTTATCTCCAGACTCGTCACATTTTATATAGTAAATACAAACAGGGTTTTCTTTACCAACCACACTCCAATTAATTGTTTTAATTAAAAAATGTAGGATTCTGAATAGTTGCCCTGGTTGTGTGGCTGAACTGATATTTTATGTCGTTCAGGTATAGCACCCAGCATTTTTTAGGCACCTGCTGTAAGCCAGGGCACCTCTGGTTGGTCTGCATTTGTTCAGTTCTTATCTAGTAAGGAAAGGGTGTGTTACTTGAATTTCACAAATAAGGGGCTGATGTAGAAAGGATTTGACCTACTGGGGGTGACAGTGTGTGTGTGGGGGCTCAGAACAGGATGGAGCCAGGTCTTACTCGAGCTTTCCTCTTCCACGTCAAGGACCAATAGCCAGGCCGCTGCCTCCATCCCTCACCCTCTCCTCTTGGAGGAGCACAGAGCCTTAAGCGACCTGGGAACTGTAAGCATTCACAGTCTCGGCCACAGACTAGAAATAGATTCTGGCTTTGGGGGCTGACTTCATTTTGTTGGCTGGGATCTTTTTTTTCTCCCTGTAAATTTAGGTATTTATCTGGCCTCTTTGTAGAGCTATGGCTCCTTATGTTCAAGGACCATATCTCTTTTGGTTTCAAGAATACTACAGTTGCTCAAAAAGTGTTTATTTTGTGTAAGAGTAAGTAGCTAGCCCTGTGTCCTTACCCCTGCTTCTTCAGCCCATTCCTAGGCTTGACTCTTGTGGCTTATTAAAGTGCCCTAGCATATCTTGTCCCTGGCTCCCAACCTTTACAGACAACATCAGAAAGGGGGCAGCCGCTCTCTACAAAATCTCCCTGGAAGTCATGATTAAGACAGACACGTTTAAGATGAGGTACCAGGCTTAGTACCTGGCTCGCTCCAGTATTTCGTTTGTTTGGTTTATGCAGCCTAATTGGCCTTGCAGAATGCCCTGTGCCTTGTTCTTTTGTTTTGTTTTGTTTTTATCTTGTATTTGCTGAAGTGATAGTAATCAAAACGCCAGTCTCAGAGGAGCATGTTTGTTCACCACCCTGAAGAGATTTCTGCTTTCCAAATCCAAGGATTAGTGTTAGATAGCACTGTGTCAATAAGACTCCAGTGTGGACGTCAGGAAGCCCCTCTGATTGGATCTCTCCATTGCTTGTCTAATGTTATTTTACTGTTCACGCATAATAAACTATTATTACTAGGAATGTGTCACATAAGCTACATTAATTATGTGATTTGAGAGTCTTATGATGTGTTTATCTTGTTATAGTCGTCACCTTAATAAAATATGAATCAGGCTTTACTTATCTGGCTTATTTAAGCACACAGAGTAATGGCTTCATTGTGACATTTCCATTCTTCTTCTGGTATGCTGCTCTTATTTGCTTCCTCCTCTGCCCTCTCCCGGTATCTTGCTTCTTACCACTTCTCTGATGGAGTGCCCCTGGTTCGCTCACGTGAGCGACTGCGCCCTGTGGATCTGTGTCTTGCAATGCCATGGCTTTTATGAAGGACTATGTCACAGTAGGATCCCTCTTTACTCTGACTCTGTGATGGAGTATTTAATTTTTGGAGTATAACGTTAATTTCAGATTTTAATACAGCTGTGCTTTATATTTAGTGTTTTAGTATTTATTACCTAGTGCGGTTGTTTGAATAGGCATGGCCCCCATCAATTCGTGTGTTTGAATACTTGGCCCATGTGGAGTGTTGGAGTAGGTGTGGCCTCGTTGGATGAAGTGTGTCTCTGTGGGGTGGGCTCTGAGACCCTCCTCCTAGTTGCCTGAGAGAGTCAGTCTCCTAGCGGCCTTCAGACCAAGATGTAGAACTCACAGTTCCTTCACCAGCATGCCTGCCTGAGCGCTGCCCTCTCCCCACCACGATGATTATGGACTGACCCTCTGAAAGTGTAAGTCAGCCCCAGTTAAATGTTTTCCTCTGTAAGAGTTGCCACGGTCCTGGTGTCTCTTTCTAGTCACTTCTGAATTCTTCGCAGTTGGTATTACTGTTACTCATCTTGGGAGTCTGCTTGTTTAGTGGTGTCAGGCCACGATGTTGACAGTCTTCTGTGGACCTCCTTTCATGGTCCCTGCAGCCTGCAGACCCAGGCTCTGATGCTGGCAGCTCCCTTAACTTGTGTCCTTGGGAGACATTTAATCTCTTACGTCTGTCCTCATAGAGTTTATCACCCTGGATCTTTGGCAATGGCATCCTAGCCTCTTCTCTCTCTGCTTTCTTCTTCTTATCCCTTTCAGGTAATTGCTGAAAAGACACATGCATGCTTATGCTACCGACTTTGCTAAAGTCCTGACCTCTCTCCATGCTCTGGAGGAGGCACACAGTGCAGTAAGCACATCCTGAGCTGGGCAGGGTCAGGATATTACAGAAGACGTGATACGGCTTGTCACTTGCTCTTTTCCTTGTCCAGAGGCCACAGGGGTTCTTAGCTGTACCTATTTACCATTCACACAAGTTCGCCCTCACCGTATTGTATCAAGCTCTCCCATACAGCGGCAGCTTGCAATTAGACTTTTTAAAAAAGAAGAACCTGGGAACAAATGGCTGTACTGTGAATTCTCTCCTGATGAGTGAACACACTGAAGCTGGACAGCGGTGAGGATCCAGCTGCGCTCCAGAGCAGCTCTGTGACCAGTGATGTCACCTTAGGAGGGCCTGACTATGTTAGTGGGGATGGCACCTGGCTCTACAAGAATGCTTGGCATGCAGTATGTCCTCACTGCAATTTCCCTGGAGCACAACCAAGCCCCGCGGTCT